>SJYF01000323.1:723625-751092 GCA_006410515.1 Procapra przewalskii | reverse complement strand
GTTTCCACTACGGAGCGTGTGGGTTTGATCCCTGGTCGAGGAACTAAGATCCCACGTGCAGTGTGGTGTAGCCTAAAAGAATACTTAGCATCACTTAAACACTGGTTCTTTGCAGGCACATGGCTTACTTTTCTTTCATTTCACTGACGGAATTCCATCAAAACAGCACACAAAAAAAGTACTTGGTGGAAGAAAATGCCTAGACAATTAAAAAAGTAGAATGGTATATTTTAGAAGTTACTGATACCAAAAAAAAAAGGTGTTTTGGGTTAAATTTTAAAAGTCGTATCAGAAACTCAGTGTTAGTACAGCCTTCTTCATCTGGCCTATAATCGTGGGAGCCGACTCAGCGCAGAATGAGTCACTTTGCTGAATGAAGACAAGTCTAGATCTGCTCTCAGTGCTGAGCCGCTGTGGTCTTCCTCCCTTCTGACAACGGGGAGCACCCTTCCCTGGGGGCACTGACCCCCGTGCCGTTCACGCTAGGGGCTCAGGCGCCACTTCAGGGACAGGACGCGGATCAACGGTGTTGAAATCACGGGATAGTGCCCTCGTTGTCTTCACTCCCTCTCTGACCCTGAACCACCTTACACCCAGTGGAACACAGGTGCGTGCCCTGCACGTGCAGGAGGAGGGAGGGCGCCCTGGGAGGGCACGCGTCTGAACGGAGCCCTGCTGGGCTCATCTGAGGAGCTCAGCTATTTTCAGTCCGTCATCAATTATCAAAACCTGGCAGAAACTGCCCGGGGAGCATCTCCCAAACCTCACACACATGAACCTGCAGGCTCCCTAACATTCCACACGTCCCAATTAGCCTTCCATGCTCTGCTCGTTTCTACTTTACAACCGTAAACTTCTTCCTATCGATTCTCAGCACTTCATATATTGACAGGAAACCTCTGCCAACCTAATATAAAGTCATGCATTTATGCAGAGCTTTCAATTAAGTCCTTCTGGAACCTCCTCGGCATCCTGATGAGGAACAGGCAGCACCCTCCTCGGGGGGTAGCAGGGTGGGAGTTTTCCGTGCATTCCCGGTCCCCGCCCAGGGCTCACCGCACCGTGAGAGCCCACGGTTCCTCGGTCACCGGAGCAAAGCAGCCCTGGGCTTCATTTCCAGCTCCCAAATTTCCCAAACCTAACCTGGAGGCTGGCAAGTCATGCTACCTCTCAGGACTTTGATTTCTTCTCTGAAAAATGGGGGTGAGGTATACCCATTTCACAGTTTCTGTGAAAACTAGAAATAACGTAAGGTCACTGCGGAAGAGCTGGTACATAAGGTCTGATGAAACTGCACGTGATTTTCACTGAACCACCCAGACATCCTGACACACGTTACACAGGAACAGTGGACAACGGGTTCAGGGCAACGTCCCCTTTAAGACCGGGAACTACTGGTTCGCCCAAAAGTTCATCCCGATTTTTCCTTAAGATGTGAAACCCACAACATCTTACAGAAAAACCTGAACAAACTTTTTGGCCAGCACAATATATAGTGGGGTAGTACCAGGCCCTGAGAAGCAGCCAGTCTCCTCTGAAATTTTCCTGGACCCTTATGGTATATGGACTTTCCAGGTGGCGATAGTGGTTAAGAATTCGCCTGCCAATGCGGGGAGACGCAAGAGATGCGGGTTTGATCCCTGGGCGGAGAAGATTCCCTGAAGGAGGAAATGGCAACCCACTGCAGTATTCTCACCTGGGAAATCCCATGGACAGAGGAGCCTGGTGGGCTACCGTCCATGGGGTCACAAAGAGTTGGACACGACTGAGGGACTAAAGCACCAAGCACCGGCGACTGGCAAATCCTAAGGGGCAGAGCGGGTGCAGCCTGGTGGGCTGGACGTGGGGAAAGCAGAGACATTTAAATGCTCCCAGAAGACGGGGAACATGGCTCTGGTTAACCTCTCACTCTGAGTATCTATGTACAAAGCACTTTAAAATGACAACTCAGCGGTCTAATAGACACACTTTGAAAAAGGAGACATTAAAATGTAGACTGCCATGATTAATGCAACCAAACAATAGAAGAGAAAAAATTAAATCCTTTATCCAAAGGCTACCTGAAAACTTCAGAGTTCCTAATAAATGATGGACCCCAAAATATTTGGCAATCTTTAATAAGATGATCAACCAACTGAGCTAGTAATACTCAGATTTGTACAGTCTTTTAGAAGTTACGAAGTACATATGTTCACATGCTCACATGTTCTAACTACTCAAATCTAACGATCCCATCGGAGTTAATGAATGAGGATATCTCTGGGGAAGCCTGGAGGCATAGTCCAAAGAGGTCTGTTAATGAACATGAAATTTCTTTGATGCCACATGTTTCTGATTTGCTTCTAATCCACAATATCCTTGTACTTGTTGTAATCAGACCTACATGTGATAAAACCTCCATAAAAATCCCTAAGCGATGGGATTCGGAGAGTGTTCAGGTGGAGAGCACACCGCGGTGCTGGGAGGGTGGAGGGGCCCCGTGCTCCCACCCAGCCCCTGACCCACGCATCCTCCTAGGTAGCTCTTCCTGAATTATCTTTCATCATGAACCTGTAAACCCCTAAGTAAAGCACTTTCAGCGTTCTGTGAGCCAATCTAGCACATTGTTGAACCTGAGGAGGGCACTGTGGAAACCAAAGATTTCCACCTGGGTGGTGACAGGTATCAGTGGAGACCTGGACGATGAGTGACTAGCATCTGAAGGAGCGGGGAGTCCAGTAGGAGTGAGCCCTTTCCCTACAGGGTTTGAGCTAATGTTGGGTACTCAGTACAGAATTTAACTGTAGGACACCCAGCTGGTGTCTGGAAAATTTGAAAGGAAAAAAAATGCATTTGGTATCAAAAATGTTATACCCAAAACCAGCTCTCAGGCACATCGGTGATGGCAGGACAGCAACTGCAGCCAGTTAAGAGGCCCGGGAGGGCTCTTCAGGTGGTCATCAACGCCGGGAGAAACTGAGCGAGGTGGAGACCATGGCTGATTTCGGAAACCAGTCTTCTACAGACACTGGGACGCACTGCGCTAGCTGGCCGACCTCAGATTATGAACGTTGACTTCCACCAGCCTGCTTGTGAGCTGGCTGGCCAGGGTGGCCCCGTGCAGATGTTCATGGCTTCCGGAAGCAAAAGAAAAAGTGTTCTTTGACCACACGTCGAGACCCCTGCTCTAGAGCCTGTGTTCGTTCTGTCCAGGATAAGCATCCTTTCAGTCACCAGCGCAGCAGCTCGGGCTTCCCCTGGGGCAAGTGCAAGCCCCCCGTGCAGTGAGTCACATCTCAGGGGCACCAAGCCCGCAAAGTGCCCCACTGAGGGTCACACCAAATCAGGGGAGCCGTGCTGAGCAGCCGTGGATGAAGGTACCTGTCACAGCGGAAAAGCACGCGCATCTTCTGAGTCGTCACAATATACTGGCAAGCACCTGAGAAGTCATGTTTCCAGCCCCTCCCTGACACTGAGTGCTGTTTTCTCACCTCTGCCAATCTGATGCTTAGAAATGCATGCTTTTATATTCATTTCACTGATTACTAGTGATGTTTAGAACGTCTTCACATTTTTTTATTAAACTTCAGGCTTCTTCCTTTAACCTGCAATTCTTGACATTTTAGTACCACGGTGATGACTGTGTTATAAGGAATGCATCCAATATGTATACTGCATATATTAGAAATATCTGGTCATCTGCCTTTCATCTTTCTCATAGTGTTTAATAAGAAAAATATCATGGATTATTTGGAATATTTTATCAAAAAGCATAAGTCGGGACAGGCACCTTCAGACATTTTTTTTTTAACTTCTAACCTGAAAATGTGTGCAGAATAGTTCTGACACGGCTCTTTTAGAATCTGTTGCCTGAGCTGTAGGAAGGTAACGTGTCCCATGACAGACCACCAGAAATGCTTGTGGCCCCGGATCTTCAGCAATGAAGCGATACTCGTGTTTGCAGGGTGGACACTGCTCAACTTGGCCCCGGCCCCGGGGGCAGGAGGAGCAGCTGGGCTCACACCCGTCCCCGCGAGTCCCCACCCGCGGCCAGACAGGGCAGACCCGCCAGGTACACTCAGCATTAGGAAGCAAAACTAGCAACGTGTCACTCCGACAATCCCCCAAGCTTTGGCATAAAAGGCAGAAACATATTTGTTTTAGGGGCTCTGGCCCACAGTATGTCAGCAGTTCTTCTCCCCTGTGACAGGGGGGAAAATTTAAAACACCCCCAGAGCTCCCAGCTTTTGGGAGGATGAGATGTTCCAAAGGACTTGATATGTTACGAATCTACGAAGCAGCCAAGCCGCATAGAAACATTCTTTATTAACAAAACTAAGAATGAATATCATGAGAGGTGGAAGCCGTTTTTGATAAATGCTCTAGTTTCTCAGCTCTGCGCCCGTGAGCTGCAGCGAAGACGAGGACCCAGGTGTTTGCAGCGCTGCTGACATGCCTTCCTGCGACAGGACGCTTGTCTCTCAACAGGGCGGTCTAAGGAGGGAGGGAAGGAACAAGGGCACTCCTGATGTGTTCCAGGTGGAGAGCCTCTCGATGCTCCTTCCACTGAGCCCGTAGCCTCAGCACACATCTTCCCAGCACTCTGGGGCCGCCAGCCAAGCCCAGAAAGGCAGGGGAAGGCTGCATTCCAGCCTTCGCTTCATCCAAGTGTTAGGGCCAACAGCCACATTTTCTCCAAAACTCTGTACACAGTCAATCAGGCACCTATGATCCAGCTCCCAGAATGTGTGCTCTTCATACGCTGGCAAATGGAAATTCATTTCACCAAAATATACAAATGTCCTCTCACTAACATGTTCAAAAAACAAGAAACAGAACAAGGACTGAGAAAGGGAAGCAAAGGTGGTCGAGAGGTGGGTGGCCCACCGTTGCACGCAACAGCAGAGTGGAACCGTGACACACGCCTTGATGGAAAGCCAGAGTCTCTTCTTCCTGGCAATTATCCCTGAAAAGAGTGGTGACTGACGGGTAAGGGGAGAGAAGGGCGGAATAGATTATAAATTAATTGGTAGAAAGACTAAATCCCAGAGGTAAATGGACTATCAGTTTCAAGCAGGTAAGTGTATATGCGTTATCCTCACTCTTTTCTGAACAGATTCACGGTCCTGAAGAGCAGGAGCCGCTGTCACTGCAGGACTCGGGGCAGGTGGGAAAGTCCTTGGTGGCGCCAGCTTCCCGGCAGCTCCTCCCTGAGGCTCAGCAGAAGTGAGCCCATCACCAAACTGGCATTCTGCACGACCCTCCCAGGGAGCCAGCAGGAAATCCTGGAAGGAACCCAGATGAGAGCAGCTTTCCACCCTAAATATTCAAAACAGAAACTCACAGTAAAAAGTATATGACTTGTAAGCATAATTTGCTACCTGTATAATCTGGAGCATAAGGGAAGCAGGAGGAAGTCTTTTGAGTATCTCTGAAATCAAAATGGAAAAGCAGCCCCATCTTTGTAGGGCTAAACCTTGGTATCCCTCTTGGGCAGAGCAGGGCAATTCCAAGATGGAATGAAAGATAGGCTGAGTGCAACACTGCCCTGTCCACCAGAACCATACCCCTTTCAGGAACCCAGGAGGGCTTTAAAATAATAGAAGTTAAAAGGGAAAACACACACACAAAACCTTCTTCAGAGGGACAATATTACAGATTGGAGGGAAAAGTTCCAGAGTTTTCACATCTTATGACGTGAATTTCCTCTGCTCTTCTTTCTAGACTCTTCTGGCTGGTCTAGGAATTAAATTGAATGAAACAGATTACTAGGGGGGAAAAAAGAGACAATGAAAAGTTTGACAGCAGGGAACACATGGGAGACCCAGGAAAACTGAGTACCTGAGCAAAATGGCTAAAGCCCTCCCCTGAAATGCCACTTTGAGCTCAAGACGAGGAGGATGTTGGGGACAGTGGTCTGGGATGCCAAAGGGGAGAACGGCAATGGACACGGAGATAGACAAGCAAGCGTCTGGTGAGTCAGCACTTGCTGGGCCAGGCACATACCAAGGGACAGAGTGGACTCTAATCTCAGGCATTTTCTGCACCAGATGGACCCTGGGACCTATCTATTAACATCCAAGCGCCTTGAGTCCTACAGAACATCTGGAAAGCATGGAATTGGTGCATCTGAAACCTTCCCAGCTTGAGTCTACCTTCTGGGCGGCCCAGGGAGGCAGGCAGAGTGAGCCTCCGCTGCCCTGAGGCTTCCCCCGGCCACTCTGCCCTTCTGGTGGACACGGGGCTGCTTCCACTGTGCACAGCGCTCCAGGCTCCGGGCTCTAAACCCCCCCCCCGCCGGGTACCCTCTGCTCCATCAGGGCAGGGGGTGCTGAGGGACTCTGCCCCCTCTTCCCTGCCTTCCCCTCCACTCCCTGGCCCGCTCAACCCTCGCCATTCTCCGCCCCCCAACCTCCCCCCTCCCCAGGCTGGGTTCGGGGCTCAGCCTCTACACCTGTCTGCACCACACACCAATTAACAGTAAAGAGATGCTTTTTTATGAATGCTAGGTTCTGGGCACATAATAAATACGTGTGAATGACTCTCCAACCAGTTACTGCCCCTGGAGGACAACGGGCATACTCTGTTCACCTTTCCAGCTCTCGCATCATTCAAGCACACGGTAGCTGCCCCATAAATAATACGTTTCTTTAACAAATACTTCTTACCCATATTTCCATACCAGATCCTAACATTCCACCGGAAGTCAAAATACTAACGACTTGGATAAACGGACTTGGCGCGTGAACAGAGGACTGGCCCGGCGGAGGGGCTGGTCCAGTTGAAGGCGGGCTTGCAGCAGACAGCAGGCGTTCAGCCCGAAGGCCTCGCTCCCCGTCTGCTCTCCAGCTCGTGAGGAGGGCAGAGGAGCCACCGCCCTCCTGCTGGGCCTGGATCAGGCTCC
Organism: Procapra przewalskii; assembly: GCA_006410515.1. NCBI lineage: Eukaryota > Metazoa > Chordata > Mammalia > Artiodactyla > Bovidae > Procapra > Procapra przewalskii. The sequence continues at coordinate 744,209 of SJYF01000323.1, read as the reverse complement.
TCCTGAAGCCGGGGCTCTAGCCCTTGTGTGCTCCAGGCCGGTAGGGCACAGCCCCTCGGGCTGGACAGGGCTCCGTCCAGGCTCAGCGATTCCAGCCCTCTGGACAGCTCCATTTCCCTCCAGGTTTCGGGGTGCAGTTGGGGATCAGGACCCTGTCCTGCGTGTGCAGAGGACTCGGGGGCCTGCAGACAAGCTGACTCACAGGGGGCTCTAAGAGTGCTGCCCCCGTGGCTGGTGGTCTCCTCTCTCCCACGACTGAACTGTCGAGAGACACGGGGTCTCCCACCAGAGGCCCCACCTGAGCCAGGGAGGCTGCAGAGCCTGGGGTTTAGGGCACAAGCTCACGGGCCAAGGAAGGACGCAGCCGCGGGCGGGCGCGCTGAGGGTGGGGGCTTCCCGGGAACGATGCGGCCCTCCAGCGGGGCTGTCCTGTGGCCCAGGAGCCCAGGAGGCCATCACTTGGGCAGGCTCGGGCCATCAGTGAGTCCCGGGCCACTCCCACGCGCAGCCCATGCACAGCACTGACCCAGTCTGCCAGCCCTTGTGGCTGGGGTGGGGCGGTGTCTCCTTTGGCTTTTGTTGGCCTGAGAAGGTGTATGTCCCTTCACTTTCGAGGGATAATTTCACTGGATTCTAAGTTGAAGAGATCCCATGCACAGCACTGACCCAGTCTGCTGGTCCTTGTGGTTGGGGAGGGGGGTGTCTCCACGTAAGGTTCCAGTCCCTCCTCGGGGTCCCTCATGATTTCCTCTAACGTGCTTCTCACCTGGGTTCAGGGTCAGGAAGTGGTCAAGCAGGTTTCCACTATGAACACAAAGGAAAAAAGGTCGGCTATTCTGCTCAATATCTGCTCATGCAGCCCTTTGAAACCCAGTCCTCTGACCAACTAGCTGTGGCCTTGGGGAAGTAACATAACCTCTGTGAGTATGTAAACAAGGAGAATCGCTAAGATCCTTTCCCATAATGTAAGTCTTGGGTCTCTGATCCGACTGGGAAAACAGTCACTGTCGTCAGCGATTAGAAATACTGTGAAATCAACAGAGCGTCAGGAGGAAAACTGACCACGCGGTTTTGTCTGTGTGACGAAGCAGAGAACACAGCTGGAAGGAACTAGGAAAGAAGGCGCCCGCCGGCTGCTGAGGGAGCGCGCTGCTGAGGTCGACGGCTGAGAGCAGGAGCCTGGCTCCGGGCCCCCGAGGACGCCGCCCCCTGGTGGCCGCACACCAGGCCTGCCCGGGGGACGCCAGCTGGCGGGATCTGCCCGGGGCCTCCTCCAGCAGGGGGCCAAGCATCGCCCCACCAGCAAGAGGAGTGTCTCGCGGGTGCCAGCCATGTCAAGCAGCTTCAGGACACTGGGGTGATTCCAGGCCTCAGGCCCTGGAGGCTGGAGAAGCTCTGTGGACTCTTCATTTAAAAGTAAAAGAATGAAGAAAAAAATTTAGAAGCATAAGAAAAAAAAATAATAGAGGAGAAAAACAGCCAAGGTGCTGACGGTCCGCCTGGCGAGCTCGGTCTCTTACTGGAGGACAGACTGCGGCACCCGAGCTCCTCGCGTGTCGCCCTCTCAAGCCTCTTGGTCTCTCCCTACGCTGCTCCGCGGAGAAGGCAGTGGCGCCCCACTCCAGCACTCCTGCCTGGAGAAGCCCACGGAGGGAGGGGCCTGGCAGGCTAGTCCACAGGGTCGCGAAGAGCCAGGCACGACTGAGCGACGTCACGCCATGACGCCGACCGTGTGGTTTCCGTGGCTTTACAGTCTGGCTTACAGTGCTCAGACCTTCAAGGAGCTGCGTACGTTTCCAGTGTGTCACTTTTGACTTGTTATTTGAATGTACTATTTACTCACAGGAAAACCACTCTCAGCACAGACCCGGCTTCAGAAAAGCAGCTGATCCATCGAGCCCCTCGCCCTCGACGAGCCTGGGAGCGGCGCGTCTGGTCTCTGACAAGCTCTCTGGCTGCTTCCATTAGTGATCTTTTCTCTACAAATAACGTCTAAAGGCAGGTGTCAGCCAACAGAGACCTGGCTCCGTCAGCTAGTCAGGGCGGCCGGAGAAGCTCTGGAGAGCCGCCAGCACCGCGTCCTGCAGGGAGGCCTCAAGGACGGCAGGCTGAGCCCCAGCAGCACACACTGCCTTCTGTCCCACGCGACTCACTGCTGGCGCCACACGAGGCAGCAGGAGGGAAACGACCTCCTTCAAATGAAGCAGGCTCCTGGCTGGCAGTTTTTCGTGGTGGCCCGCCTCTGAACATACAGACACAACCAGCCCATCACGACAGTGTTGGGCATTCTGCTGCCTGCTGTTCCCCAATTCTTTGAAAACCAGTCTCCTCCTCAAAAATCAGGCAAACAAATTCATTTCAAAATAACAGCTCCATTTCAAAATCCTTACTATTATGCTAACGTCAACATAGCTTGATGCTTTGGGAAATGTGTTTTCTTGCTGGTTATGTCATTCTTCCTTTGAAAGATGGGGGAGAGCTATTACTTCAATGCAAATTCTTCATGTTCGGATCTTACTATCTTTCAGATGTGGGTTCTCCTTTCCAGACTGTATTATGACCATTTCTCTTTGTTCCTTTTCCTTACTTAAGTGAATTTCCCACTTCCCCCTATGATTTTGGCTTCAAAATTCATTTATTTACCTAGCTAAATCTATAGTGAATTTCCTTACAGGTAATTTATGACTTCAGAACCATATTTATGGCCCCAGACCAAGATGTCACACACAGGGCCAGGCTTCACCAGGCAGCTCTGCAGGCTCTGCGTGCGAGGAAAGACACGGGGCAGCTTCCCACAGATGCGAGGAAAGACACGGGGCAGCTTCACACAGACGCGAGGAAAGACACGGGGCAGCTTCACACAGACGCGAGGAAAGACACGGGGCAGCTTCACACAGACGCGAGGAAAGACACGGGGCAGCTTTACACAGACGCTACAGCAAAGGGCGAAGGCCAGGCGGCCCCTAAGAAAAGGTGACAGCGTCCAGCGTTCTGTGGCAATGAGGGGTCTTAATCCTTAACAACACTGGCCCGCGATGCTCAGAACAATATTATTTGATTAAATAATATCCAGGTAGGCTGTTCCTTGGAGAAGGCAGTGGCACCCCACTCCAGTACTCTTGCCTGGAAAATCCCAAGGACAGAGGAGCCTGGTAGGCTGTAGCCCATGGAGTCGCTAAGAGTCAGACACGACTGAGCGACTTCCCTTTCACGTTTCACTTTCATGCATTGGAGAAGGAAATGGCAACCCACTCCAGCGTTCTTGCCTGGAGAATCCCAGGGACGGGAGCCTGGTGGGTTTCCATCAATGGGATCACACAGAGTTGGACACAACTGAAGCGACTTGGCAGGCTGTTCCTATCCCAAAAGATTACTCTTGAAATCCGAGCCATGTGAACTAACTCTAATCACTGTACTGGTTAAAGTCCTTCAGTTCAGTTTAGTTCAGTCTCTCAGTCGTGTCTGACTCTGTGACCCCACTGACCGCAGCATGCTAGGCCTCCCTGTCCATCACCAACTCCTGGAGTTCACTCAAACTCACGTCCATCGAGTCAGTGATGCCATCCAGCCATCTCATCCTCTGTCATCCCTTTCTCCTCCTGCCTTCAATCTTTCCCAGCATCAAGGTCTTTTCAAATGAGTCAGATCTTTGCATCAGGTGGCCCAAGTATTGGAATTTCAGGTTCAACATCATTCCTTCCAATGAAAATTCAGGACTGATCTCCTTTAGGATGGACTGGTTGGATCTCCATGCAGTCCAAGGGACTCTCAAGAGTCCTCTCCAACACCACAGGTCAAAAGAATCAGTTCTTCGGCGCTCAGCTTTCTTTATAGTCCAATTCTCACATCCACACAGGACTACTGGAAAACACATAGCCTTGATGAGACGGACCTTTGCTGGCCAAGTAATGTCTCTGCTTTTCAATATTCTGTCTAGGTTGTACTTCAGTGGCTCCTTAATACCAAAAACATTCTGTGGATAAAATCCATATGCCACATATCATTATAAGGCTTGGAGGTGCCCAAGTTTTGCTACACGCTGAGATCTGGGAAGCTTGACTACTCCCAACGCCCCAGCACACACCACATCCATGGAGTCACAAGCCTGGCGGCGACAGTCAGTCTGCAGGCACCACTGCCCTCCCAACACACACCTACACACACACCCACACACACACACTCACACTCCCCATCCCAACCCCAGCACCCTCAGATCGGGGCTAGAGGCCACGCCTTTGAGCTCTCCGGCAGCTTGCGCCTCCCCGGTTACACCGCAGGAGGCCCAGCGCTGGCTCTGCTCTTGAGCTCCAGTTTCCCCACTAACCCCAAGGCCACGGGAGCAGGGCCAACAGGGACAGACCTCACTGCCCAACGCCGGCCTGCAGGACTCACAGCACATGCAACACACGGGGCACCCAGCTTCTCACTCAGGTCCAGGCCTGCTGCTGCTCAGCTGCTAAGCCACATCCGACCGTGACCCCATGCGCCACATCCGACCCTGTGACCCCATGCACCCCAGCATGCCGCTTCCTCGTTCTTCACTATCTCCAGGAGTTTGTTCAAACTCAAGTCCGTCGCGTCGGTGATGCCCTCCAACCATCTCATCCTCTGTCGTCCTCTTCTGCTCCTGCCCTCAATCTTCCCCAGCATCAGGGTCTTTTCCAGTGAGTCTCTTTGCATCAGGCAGCCAAAGTATTAGAGCTTCAGCATCAGTCCTTCTGATGAATATATAGGGTTGATTTCCTTTAGGATGGACTGGTTTGATCTCCTTGCTGCAGTCCAGGCTGGACCCCTTTGGAGCTGATAAATCAAGCATGGGCACTGTGCTCTTGAAAATCTTGAGCGACAGCTCTTTAGGAAGTAGCCGCCGAGAACAGGGGGCAGGACGAAGGAGCCCCTCATTTCTGAGCCCATCCAGGCAATGACCCAGGTTTTCAAAGCCCTCCTCAGTGAGCACACTCCCAGTGGCTGCAGGTGTGGGCCCAGTCTTTAAGCTCTGATTTCCCTTGGCTTTCCCTGCTGGGTCACTCTAACACTCTGCACCGCTGCTAACGTCTTTTCTAAGCTGGCAACATTGTCCTCAGTCATCAAACAGTTAAGTCCTCGGGTGATAAAGATGTCTCCCGTCTGCTGCTTCCCATGGCTGCTATGAAGTGTGAGGGAGAAGGCACCCAAAACGCGCACAGACACTCCACAAAGAAAAGCTACGAGACTCACTGTAGATTAACAGTAAGCGAAGCCCAGAAGACACGCCTCTCGGCATTGTAATACTTTAACTTCTGGGCAGATGGACACTACGCGTGAGGTAAAGCTTGTATAAACAGGCTAGTAAGGACCACATAAAAATTACACAGCAGAAAGGAATTTAAAAAAACTTTTAAATATTATGAGTGGTTGGCCTTCAGATGGAAGGAACCTGAGGAAGTCTTCTCTCCTCTCAGTTTCTCCTTATTGTCTACATTTTTGAGGAGAAGTTTCCAGATCCTACCATAGAAACCGCTAGCCCTGTTCAGAGGAAAGAGGTGCTGACTCCGCACGTCACAGCGGAACGCCCGGGGCAGCTCAGCCCCGCTCCCCTTTCTGCTCTGAGCTGAGTGCCCAGGTCAGCAGCTCCTGCAGGGAAGGCAGGGTGGCGCTGGCCTCCAGGGCTGTGGAGACAAACCTCCCTGAGGACCTCCAGGCAGGACCCCATGCTCTCCTGGCAAGGAAGGCGAGGACACACTGGGCCAGCGCCACAGAGCTCGGCAGTCACACCCAGGGCGCCAGGTTATAGGAACCGAGGAGAAGCTCTCCTGAAATGTAAACACCCACCAATCCCAAACCCAAGCACCAGGAGCAGGACCACTCTGAGCTCGCCAGGCAAACGCTGCCACTCTCAGGGGGCCTGGGGCCCCGGCGGCTAAGCCCCTCAGCGCACCGCTCGAGCCCCGGGCGGCCCCCACGGGGCTGCTGCGGGAGCCCACAGTGTCTCATCTGACACCTCGGGGGCTTCCTCCCAGGAAAGCCTGAGCCTGAGCAAGTCTGTGACGGGGGGCGGGGGCTGGAGGGGGAGCAGAGCACCCCCCACTGGGCTTCTGCTCTCAGGCCCGGGGTCACTGCTCCTGACGACCTTCAGTCTCTGCTCCGCGCATGTGGGCCATGATGAGACTTTTGCAAGGGTCGCAGCTGTGGCAAATGCACACTCAAATCACGTACCGCAACCGACATGGACCAGTCTCCCTTGCAAAAGGAAAAGGAGCTCATATTCAGACTCAGACGCCACGAAGCTCTAACTTGCTCCCAAACTGAGTTTTGATCCCGCGCTCTCTCTCAGCTCTCAGGACAAATCTCTCGGCCTGTACCGCTCTGGAGCCTAGTCTGACTGCTGCGTCAAGGTCACAAGCTTCACCCACAGATCTGCAGAGCCACAAGGGAGGGGAAATGTGGGTGCACAGCGAAGAGCACCCCAAACACCCTTCAGGTGAGGGCATGGTGCGGGTGGATGTGGCCCAACAAGCACTCCAAGTCCCCCCGAGACCACAGGGAAGGGCGCTGGGCTGGCAGTCGGAGATGCAGCTCTGCACACCCCGCTGCTGTCCGCCGGAGCGCCCCAGGGAGAACTCTGCACGCCCTGCTGCCATCCGCCAGAGTGCCCCGGTGGCCTTCTGGCTCGGCGTCCCTACCCGTCTGACGAGGAGGCCCTGTCAGGCGCCCTGGAGGCCTGCGCACACGCCTCTACAGTCTTCTCCAGCATTGCCTCTCCTAAATTTCTCAGCTCAAAATCAAGTTCCCATACCCCGGAGAGCACTCGCTGCAGGTTCTACACACCAGACCACCGCCTGCGTGCCGGGCTTCAGAACCGCTCCAGGAACCATGGAGATGGAGTCCTAATGTCCCTCACCCATCCGTTCACTCATTCATTCACCATTCAATCAGAAGGCACAAACCATCGCCAGCACGCATAAAACACAACCCTTCAGGGAAGGGACAGAAAGACAACCAACTTCAAAAGGTCCAGTCTCTAGTTAAAGGCACTAAATGCTTATGATCCAATGGGAAATACAAAGAAGTGAAGAAAATTGCAGTGATACAGACTTAGAACAAACTGCTAATGAATCACAGTACCGTTCCCACAAAGCCCCAATGGACCCCCAAGCCCTCAGCTCAGCCCTCCACTAGAGCGCCCTTAGGACTGTCAGGCAGCGCAGCCTGCAGCCAGGCCGGCCTTGCTCCCGAGCACGACCTTGGGCACTGCCAGGGCTCTGCCCTCCCGCTTCCCGAGCCCCTCAGAGTCCACCTTCACCCCCCCACCGGCAGGCGTTCCTGAAAAGCAGGGTGTCGATCAGAGCCTCATCACAACGGCTAAATGCGTTTGCCAAGCACCTTTGACAACTTTTTAAAAATTTCAAATTCCAGGGAAATAGAAAATGTGTATATACTGGCTTAACTCCATATCTGTGCGTGCACGTATGCTAAGTTGCGTCAGTCGTGTCCAAGTCTTTGGGACCCCATGGACTGTAGCCCAGCAGGCTCCTCTGTCCAAGGGATCCTCCAGGGGAGAATACTGGAGTGAGTTGCCGTGCCCTTCTCCAGGGGATCTTTCTGACCCAGGAATCGAACCTGAGTCCCCTGCGACTCCTGCATTGCAGGCAGATTCTTTACCGCTGAGCCACCCAGGGAAGCCCAACTCCACGTCTACCACGCTCTGTGTTAAACTTTGAACTACAAAATTTACATGGGAACTGGATACCGAGCATATTCCTACTAAGAACAATGCATAACGGCACTGAGGCTTAAAGCAGTGTACATACAAACCAGAAAGATTTACACACACACACACAGCACATGCACACACGTGCACAAATGTGCACACACGGGCACAAATGTGCACACACACGCACCCACACCCCTCCTCTCCTGCCGGGAGAGGCTGCACTCCTAATCCTGCCTGGCCATCTGGGAAGCGAATGACTCTGTGATGGCACGTAAATTGGTTCCACTCCTCTGGAAAGCAATCTGGCAGTATGTTTTAGAAGCCATAAAACTGTTCCTATTCCCTGACCTAATAATACCACTAGGGACTCTATCATAAGAAAATAATTGAAAATATGGAAATAGCTACATGCACAAAGATGTACCTTGTGGAGTTATTAACAGCCACGAGGAGCTGGGAGCAAGGTACTTGTCAACTACAGAGTCAAGGACTTGATGGCACAGAATCAAAACAGAATATTACGCAGCCATTAAAATGGTAACGATGCAGACCGCAGAGCAGTGAGAGGAAGTGCAAGCGTGAAACAACGGGCTCAACCGTGTAAAAACCACGGGAGGAAAAACGAAAACATTGCTTTAGGACAGCAAAGGGGTGTTTTCTCCTGTTCTATTTCTATTGGCTGTTTCTATTTCTGTGCTCCATCTCTGATGCTTCCATTGTTCAAAGATAATTTTTTTAAAAACGAACGCAGGCCTTGACCATGAGGACAAGCAGACAAGCTCACCTCAGCAAGCCGCTGCCACCTTCCGCAGGGAAGGGGGAAGGGGGCTGCGCAGCGCAGTCCAGGAGAGCCGCCGCCCCCCGCCCTCCTCCGCCACCGCAGCCCTAGCACACCTGTCAGTGACGAGGGAAATACGAGCGGCGCCCATCTGCTAAGCCCAGTCAATCCCCTGCATTACGAGCACCACGAGGCCGAGGACTCCCCAGGCGCGCCGCATGCGCTGCCAGCCTAGTTATCTGTTTACCGGATTTATAGGGGGTCACACGGGGCTCTTCGATCATTTATAGAAAGGAAGCAAGCTCAGATTTTCACATCTGGAGCGAAGAAGAATGTGCCCAGAAACGCATCATCATAACAGTGGGGGCGGGGGAGAAACACCCATCACCTCTGCTGAGGCACAGAACGGGGCACCGCGGGTGCAGCCACACGGGCGCCTACGAAGCCCACTAGAGCCTTCAGCTTGGGGGGGTGAAACCGCCCTCGGATGCAGTGATCCAGAGCCCGCAGAGAAATCTGGCCCAGCACATCCCTGCCCTCCCTCTGCGTTTCCGAACTCCAGGCTCCGCAGAGGGAGCGAGAGGAGCGCCTTCAGCCACTGGCGCCAAGTCAGGAACAGAGAGATGGCTTCCGTGAGGAGTGAACGCCACCTTCCAACATGGAAGAGAGTCCCACGGGTGAGAGGGAGCCCTGCTAACAAGGACGCTGGAGAAGACAGCTCTGTATCTTTGGGGATGAGAAGAATCTTAATTAGAGCCCAACGAATAGGTGATCAAGAGAAATGACAGCAACAACTCCACACCTGGACCAGTCCATTTGGAACCATCTGCGGCGCTCTTTAAAAACTCCATGGCCAGCGCGCACGCCAGGCCAGGGGCCCGAGGGTCACTGGAGGTGGACTGTGGTGCAGGCCATGGCTCGGAGCCACCAGATTCGCGACGATTCTGCAGACACCATCCGGCGCAGAGTCGGCTTGACTGTGGCTGTGGGCCCTCTCTCTACACCCCCACCAGCTACGATGGTGGACCAGCCACTCACCCCCGGCCTAGGAGGGGCTCTGGGCCATGCACACACAACTCCCCCACACACATACACCGTTCAAACGCAGCACAGGCGAGGTCACCCACCCAGAGGGCCTGCCTGGAAGAGTGGGGCGCAGAATCCCTCCATTGGCATTTGTAGCGGGCACCTCCCCAGCAGCACCACGGGGGGCTGTGCGCCCAGGCCTCATCAGGAGCTGACCCTCGGCCCCCGCTGAGCCAGCATCCCCCAGGGGACGAGCTCCTTTCAGGACGCCACCAGGCCCCTCACGACCTAGTCCGTAAGGGGTGATGCAGATGCTCTTAGCAAATCACACACAAGGATCAAAGACACGGATACATTTCCAAGCTGCTGCTCCTGTACTGATAAAGAGGGAAAATTCACTTTATCTGAGGTTTTTTTTTTTTAAGTCCTCACTGTTTACCACTGATCCATTCCAAATCCCCCCTCCCCCCATTTAAATTCAGCTTAGATAGTTTTATTGGAAAGCAAACTTCTGGCAGGGGTAGGTAGAGCAGAGATATAGACAAAACTTCGGCAGGATCAATTTGCATTTATGCAAAGCATTTACAGGCAAAATTTGACCCAAGAATTTAAATAAAATCAAACATACTGCATACATCCTGAAAGATAGTTTAAATAAGAGAACATTCTACAGCATAAATTTAGAAAGGCAGGGGAAAACATATAGAGACATTAAACCTCAGATGTTTAACAGCATGAGCTGCGGCAACAGATGGCCCGGGTCTGAACCCATGCACAGGCCCCAAACGGCATCTCCGAGCCTCTGCACCTCTTCTTGTGTTTGCATCAGAGGTTCTGGACGCAGACCATCAGGCTCAGATTCGGGTCTGCACGTGAGCGGTGTGAGCACACGGAACCTCCCCACGCCCCCACCCCAACCCCCGTGAGCTGGAAGAAGAAATGGACCCACCTCTGATCTGGAGAAACCAGAATCCTCGCGCACAGCTGATGGAAATGGGACAGCGGTGCAGCTGCTGTGGCGAACAGTCTGGTGGCCCCTAAAATATCGAACACAGAATTACCGTAGGGTCCAGCAGTTCCACGTCTGGGACTATGCCCCAAAGAGCTGTGAGCAGACAGAGGGACAGATATCTGGACACCCGTGGTCACAAAAGTATGTTCACAACAGCCAAAACGGGGCAGCAGCCCAAGTGCCCGCCAGCGTGGCCACGGACAGTACGTGCTGCATGCCCCGGAGAAGCGTCGCACGCCCGCGGAGAAGGGTCGCACGCCCCCGGAGAAGGGTCGCATGCCCTGAAAAGGGAGGCAACTCTGATGCACTCTGACGGGGTGAACCTTGAAGATAGCTCTGTCACGTGAAATACGCCAGTTATGAAAAGGCAAGACACTGTTTGATTTCATGTATGTGAGTACGCACAGAAACAGAGAGAATGGCGGTTGCTACGGGCTGCGGAGGAGGGCTGGGGAGTTAGAAGTTCAGTGAGGGCGGAGGTTAGTACTGCACGTAATACACCAACAAATCTGGAAAACTCAGCAGTGGCCACAGGACTGCAAAAGAACAGTCTTCGTTCCAATCCCAAAGAAAGGCAATGCCAAACCGTGTTCAAACTACCACACGATTATACTAATCTCACATGCTAGCAAAGTAATGCTCAAAATTCTTCAAGCAAGGCTTCAACAGTATGTGAACTGAGGACATCAAGATGCTCAAGCTGATTTTAGAAAAGGCAGAAGAACCAGAGATCAAATCACCAACATCTGCTGAATCATAGAAAAAGCAAGAAAATTCCAGAAAAACGTCTACTTCTGCAGCACTGACTACGCTAAAGCCTTTGAACTCTGTGGATCACAACAAACTGGAAAATTCTTAAAGGGATGGGAATACCAGACCACCTGACTTGCCTCCTAAGTAATCTGTATGCAAGTCAAGAAGCAACAATTAGAACCAGACATGAAACAACGGACTGGATCCAAATTGGAAAAGGAGTATGTCAAGGCTGTATACTCTCACCATTATTTAACTTACATGCAGAGTACATCATGCGAAATGCCGGGCTGGATGAAGCACAAGCTGGAATCAAGATTGCCAGGAGAAATATCAATAACCTCAGACATGCAGATGACACCACCCTTACGGCAGAAAGTGAAGAGGAACTAAAGAGCCTCTTAATGAAAGTGAAAGAGGAGAGGGAAAAAGCTGGCTTAAAACTCAACATTCAAAATCTAAGATCATAGCATCCGGTCCCATCACTTCATGGGAAATAGATGGGGAAACAGTGGAAACAGTGGCTGACTTTATTTTGGGGGGCTCCAAAATGACTGCAGATGGTGACTGCGGTCATGAGATTAAAAGACGCTTGCTCCTTGGAAGAAAAGCTATGACCAACCTAGACAGCATATTGAAAAGCAGAGACATTACTTTGCCGGCAAAGGTCCATCTAGTCAAAGCTATGGTTTTTCCAGTGGTCATGTATGGATGCAAGAGTTGGACTATAAAGAATACTGAGCACTGAAAAATTGATGCTTTTGGACTGTGGTGCTGGAGAAGACTCTTGAGAGTCCCTTGGACTGCAGGGAGATCCAACCAATCAATCATAAAGGAAATCAGTCCTGAATATTCATTGGAAGGACTGATGCTGAAGCTAAAACTCCAGTACTTTGGCTACCTGATGCGAAGAACTGATTCACTGAAGAAAACCCTGATGCTGGGAAAGACTGAGGGCAGGAGAAGGGGGTGACACAGGATGAGATGGTTGGATGGCATCACCAACTCGATGGACATGAGTTTGGGCAAGCTTCGGAGTGGGTGATGGACAGGGAAGCCTGGCGTTCTGCAGCCCATGGGGTTGCAAAGAGTCAGACATGACTGAGCAACTGAATTGAACTGAACTGAGAGATTCAGTTTGGGGAAACGAAAAAGTTCTGAGTTGGATGGTGGTGAAGGTTTGCCCAAAATGTGAATGTACTTAGTGCCACTGAATTGCACATATAAAAATGTTTACGATGGTAATTTTTGTCTCATAAATTTTATCATAATTTTATAAAGAAAATAAACAAGACAGACTAGCCGCTAACTGATAGATGTGCTGTGAGAATGGCCATCCATGAAGCGTTTAGAGCGCCAGGCACAGGGCGGTGAATACGAGTGGCTGCTAAGCTGCTTCAGTCGAGTCCAACTCTGTGCGACTCCACAGACAGCAGCCCACCAGGCTCCTCTCTGTCCCTGGGATTCTCCAGGCAAGAACACTGGAGTGGGCTGCTGTTTCCTCCTCCAAATATGGGCTTCTCTCTTCCTTTCCTGTCTCTGGAGCACCCCCTTCAGGCCCCACTTGGGGTTCTGCAGAAACAGATGCTCGGGGACTGGACTCGACTCCCCCGCCCCCACAGCTGCACACCTTGCGTGGTGAGACAGCTCCAGCCCTGGGCTGCCTTCCCGGGCAGATGCTCCGGTACCGGGACAAACCCACTGCCACTGGGTGAAGATGAAGAAACCGCCTAATTTCTGCAGTCTTCACACACAGAGCTGAGAGACCACATTAAAAAAAAAAAAAAAAAGATTTTGTCTATTTCCTAAATTGTTTCTGAATAATTTTGCCTCAAAAATAGGTTCACAGGCTAATGCTATCACACAGGTCTGATAGTGAAGAAGAGGAAAAAAGTCGCCCTGATATTCATAAAAATTCTTTCTCCTTTAATCATAATCAAGACTACCCTACTTTGCTCCGTCATTTAAAAGTCACTTCATTATGAAAACTTTCAAGCATATACAAAGGTAGAGACCTAACTGCTGCCGCCGCTGCTGCTGCTGCTAAGTCGCTTCAGTCGTGTCTCTGTGCGACCCCACAGACAGCAGCCCACCAGGCTCTGACATCCCTGGGATTCTCCAGACAAGAACCCTGGAGTGGGGTGCCATCTCCTTCTCCAGTGCGTGAAAGTGAAAAATGAAAGTGAAGTCGCTCAGTCATGTCTGACTCTTGACTCTTCGCGACCCCATGGACTGCAGCCCACCAGGGAAAATCCCATGGCGGAGGAGCCTGGTAGGCTGCAGTCCATGGGGTCACGAAGAGTCCTAACTAGCCCGTGTGTATCCAGGGGCTAGTTAATAGCCAGCTTTAACCTCTCTGACTACCTAAGACTCAACATCCTCCCCCAAAAGGCTAGAATAAAAACACCAGGATGGTTGCATTGAAGCAACGTTCATTTCCAACAATCCTTATTCTCATCATTACTACTTTGTTCTTAGTTCTTTTCTGGTATCTTCTCACCTGCTTTCCTTCTTGGTGTCTGACATGTGGACACTCCTGAGAAATTTTACTTCACACACACACCCCCTTCTCTGCTCTCCGTCTCCTCCTCCCTTCTGAAACACCAGTGCTTGCTCCCCTGCCCCTCTGCTAAGCCAGGGATCCCAAACACAAATGTCTGGCCACAAATCCACTCACCTAGAAGACCCCAAATGTAAAGACAAATCCAGACAGTGGATAAACTGAGCTGACAAATACATTTAACATTTAGGGTTGGGGCTTAGCGACAGGAACCTCTTGAGGTTCATTAGTGCTTAGACTCTCGGTCGTGTCCGAGTCTTTGCAACCCCATGGCCTATAGCCCTCCAGGCTCCTCTGTCCATGGGATTCCCTGGGCAAGAATATTGGGTTGGGTAGCCACTTCCCCCTCCAAGGGATCTTCCAGACCCAGGGATCGAACCCACATCTCTTACACCTCCTGCACTGGCAGGTGGGTTCCTTACCACTGCACCACCTGGGAATCAGCAGCATTTAGCGTACTAGCGACTAAATTAAAAATTAAAAAACTTGCCCAATCGAGTGACTGTATATTACTTAACAGAAAAACCAGGCTGGACACAACACTGCAAAGCAGCACGAACAAGGATTCCTATGCAGGTCGTGTCCCTGTGTGTACTTCGTGTCTGTGTGTGTACTTATATTTTAAACATTAAACCTTTTTTGATGATCCAGGAAGTTTATATGCTGATGAGACTCGTTCCTTGCAGCACTTTTCGCCAGTGGCAAACCTGCCACCTCTAATTGGTTTTAAAAGGAATCCCAATCACCCAATCCATCACACTTTTGACCTTCGGCCTTTGCGGTCGCTCCGCTGTGGTCGAGGCTGGCTCTGAAAGTTCCTGTTCTAACACTGCTGCTGTCCTCAAGCTCCAAATCGCCCACGACAGGAAGATAATTTGCCCCAACCCTCCGGCAGAGGCAAAAGCAGCACCTGGAGTTTCTAATTCGTCTTCTACCGAGATTCTTTCAGTAAGAGTGAGTGTCTAAGATAGTATTAAGTAATAACTTTTCCTCCACTGGGGTTTAAAGACTTATAAATCATCCAAGTCTTTACGCAGTGAAATCTGGTCTCTTCATGACAAAATTCAACAGCTCATTTTTGCTTTTAAATAACTTTTCTTTCTGCAGAGACATAGTGACCGAGTAATAATCCTTCCAGACGCCCCCTCCCCTCCGAGCACACACTCAGTCTGAGCTGCACGGGCGGCCGCCGTCCGGCTGTGAAGAGGCATCTGCGTCTGCCCCCCTGCCCTCCTTGTCCTCACCCTCCTGCCAGGCTCCCCAGGTGGCATGCAGCAGGGGCACAGCCATGACACAGCTGGGACCACCAGGGAAACCTGAGGGGTGACCGCAAACAGAAGCGGGCACGGCAAGTGGGCTTGGGGTGGAGTGAAGAATGCGGTCATTTTAGACCTGGTATTGGAGGGGCTGGCGGGACAAGCAGATGGACACGTTCAGTGATGCTCACATCGGTGACGAAGTCACAAGGTGAAGGAGCAGGTCCAGGGAGGTGTCCTGGGGCTGGGGGGCATGGAAAGCCCACCCGTGGAGGGAGGAGAGCTCAGCTCTGAGCATCACCGAGGCTAAGACGGGGAGCAGCACTTCAAGGAGGCAACTGCAAACACAGGTCACGTGTGAGACAACACAGCTGAACTGCAGAGGGCTCAAAGAGGGGACAGGCAGCTGAATCTGCAAACACTGGTGTGTGTGAAACACCACAGATGAACTGCAGAGGGCCGAAAGAGGGGACAGGCAGCTGAATCCCTACAAAGTTCTCCATCTTCGAGAAGCTGTTTCAGTGATGAGTAAGACATGCACTTAAAACGAGATGCAAACGCTATCCCAAATGAAAGGCACACAAACAGAAAGCGCTGAGGGAACAGGATACCGAGGCCACAGGGGGCGAGGGGCAGCTGCCGGCCACAGAATCAGGCTGGGAGGGCCAGCCCACTCGCTGACCCCGCGCTCAGAGGCGAAGAGCCAAATGACCAGCCCCCAGATACTCTGAAGGCACCTGCCGAAACACAACCCTCCCTATTCATGAAGACAAACTCTTAAAATAGGAACAGATGACAAACTGCCTTATTAAGATCCCAATATATCCACCAAAACTCTGGGATCGTGATGTGAGAAACCCTATAAGAAGGCCAAAAAGTCCAACTTCGGCACAGAGAAATGGCAATCAGAGAGTGACACAAAGTGCCCCTGAAAGGAATCAGAAATAGCTCTGAAAATTATAAAACAATGGTCAAACTCTAAGAAATGTAAATTAAAATGACAATTAGATTTTTGAAAATCTACAGATTGGGGAAGAGCGTGTTGATGCCATATTACAAGGGTCTAAGAAATGGGCATGAACGGAAAAACATCTACTGACGTTTAGAAGGCACATATTTAATTCATCAACTCCCCCTGCAGCAAATCAAAGGCTCACTTCTTGCACAGCTACAACATGATGCACGAACAAGCACACTCACTGAATGGTCTGGACTGCACGCGATGCTGCAACCCAGGGGCCTGAGGCCACTCCCGACCTCCCCGCCCCTCCAGTCAGTCGGCAGGGCCTCGGGACCGTCTCTACAGGGGCGCCGCCATCCAGCCCTCCTGCCCACCCTCACAAGCAACACAACCCTCAGCATCTGCCAAGGCAATCAGACAGGCTTCAGTGCCTTCTGCTCAGAACAGCCGCCCCTCTCAGTCACCTTATGCACTGTGCCCAGATCTGGGCACTCCAGGCGGAGCTGGCGGTAAAGAACCCGCCTGCCAGGGCAGGAGACGTGAGACGCGGGTTCAGTCCCCGGGTCAGGAGACCCCCTGGAGAAGGAAATGGCAACCCACTCCAGTATTCTCGCTGGAGGATCCCATGGACAGAGGAGCCTGGTAGGTTAAGGTCTATAGGGTCAGAGAGTCACACCAAGCAACTAAAAACTATCTGGTGAGGGACACGCTTCCCTTCAAATCCCCCAGATTCCTGGCGCTCACGAGGGGACTAAACTCCATCCTGAGCCCGTCAATTCCGACGTGTCCAGTGGCCACAGTGACGTTATTCTAAGGTGCATACGTCGTGTCCAACTCTCTGTGGATCCCATGGACACAAAAGCTCCTCTGTCCAAGGGACTCTCCAGGCCAGAATAGTGGAGTGGGTTGTCATTCCCTCCTCCAGGGGATCTTCCCGACCCAGGGACTGAACCCGGGTCTCCCGCGCTGTAGGCAGACAGACGCTCTACCATCTGAGCTGCCGGGGAAGCCCTATGTACTAAGGAGGGAGGTATTAAAAACACTAAGTGACTGTTTGGGGTTCGTTTTGCCTCTCTCAGTGGAGACTGGTAAAAAGTCTGGAACCCCAAGCATATGGCAACATATACAAGGAGGTCCATCTTACCACCTGTCACTACAACGTCATTTTCTAGAGTGACTGTTCTCCCAAGTGAGCGAGATAATCTTTCTCGAGGTAAGCATGTTACGGTTAATGATGGCTGGGAGCAAGGACCAAAGCGGATAATTTCGGGTCCTTAATGAGAAGTGTCTGCCATTTCCCAAGGTAAGGCAATTATGCATTAGGAAGGCCAAGGTCATCTTAAACAAGGTGATTCCTGGAGACACATAGATATTAGTATTACGTATCAGTTTGGACAATAAGTTATGGAAAAGAATTTTAAAACTCATCAAATTCATAGAAATAAAAAGTAAAACAGTTGTTCCCAGGGGCCAGGGGGAGAGGAGAGCGGGCAGTCAGGGTTCATCGGGGTCTGGGAAGATGAAAAAGCTCCAGCCACAGGATGGCAGTGATGGTAAATGCAGTAACTCCACTGAACTGCACACGTTAAAATGGCCAAAAAAAGACGCTAAACTTTATTATGTCAATACATAAACACAATTTTTTAAATCCACCATGAAACATGAATTTTACATTTATTTTTAATAAGGAAAAGATGCAATGACTAATTCTTTTTATTTCTCATATCAAGACCTAAGACAATATAGACAAAGCATCAGTATAGACAATACAGACAAAAGTGTAATACAGACCAATAAATCAATATAGACAGAGTAAGTCTTATGGCTCTAATACAGTAATTATTAAAGCTTATCTTGATAATTCTTTTTCTAACCCTACAGTCACTTGGAAAGTACTAACATATAAAATTTAACCTGCTAATTCTCTTTCTTCTTTTTAATCCCACTCCTCACTTAAAAAGCTTTCGGCCGTCAAGGTCAGGTACATGCCATAACATGCATGCGTGGTGGTTAGCCGCAGAAGGCTGGAATGCAGAGAACTCAGCCCGTTCCTGAAGGATCCTCCCACAAACTAAAGCCCGGAAGGGCTCTGGACTACTGATAAAATGCAATTAAAATATTAAAAATTAAAAAAAATAATAAAGAATGGACGGAAAGTACAACGATAATCCCAAATCATGGAAGGCCACTGAGGACATAGGATCTTCTTCTGCTTCTCAGGCAGACCATAAAACACACCTGCTGTGCACCGCCATGAGCAGGCCTTTCAGAGGCCATGGAGATTCCCTGTGCTCGGTGGGTTCGTAGTCAATGGTTATGTTCTTTAAGGTTAGAAACTAATCACATCCTCTAGACTGTGGTGTCCAACACAGCAGCAGCTAAATGACACACGGCCATGCAAACACCAGGGCTTCCCCGCTGGCTCAGACAGTAAAGAAGCCGGCCGCGGTGCAGGAGACCTGGCTTTAGTCCCTGGGTCGGGAAGATCCCCCGGAGAAGGAAATGGCAACGCACTCCAGAAGTCTCACCTCGGAAATCCCACAGACAGAGGCTGGCGGGCTACGGACCATGGGGTCACAAAGGGTTGGACACAACTTTGACTAACACTTTCACGTAATATTAAAGTTAAAAATTCAGCTCCTTAGTTACACGAGTCACATTTCCAGTGCTGCAGAGCCACGTGTGGGTGGCGGCTGCCGCAGTGGACAGGCAGACAGAAACCCTTCCATCTTCCCTGAACACCTCCTGGACGAGAGCTGCGCTGGGCACTAAGGGCCGCTTCCCGAAGCGCCCGCAGCAGCTTCCGTCCACTCCCCTTACACACCTGTGCCCAACTCCACCTATGAGACAGGCCCGGGGCCAGCTGTCCGGCATGGCAGTGAGTAAAACGAACAATTTAAGTAGGAGATGAAGAGAAACCCCAAGATACAAAAGGAGACACGATTTTTAGTCATGGTGAGCAGCCAGGGAGGCCTGGCTGAAGAAGTCACCTTTAAGCCAAGATTAGAAAGATAAGCCATTTAAGAGGACAGTTTCCAAACAGAGGGGCTGAAGAACCCGTGTGCTCAGCTGGGAGGGGGTCTGCACGTTCCAGAAACTGATTTTCGTGCCTTCTGCAGCTGTCTCATCAGACCTGAAACGCCAAGCAAAGCAGTGAACTGACATCCAAATCTATTCGGGGGGCGGGGGGAGGGTAGTTAGACAGCAGTCCACATATAATCCTCAGCCGTTCGTCTTCTTATAAATCACCTGCCTTTCTGCCGTTTCATTTCTGGAAGGACAGACTTCTGAGTGGGCAGGCACAGGAGAAGCAATGAACTTTGTTACCTCTTAGCAGAGGGAAGGGGCTAAGTGAGGCTCCTGACGACCCTGCGCCGTAACGGGCTGAAGTGAGGCTCCTGACGACCCTGCGCCGTAACGGGCTGTGTCCACGTGGGCGCTGGAGGCACCTCCATCTCAGGCTGAGCAGCTTCCACATGGCAGACCGTCAGCATTCCCGCCGGGGGCCGACCCCTCACCCTGATGTCGAGCTGCAAGACCCAGCTGCCAGGATGACCCTCACTGGGTGGGTGACCTTTCCCAGGTGGCGGGCACCTCCGCCCGGTCACTGCCCCCCAGACAGCGCACGGCTAGGGAGCTGCACACACCCTCTAGGCCTTTGAACATCTCTGCTCACAACTCAGTGGCCCGATCACACGCTGCGTCATTCTCCCGGATTCGCTTCCTTCTCTTCCTTTGCAACCAAGTGGCCGTGCCTCTCACGGTCCCGGGATCGTCACAGGCGCTCCCAGGGCCTGCAGGACACTCGCCCAGGGCCTGAACACAGAGCCCTCTGGGGCACCCGTGGCATCTGGAGAGCAGCGCCTGGCCTCCTCCGGTCCAGCCAGGGCCACCCACCAGGAAGCCCCTTCCCATCCCAGCCATGGTGGGGACAGAACAGAAGCTCCACTGCTGGGATGAGCGGCCACACTGGGACGGGGGCGGGAGGCCGCATGCTTACACCAAATTAAGAGTCAAATGCGGACATTATGCTCATCACATCAGGTTTTGATTTTTCTGTTTTAATGAAGAAAAGGCCAATAACAGAACTAAGTAAACAGAAAACCCCAGTGAGGTGGAACGGCTACGGAGTCAGTGTTAAGGAAGGTACTGTTTGCCCACACATGCCCTAACACCCACCGGAAGGGACATTTCTACCCAAACATATGTCAGTAGTTAAAATTAGGTTTCTTTCAAAGTATGCCATTAACATTTTGGATAAAGCTTGGTTAAAAAAAACCAAAAACTTATTTTCCTTTATTTTGCAGAAAGCATAAGGTTCTGATGTTAGAATATTACGTGAATATAACACAAAAAACGAAGCAAACGAAAAACCTGTGCACCCGTCAGACCTGGTTCACTCTCAGCGACCACAACCTCTGCACACCACTTCTCCAGAAAACCAGAACAGAGCGTCTTAGCTCAGACACCGAGGGCCTGGGGGCTGATAAGCTACAAACATCCACCGCTTAGCTCTGCAGGCCGGGAAGCCCAAGACCGGGCTGC
>SJYF01000323.1:695307-711303 GCA_006410515.1 Procapra przewalskii | reverse complement strand
TTACTTGTGCCCAAGAAAAGCGATTCCGTGGACTTTTGAAAGGTGTATTGTTCTCTCTCGTTAGTTACACTTGGATTCCTCCCCTGTCCAATTCTTTTTCTCTTATGGCTGCTAAATTCTGCCACATTAAGTGATGATGGTTTTGAAAAGTAAGAAAAAATTGTCTAGTTAACTTAGGGAAGAATACATTTAAGATACTCAGCAGCCTAAATTTGGAGGGAAGTGTTAAAAAGAATCATTAGATCAATGTCGTTGTTGATTTATCAGTTTCCAAGTTGTACTTCCTCTATTTATACTTAACCAGAGGGGCTTCCCTGGTGGCTCAGCTGGTAAAGAATCCACCTGCAATGCGGGAGACCTAGGTTAGATCCCTGGGTTGGGAAGATCCCCTCAGGGAGGGCATGGCAGTCCACTCCAGTATTCTTGCCTGCAGAATCCCCATGAACAGATGAGCCTGGTGGGCTACAATCCATGGGGTCGCAAAGAGTTGGACATGACCAAGCAAATAAGCACTGCTGCTGCTGAGTTGCTTCAGTCGTGTCCGACTCTGTGCGACCCCATAGACAGCAGCCCACCAGGCTCCCCCGTCCCTGGGACTCTCCAGGCAAGAACACTGGAGTGGGCTGCCATTTCCTCCTCCAGTGCATGAAAGGAAAAGTGAAAGTGAAGTTGTTCAGTCGTGTCCAACTCTTAGCAACCCCATGGACTGCAGCCCACCAGGCGCCTCTGTCCATGGGATTCTCCAGGCAAGAGTACTGGAGTGGGTGCCATTGCCTTCTCCGCAAATAAGCACAGTGGCCCCTAAAACCATTTTAAAAACTATTAAGAATACATAAAATGCAGTAGCACGAAATAATTGTTATTATTTTAAAATAATGAGAGAATCAGGGCCAAGGGAAAATAAAGGTAGAGAATATAGCAAAGTGAGATGTAAAGCTAGACCACAAAATGCAATTATAAGTCAACAGGATTTCCTTTAAGTCTCTTTAATGTTTTGCAATAGGGTAATACTTTTTTTTAACGCAAAGTATACTTACAAAACGTTCTGTCAGGAAATTGCTGTAATGGACATTATAGGAAATTGCGTTTCACAGCCTCGCATCAGTAGCTGTGTATCTACTTGTTGTGGATGCAAGAGACTTCTTGTTCTAGTACTTCTCTGTGGCCCACTTCCTGATTGCCTGAATCCCACGTTATCAGATGGTAGATGTTTGTATATGCCTTAGCATTTGTTTTCTCAGCTAACTGGTACCTAGCCAATTTAGGAAAATTCTAACCTTTAGAAACCAAATGAAGTGATAAAATTAGATAAATTGCATGAACCAGCCTGTGAATTTCTAGATTTAGCAGGAGTCAGCTAAATTACTGTGTGTCCTCCTGGATTTTGTCTGGGTTAATAATAGGAGCACCCTAAATAGGGTTCCTTCAACTGATCTCTACCACCCTCATTTTAAGAAGTAGATTTAAAATTGCCAAAGTTGAGACATAATAATATTATCACTGTGACATTTTGATTATCTGTTTGACTTCATGCTGCTGCAGCTAAGTCGCTTCAGTCGTGTCCAATTCTGTGTGACCCCACAGATGGCAGCCCACCAGGCTTCCCCGTCCCTGGGATCCTCCAGGCAAGAACACTGGAGTGGGTTGCTATTTCCTTCTCCAATGCATGAAAGTGAAAAGTGAAAGTGAAGTCACTCAGTCGTGTCCAACTCTTAGCGACCCCATGGGCTGCAGCCTACCAGGCTCCTCCATCCATGGGATTTTCCAGGCAAGTGTACTAGAGTGGGGTGCCATTGCCTTCTCCATTTGACTTCATAGCAACTGATTATTACAGTTCTATTTGAAAGAAAAATTTTTTGTTTTTAAACTCAGGGAGTTTGGGATTGAAAGCCAACAGCTCACAGAAATGATCTTTCCCGAAAACGATAAATGAAGGTCATGTGACGACGCTAGCGCTTCCCCCTTGCTTCCTTCCCCGACAGAGTGACTCCTGAATGGATTTTTGCTCTATGTGCTGTTTTCAGTGTTCTGAATGAGGACCACAAGCAAGGTGTGGTGTTCATGTAGGAAGGCTCCCAGGCTGTGAATCAAGAAACCTTGGTTCAGGTTCAAGGTCAACTAGCTCCCAGCTCCGTGACCTTCGGTGCAGCTGCTCCCTGGCACATCATTCCAAAGGCGCAGGCTGCAGAACCTTCTGGCTGAATGTTGGGCTCCAGAATCCCTTCCACAGATAGATACAAGTAAACCAGTGACTACGCATGTGCGTGCTAAGTTGCTTCAGTCGTGTCCGACTCTGTGTGACGCCACGGACTGCAGCCCCCCAGGCTCCTCTGTCCGTGGGGCTCTCCAGGCGAGAGCACTGGAGTGGGGTGCCGTGCCCCTCCAGCATTACTGCAGTCACCTGTTAACTGGTAGACCAGCTGCCAGATCTTTCGGTTCGTAGTAGCTAGCAGTCATGTAATGAACTCAGTTAAACTGTGGAGCCACACTCCGCACCAGGTGCTTCCTCGCCATCCAGAGACCTCCGTCACTGTAGCGTGCAGTCTCTGATGAGGTCGGCTTGAGTCTTCAGCAGACGTTGGCTGGGGACCCACCGTGTGCCAGCCCCTGGGCTCCTGCGGAAGTGCAGAGACAAACAGCGTGACCTTTTCCCAGGGGGGCTTGTGGTTCAGTGCACAGAGCAATGCACTCACTGAAAGAAAAAGAAAGTGTAGTCGCTCAGCCGTGTGTGACTCTATGCGAGCCCATGGACTACAGCCCTCCAGGCTCCTCTGTCCGTGGAATTCTCTCACTGAGGGTTCTGTGAAGACGCAGAGGCGGTGCCATGATAGAGAATGAACAGTGGGTTGTGGGGGCAGATAGGAGGGGCAGCACAGCCTGCCCCAGAAGGGCCAGAGGTTGGGAAAGGAGCGGTGGCTGCCCTAGGCTGTCAGGATTCTGCAGGGCTTCACTGGAGGAGGGAGGCCGATGGGGATGGACCCGCAGGCCAGTGTAGCTGGTGCTGAGTGCTTCGAGCTACCAGCAGTGTGGTGTCCCCGCTGGAGCAGTGGGAGCAGGAGCGGTGGGAGCAGGTGAGGGGGAGGGACGCAGCCTCCAGGGCCCCGCCAAGATGCTGGACGCCATCCTCAGCAGTGGACAGCCACACAGGCGTCTGAACAGACCACAGACAACACCTTCCAGCTGGACCACCCGAAGCGGAAGGAGGCTACAGACGGGGAGGCCAGTTGGAGGTGGGTTACACAATGAATGATGGTGAGGCCTGGCTGCAGCCAGGTGAGAGCAGAGGAGGGGAGGGTGGTCTTGAGAAACACTGAGCATTAGCCAGACTCACTGGCTGGTTGAACACGCAGGGTTAGAGAGAACGACTTGACCTTCGGTCAGGAGAATGTAACTGAAAGAAGTTGCTGGGAATGAGACATCACATCTCAGGGACAGACAGGAGCGTCTTTGGTGTAGGGCTGTTGCCCCAAGCTCGTCTGCATGGTTCAGGCTCAGTCCTAAAGCATCTCTTTGGTCGTAGGTGTTAATCTACATGTTCATCTCACTTTTCTTCTCTAGTTATGTATCTTTACATACTAATGTTGCTAATTTGCCGGTTAATCAGTCCTTGGTGTTCAATTAGTGGACTATCTTTTTTCAGAGTAATTATTTGTTTTCTTCACTACTTGGCTGTTATCCTCACTGGGTGTCATTAATGTATCTATAGCCTTATATTTATTCTTTTGTTCCTGGGGTAATTTTTTGAGTAGATTTAATATCCCCTCCGTTTGGTCTTATTTACTCAAAGTTACTTATGTGATCAATTCATTATAATGATAAATATTACTCTGTAGCACAGTTATTCATTTAGTGCTCTCATTATTTCTGTCTGCCCATGTTTTAAGGACAAATACGAATATTTTTCCCATATAATTATCCCTCCCCTACATCTAATCCCTAGAAGTGGTGGTGTGTTCACCAAAAATCACTTACACGGATGCAAGCAGCTCTTAAAATCCTTTTTCCTCTTTATTAAGAAGCAAAATGCTAAATTAAATGAGAAAAGAGTTCCTTACAGCCAAACTGGAGCCAGAAAAAGCCACTGACCCTCTGTCCTGGTCTAACTGTGTCTCATGCGTTGATTGGACAAGTCTTCTGGAGGCCCCACTGCCCTGTGCGTGAGTTCAGAGTTCTGTGTCCTTCCCTCCCAGAGTGAGCAAGCTCGGCCTTCAGTACAAGTGGTCTCTAAGCTGGGGAGACACTGAAGTGGCGATCATGCTTTTAGCGGCAACTTGACGCGTTAGCACCAGACTTGAGCACCCAAAGGAAGGAAAGCCCCAGTGGGCGTGTAACTCTGCGAGAGCAGACCTGATCAGACCGCCTCCTGGCAGGGGTGTCACGTGAGGGCTCTGCCCGCGGCAGGCCCCAGAATTCTTCCAGTCACCCAAGACCAGGTTCCACATCTGGGGTCAGCATCTCAGAGCCAGAACTGCCGACAGTCCTGAGAGGTACGGCTGAGACCACCGTAGGGGAGGGAAGCCTTACTGTCTTCTGCTCTGTGTGTGGAGCCTGCAAATCAAACTGTCAAGAGAAGACCTAGCAGGAGGGAACATGCATATGTTTTATTTCATGTTAATATTTTCATATGACATGAAGGGCACCTCACAGAGTGGCAACCCCGAAAGGCACTTAGACCTCAGGCTTATGCTCCGCTTTTACGGAGGGCCGTGAGCTGCGGCACGGTGGCGAGACAAGGCATTTGGGCCTCTAAGGGCAGGATGTTACTGGAAGCTAGCTAGGAAATGCAGCGGGACACTGACAGGAGACAGGGTTATTTGGGCGTGGTTTGTGCAGACTCATCTCGGCCTCGGCTCCGTGTCTGCTGATAGGAATGCTCTTTCCTTCCTGGTACCAGGAGGACACCTTTCTCCTGGGAAGCTTATGCCCTGCTTCTGGCAGAATGTACAGGACAGAGTGCTTCCCGCATCTATTGCTTCTCCGTGGCCTTCAGCTCAAGGTAACCCAGTGCCAGGCTGGTGTATCTGTGGGTGGAACGTCCTGCTCCCCGTCGTCACGACCTGACTTTGGCCTTGGCTGTGGGGTCTGTATGGTCGGGACCTTCTGGAAGAAGGGGGGGGGGGACATACTGACGTCTCTGCTGAGCTGAGGGAACTCGCGCCTCTGAGGCCGCGGTGCTGGGCGGCTGGAGGAGGGGCACCGCAGCAGGTGTCCTGGGCCCCTGAGCTGCTGCGCGGGAGGGTCTGTGAAGAGCCTGCGATGAATGAGCAGGGCTGCCCGTGGAAACTGTCAGCGCAGTGCCCGGGACCCGTCTGACCCCTGACGGGGCTGCCCGGGGAGAAGTTCCGTCTTGGTCAGCATTTCCCAAAACGTAACGGGTGTCGGTGGAGCAGGGCGACTCTGCAGGAGCCCGGGGGCCTCCCTCCGC
Organism: Procapra przewalskii; assembly: GCA_006410515.1. Classification (NCBI taxonomy): domain Eukaryota; kingdom Metazoa; phylum Chordata; class Mammalia; order Artiodactyla; family Bovidae; genus Procapra; species Procapra przewalskii. Next base: position 705,878 of record SJYF01000323.1, on the reverse strand, counting down.
CTTCTCGCGTCTCTGCCTTAACGTGCAGACGCTCCGGGCGGCTTTCCCAGCCGCGCAGTGCGTGCCGGGAGACGGGGGTCCGCGCGCCGCCTGCGAGTCCACTCAGCTGAGGCTCTGGGAGCACACAGGCGGCGGGAGGGCCCCCCAGGTCTGCCGAGTCACCCTTCTCTGCCTGCATTGTCGATCATGGACGAGACCACCTTACTTCTAGGAAACCTGCATTTTGCAGAAGAATGCAGTGAGCAGAGCCTCTGCTCTGTGCTTCCGTGTGTCGACCATGGGCTTTTCCCTCTGTGTTTATCCACTGAAAATTCTTCAAGTTTTTTGGTAAATGCAGTTTATCACACTTGTGTGGCTTTTGAGGTAAGGTGGACATTTTGAATATTTTAGTAGGTAAAGAAGCTGGAACGCCTTTGAGTGAGTCTGCCCCACATTAAAATGACTGTTGCATACCCACTGAGAATGTGCCCTTTGTTAATTCTGGACGGGGTTGTTGGATCGAGGAATTACAGACAGTAATGAGGCCACGAACCACCTCCTCGCTCTGAGCACTTGAGCATATTGAAAAGTGGGCCTTGGATTTAAGCCAAGAAATAAAGGTTTCATGCATCTCAAAGTGAAAGCATGTTGCGGATTTCTGTTCCTGAGGTTACTGCCGCTGAAATGTAAGTGGTAGGGAGTAAGCCCTTCTGACTTTACCAGTTAGACCCAGTGTCTGCACAGCTGTGGTCCACATCCAGAGAGCGGGGAGCTGGACCTTGGACCTACGCAGTTAGCAGAAGAACGTCAGGAGCTGAGGGGGATGCTCTCTGGAGACGCTCTCCAGCACTGCTGTGCACCTCTCTCGCTTCCGTGTCTTCTAAACAAGGATGCTCTTACGTGACTGAGGGTGCGCTTACTTGGCCAGGAAGAGGCAGCACCTCTGAGAATGGCCCAGGAGCTCTAAGCAGTGACCATGACATGCTTGGTGACAGGGACAGCCTGTGGCCAGGATCCTTCAGCCACAACGTGGCCCAAAGGGAGAGGAGGAGTGAGCCCGCCCGCGAAGACTCCAGGGCCCGCCGGGCAGAGTGAGGAGACAGGGGCTTATGTTCATCATCACGGCTGCGTTTCCAGCTGCATTTGGGGTTTGATCAATTATGTATCCTTTTTTTGTTTTGGCAGGTACATGCCAAGTGTCATTCTACTGTTATTCAGTCAGTATTAATATAAATAGTGAAGTAAATAGGAATAACTTGTAAATGCAGATATGTCTGCTCAGTTTTCTTCAGTCTTGCAGTTCTGTAAATAAAATTAAATCTTAACCCAGAAATACCCAAACACCTACTAGACGATTCACAGAGATGTCATGGAGATAAATTATGTAATGCATGAAAGTATTTTGACCTACTTGAAAGAAAGATGCAATAGGTCTCCTGCCTTGCAAACAGATTCTTCACCATCTGAGCCACCAGGAAAGCCGGTTACAGGTTATTTGTACTCTAAACGGCCAAGCCAGCAAACATCTCAAGGCAGAACAGCTCTCAGGTCGGGATGACCATCCCCCTGTGACAGCACAGGGTCCTCCATGCCCACGCGGCCAGTGACATTGCCGAAGACACAGAGGTTAACTGCATCTTTAAATTCATAGAATGTTAGACCAGACAGAATGTTAGAGATGCGTCTTCTCTGTGAACAGCAAAATTAAAGCTCGCCGAAGGGTGAAAGTGCTTCTGGATTTTCTGAGTAAAGCCAGGGAGGGATGTGATTTTTGTGCCTCTTTGCAAAAACTTACATATAGAGGTCAGAGTCCTTTAATGCCTAGTCGGTAAAGTAAAGGCAGCTCATGGCCTCCCTGTGCTGGACTCACCCCCTATTCAGGGATGGAGGGAAGCCAGGCCCAGCTGGTCCCTCGAGGTGCTTCCAAAGCCAGGCGCTCCTGGGATGCTCACCACGGTACTGACGTTCCTTCCCACCAAGATTCGAGTCCCGAGACCATCCATGTTTACCTCCTGGCTTCTGGTTTTACAGATGATTACTGTATCTCTGGAATATTTTTAGGTAGTTTTTTTTATTCTTTTCCTTCTGAATAACCCAGCCGGTATTCTGCTACTTCACACATTCTAGGAAGGGGGAGCAAGAACCACTCTGCACTTCTCTGCTCTGTGAATTATCCTTAATGATGAGCTGAGCACAAGCTTGGTGACTTATCTATGTCCCCTGTCCTCTCTTCTTCCTTGGCTCCCTTATCCTTGCTGGTGAGTAATGGCAGGAGGAAAGGATAACATAAACAGAAGTCACTTTATTTGGCTTCATTTTAGCAGTGCTGTTAGAAAATTTTAATGAAGACACTTGAGTTTAGACCACAAGGAATTGTTCTATTTCTGTTGTTTACTAGAGGAATTTCTATTGTTCATGCTTTATTTTCTCCCATAAAGTGGAAAATCCAGAAGTAATTGAATATTCTACCATAGGTAGTTATTCTTCTTTAAATTTAAATCATTTAAAGGCCCTGTCTTCCATTGGCACAGTTCACAGTATAATTTTAAAGTAAAATTTTAAAAATTGTACTCTGTAGTTTTCTAACTTTCAGCTCTTATTACACAATGAAAGCTTGAGTTTGCCTTTTTGGTACAAGGTCAGGCTCATGTCTGGTAGATGAGGGGGTCATGGAGGAAGAAGGCAGAAAATCCCGTCCCTGCCCATGGCGCATTGATGTCATGGTGGGGCCTTTAAAGGAAGCCTGGCCAGTTCCATGAGGATTAGTGCTGGAGCGGTGCCTTGGTTGTCCCCACTGAGTGTTTGCAGGACTCCACGGATGAAAGACAGTTGGTCCCTCACCCCTCTTGGTCCAGGATCAGGTGAGAAAGGCACTATGGGTCCAAGCTCTCCGAGTCCAGCTCGCAGGGCACCGCACTTCCCACACGGCCATGTCTGAAACCCAGAAGCAGGGAAGTGCTCCTCTCTGCCCCGGCGCCAGACAGCACTGTAGAGGCGGCCTTTACTTTGATAGATTGGCTAACATTCTGAAAAGTCTTGTTTGCAACAAAATGTCAGTGGCAATGAGGATAGATCCAAGTGGTAACTGGAAGTTTAATTTTGATGAATTGTCGGTTAAAGATCCTAAATGTTTTTAAGCATCAGAAAGAAAGCCTGGACAGAAATGCTCCTAAACTTTTTCCTCAAGGGCCTGAGAGGACATCTGCTGCAGGACGAGGGTGCCTTTCTTTCTTTCCATTGTTTGTTGAGGGCTGTTTGGTTTGGTTTTGTGTTTTTCTGGGTGTTTTTTGGCATGCCCTTGCGAGGCCTGTGGGATCTTAGTTCTCCTGTATTGAAAGCATGGAGTCTTAACCACTGGACCACCAGGGAAGTTCCTTTTTATTTTTTCTTTTTTTTAAGAGAATGTTACTTTAAAAAAAAATCTCCATAGAACTGTACCTAAAATCTGCAGTTATGTAAAAATGGTTTTTAGGTCATAACATTTTGAGTACACTTTTTCATGGATGTACATATTTTTCATTTTTAATATTTAATGCTTATTATAAGCCATAAATTTACCATAATTTCTTTGATTGTTTATTATTGGATATTTAGGTCAAGGTTTGAATTCCACAAAGGGGACTAAGTAGGAGGTTGGCCGGAGTTCTCAGAGCTGGGCTTTCAGAATTCTATGACCATGGGGGAAGGAATTCCCAGCACCGTCTCTTTTGCGCCCTAGAAGGTTTTTCTCTCTCTTTGCCCTTCTGTTACACTCACCTGTCAGAACTGCAGCCCTGGGTTTACTAACACATCTGTCTTTTCCATAACCACACCTGGGCAACTGAACTCAGCTGGAGAAGAGTCACCCACTTTGGCATACTGGCCCACCGTACTGGGAGCTGCCCAGCTTCACTGGCCTTCTCGCCAGCCTGCCCCAGCTCTCTGTTCCTGAAATAATTGTTTAAAACCCCTCTGCTCAAGCTTCCAATCCTAACTCTTTTTTTCCTTGTAACTTTGCTTTCTGATGTATACTTCAGAAGTCATGTCATAAAAGAACAAACTCAACTGTCTTAGCTAATTTCACTGGGTTGTTTTTTTTTTTCACTTTTCATTGATTTGGCACATTTTTAAAATAATTTGTCTCATTTTCCTATGGGATATTACTGCCTTTCTAAAATGTTAGGAAGTATTTCTAATTTATTAAACTGTGCTTTTACTTTATTAATAAGCTGGGTAAGCCATTAATTTTCATTTGAGTATGGCTTTAACTACATTCCAAAGATTTCGTGCATTGACTTTTTCATTAGTTTAAAGATATTTCCTTATTATGTGGCAAAATTTTTTTCCTTCTCCTAGTTGTTATTCACAACTAAATCTGAGGTGGTTGTTATTCACAACCAAAAATCCGAGGTGTTTCTTCCTGTGTGTACTGCACTGTCGTCACTGAGCACATGCCAACGTGTTCTTGCTGAAGTTACTAACTGCCTCCTAACTGCTCGCTCCAGAGAGGCTCTTCCCAGGCTTCGTCCTGTCTTTTCCAGGAGGAGTGGCGTTCCTGTGTCCTCCCTGCTCATAAACTGGGCCTCCTTGTCTCCGTCTTTCCTGCCTCTGCACCTTGCCTGTTTTTAAATACTGGCACCATTTCTCCCGGGCTGAGTCCCAGGCTAGCTGCTCTTCCGGTTCTGCAGCTGTCCTCAGAGCAGACTTAACTACCCTACCGTCTTGCCCCATTCTTCTTTGTCAAAGATTTTCAGGTTTATTACCAGCTTGGACCTTCTCATCGGAGATCCAAAACCAGGTTTCTGGTAGCCTGCTGGACACATCTGCCTTGTTGTCCCTGCATTGCTTAAAAAATCCTTGTAGAACCTTTTCTTGTTATCTGTTAATACTAAGCACTCCCTTCCTCTTTTCCCCAGGGCACTGCTTTAATTTAATCCCCAGTGGTACATGTCTCCTGGCTATATTTATTTGTGTAAGTATATTTCCTTCCCCAATCTCTTCTCTCACAGGTTGAACCTTCTCTGATTTTTCTTTATTATGGTAGATTACCAGCACTTTAAATCATTAATAAATAAGAATTATTATAATAATTAAGAGAGCAGGGCTTCCCTGGTGGCTTAGTGATAAAGAGTCCACTTGCCAGCGCAGGAGACATGGGTTCCATCCCTGATCCAGGAAGATCCCACATGTCACAGGGCAACCAAGCCAGTGCTCCACAGCTGCTGAGCCTTTGCTGTGGAGCCCGGGGGCCACAGGTGCTGAGCCTGTGCCCTAGAGCCTGCTTCCTGCAACAGAGAAGCCACTGCAGTGAGAAACCCACGCACCGCAACTCGGCAGTAGGCCCTGCTCGCTGCAACCAGAGAAGAGCTCACATAGGATCGAAAGCCCAACACAGCCAAAATAAATTTTTAAAATGTTTTAAAAATTTAGAAAGCATAAACTCCAGTAATCAAAAGTAATTTGAAACATGCTATCTCTTTGTATGTTTTCTGTATTTAACATAAATGAGATCATCCTGAGTATAGACTTAAAATCTTTCATTTCAGAAAACTTAACATCAGAGGGTAAAGTTAGATTCCATATTCAACAGCCTCCACCAAAATTAATTCCAAAAAGATCAAAGAGTTAAAAAAGATGGACCAAAACAGTTCTCAGGAATACATGGGTGCGTATTTGTTGTGATCTCACAGTAGAGAAGACTTGTACCTGTGATGTATAACCAAAAGTCATAATATAAAAAATGGTCCACTTGGTGGAACAGAACACTTGTCCATGACAAAGCGCACAAATGTAAAGTCAGACGGCAGTCCAGAGAGAACTCACGACTCTTCCCAAAGGGGTGGTTTCCTTAGCACCATCTTACAAATCAGTCAGAAAGATCACTCAGTTAGGAAAAGGCAGAGAGCATTAACAGCGACACGAATGGCTTTAAGCTTGTGAAAAACTGGTAACAAGCATAATGTAATGTAAAGTGAAATAAGAGACCATCTTTCGCCTGTTAGGTCAGCAGAGATCAGAAAGTTTGACAGCGCACGTTGGCAGTGATGCTGGAAACAAGCAGTGTACATGTTGCCGGTGCAAGCGTGGGCTCGTCCCTCTGCAGAGAGAACTTGGGCGATATTTTATTAAAGCCGCAGATATGCTTGTCCTTTGCCTTACCACTTCCGTATCTGTGAGTTGACCACACACACACATGCACGTGATGCTATAGGAAACGAGGGTGGTGGTTGTCATAGCAAGACTGGAAACAGTCGAAGCACCCATTCGTTAGGAAGTGCAAGTCACTCAGCCGTGTCCGACTCTTTGTGCCTCCGTGGTCTATTCAGGCCAGAGTACTGGAGTGGGCAGCCTTTCCCTTCTCCAGGGGATCTTCCCAACCCAGGGATCAAACCCAGGTCTCCTGCGTTGCAGGCGAATTCTTTACCAACTGAGCAACCGGGGAAGTAAGGGACCCACTAATGGTGGGTCTCTGCTGTGGGTCAGCTCACTTGTACTGATAGGAAATGATGTGTTTTGTATTTTGGTTCAGGAATTAAAGGTGCATAGTGTGTTTAGAGCGCCACTGTTGTGAAGAGAAATATACATGTGGAGGGTGTACGCAGTGTCTTCAGGAGGCTTCACGGGAACCTGCAGCTAATGGAGCAGAGTGTCGGGGGCCGGGAGGCTGAATACCCTCCTCACACCTTTCTATACCTCTGACCTTGGTACCTGTGACTTTAAGGGTTTGGAACCATCTCTTTTAAAAGCTGCATGATGTCATAATTTATGTAGCCGCTTCTCTGCTGAACATTTATGGTGGTTTCAATTTTTAATGTTTATAGACAGTTCTGCAGTGACTATCTTTCTGTATACAGCTTTGTCATTTCTACAGGCTTGTTTCTGCAGGATCACTAAGAGTAGAGTTAGTGGATAAAGGACCATGAACGTTATCACAGATTGTGATGCCCTTTTCCCCACAGGAAGCGTCGTTCATATCCCACCGTCAAACTGTGCATGCCCTTTAAAAAAAAAGCCTGCTAATTTGATGGACAGGAGATTCTGCCCTGTTTAAATGTACGCTGCTTTGATCATCGCTGAGGCTGAGGATCCATATATTTATGTCACGCTTCTCTCCAGGTTGAGCCACTCTGGGCTCCCCCCCCAAGACAGAGAGCCTCTGGGCTCCAGGGCGGCTTTTCTGACAGCAGCTTTGCCTCCTCACTCCACACCCTCCTCACTGGTCAGTGTCCTCCTCCTTAAAAAATGAAGCTCAGTTGCTCCACTTAGACCCACTGCTTATGTCAGTAGCTCTTTCCCTCGTAATGCTCTCAGCCACTTTCCTAAGACTTGCTTGGCACCTGAACCATTTGTAGCAAGACTTGAAGTACCATTGGGACGAGATGATCTTTCTGCTCTTCGTGAGGCCAGTCAGTTTTTGTTCTTTTAACTGCCTTGGCGAATGGATAGCAACTTGGCTTATAGCAGGTACAGTTGAAAATCACAGATTCTGTTCAGCTGTTTGCAGAACCTAGTTCTGCCACTTCCTGGGCATTTGATCTTGGCCATTTTCATTATTCCCTCTGAGTTGTAGTTTGTGCATATTAGATCGGATAATGCATAGCCCATTCTGAGCGCAGTCTCCTATGCCTGGTCCTGGGGCCATACATCCTAGATTCATAGATGTTATTTCTTGTCCCTTTGGACCCTCAATACAGTTTGGCAAATGACTGGAAAACAGCTGTTTTCTTTGCAGGTTTCTGAACATAAAAATCTGAGGTTGTACTTACCTACGTTGCATTCATTATTACCAGCTTAAAGTTATTTTTTTATCCTTTCTGGAAGTATTTTTCCTCTGGCCTTGGAGTTCAGGGTTTTATAAGTAAGTATTTTGGCGTAGTTGTCTGGTGGTCAAACCTCCATGAGCCCTCTTAATTTATTGCTATCACTTCTGAGACATTTTCTTCCATCACAACTTAAATTACCTACTCAGTCCAGTTTGTCCATGCTTGCTATTCATGGACTCTCAAGCCTCTTGGTGTCATCCCCACTCTCAGCTGTGGCGGGGTCCCAGTATGGACCACGCATGTCGCAGTCCACAGGAGGAGGCAACAGCCGGAGGGCAGGGCGAGGTTAGAGAGCTGACGCCAGGGCGGCACCCGTCGCCATCTCGGTGCCTGCGTGCCCGCTCGTACGGCGCCTGGCCGCACTGCAGTCCTCGCTTGTCTCTGCACATTGAGGACCAGTCGTCCGTGTGAATGGAGGGAAGCCAGACGCCAACAGCTCTGAGGAGCGTTTTCCGGAGTTCCGTGTGACTTGTCCAGAGTCGATTCACCTCCCTAAATCTGTTTGCTCAGCCATCCCAGCATAGAAATGGATGGGCCTGTGCCCAGAGCAGCGAGCAGAGGTTCTCCCCAGGGGCCCAGCAGACAGCTGATTCCTAGGGAAACTCTTGTGAATTCATTTAAAAGCATTGTTTCAGACACAGTGACACGTTTTCCTCTTTTTCCCTGAATTCATTTAGAACTTACGCCATCCGGAGGATAAGAGACGCCTTCAGAGAAAACAAGAATGTGAAGGATCCCGCAGAAATTCAAGCCCTGGTGAATAAAGCCAGAAGAGACCTGGGCATAATCCGTCGGCAGGTGAGGTGGCCGGGAGCGCGGAGCTCTCACCCGTCCCCGTCCCCGTGACCGGGCGTCACAGCTCTCAAGACTCTCTAACTCTTGCTGGTGTGGCCAGAGACGGGCTGTCCTGTCACTGAATCAAGGGGCGCGCCAAGGAAGTGCCAGCTCTCCGAGTTCCCAGAGCACACGGCTTCTGGGGAGCTGGGTCCCCACACTTTACTAGACGATGGTGCTCTAAGTATGGGAGAATTCTTTAAAATTTCATCTCTTTGTTGGATGCATTACACATTGATACCCAGACTTATGCCAAAGAGTATAAATATATTCTACTTTTCCTAGTGTTTTAAGATCGTAACTCAAGACCCTGCTGCCCTTTTCCTGAGGACAGCGTTACTGGCGGTGAAGCTGTTTTGTTGCCACGTGGCAGCGTGTCTGCAGGTGTGAAACATAGCTGCATAGGCTCCGACCCCCCAGGACCCGGTGAGGGATTTGCTTCCTTTTGTGGGAGAACTGGTCGTCGCCTTGGCCTCTCGCTCTGCTCTTCCTTGCAAGGTGGATGGGGCCGCAGCTGGGCCTCCGGGTGCAGCGACATGTCCTTGTCTCTGCAGAATCGATCAGGGCGCCAGAGGCGGAGTGGCGTGCTGTCTGCTGGGTTTCTCACCCTCTGAAAAGCAGTCCTTTCCGCTGTTTTTCTCTAGTTCAGCACTAGTCCCACTGTAAGGTCCGTTTCTGCTTCCGTTTGCTTTCCGCTCTTCTTCGCAGTGAGTTTGTGTAGCTGTGGAAGGACACCCTTACATTTTCCTGAGACCCGTGAGTGTGTTAGAAGGGCTCCTTTTGAATCGTCAGGAGATCCCGGCAGGGCTGACGTTATGTCGTGTTGTGACTTGTGATGTATGTATCGGGGTATATATTTACATCTCTGACCCTTCTCATGCTTGACTCTAAACCATTCATAAAGGAAGCAGTATCAGGAGCTGGTTTTCATCTTATGTCTAAGTTAATAGTCTTGTTATGTTACCTGCATCATAGAACAGTCCCTTCTATCGTAACCTTTCAGGTTCTGACAGCTCTCTTTGAGTTCTGCAGTTATCTAGGAGTATAATAACTCGGCCATTTTAAAGAAATGATCTTTAACTATTTATAGGCATGAAGAGATAATAGGATTGTCAGAAAAAGAAGCTGGTCTGCAGATTCCCAAGGTTGCAGATAGTGGCAGAGAAGTGAGCTGCCCTTTTGAAAACTCCAGAAGGATGGCCTTCCTGAGGCATCAGTGGGGGAGTTTTATGGGATCCTTTAGCACGAGAACTTGGAAAAACAAGCAGCCTGCATCCTTATTTTGCTTAAATTTAGGAAGATGCAGTTTTTGGCATTTTCCCACACAGAGGTTGGCAAGCGCCTCCCAAGCAGACTGGTTTTCTCTTTTACTGTAAAGTTGCTCAGAGTAGGAACTGCTGAGAAAAGGGACCTGTACATAATCTTGCCACCATTTCTTCTGTTATATAATTGTGTCACTTCTCAGTTTGAAATGCTTTATTTAGGAAAAAAATAAAAAGGATAGACTGGCTCTCACCAGACGTGCCCAGTGAATCCGCACAAACCAGTTTCAAACCCTGGGGCCGCGGGCCGGGCCGTCCCCAGGACAGCTGCCTGGCGGCCGTGAACATTCTCAGGGGAGGCCGGGCGGGGGGCGCAGGGCTTCTGTGTTAACCGGCAGAGCAGCGGGGGCCTCCCTGTCGTGCGTCACGCCGGGCGGAGCCCCCTCCCTGAGCCGCCTGGCGCTGAGCCGGCCCCGGCCTCGGCCTCGAGAGAGCCGCACCTGTGCGTCTGCAGCGGCCCGGCGCTCTGTTCTCCGCTGGCCGCGGCGGGTGAGCCTCTGAAAGGGAAGTCGGAGCGGGTGGCACGCCTGCCCCAGACCCTCCAGGGGCCCGGCCGCCCCGCCCGCAGCCGCCGGGTGACGCCCCTGCCGCCCCGCCCGCGCCCGCAGCCTGACCCTCTCGGCGCCCCGGTCGC
>SJYF01000323.1:660546-685789 GCA_006410515.1 Procapra przewalskii | reverse complement strand
CGCGTGCGCGCGCCTCCTCCGCGTGCGCGCGCCTCCTCCGCGTGCGCGCCCAAGCCTTCATTCGTGCACACGGCCTCGATGTCGTGCCGGTCGGACCCTCCCTAGTGTGTCTCAGTGGACGTGGCCTCGCGTCCAGCGTGGAAGGGCCTCTGTTTCCTGGCCGCCCGCCTCCCCCGGTCCTCCGGGGCTTCGAGGTGTGCTGACGGGCGCTGCTCTAACTGCCCGAGTCAGAGCTCTTCGGGAGCCTCATCAGTCTCGGGCGTCTCTAGTTTACATCAATAATGCGTTTGCATCTGTCAATACTCCCTAATTGCCGGGTTATAAACAGTGGAACTTCTGTGATAAGTCATGCCCACAGCTATCTTCAGGCATTAGCGCTTAAGGCTCCTGTCAATATTTTGATGTGCTATAAATTGTCTCTATGAGGATTTTTTTCTCTCATGAGAAAGGGGGAGCTAGCTGTGCAGCAGGAGACAGAGGTCAGTCAGTGTCACCACTGAAGTCCAGTTGCAGAGGCAGAGCGTTCCAGCGAAGCACAGGAAGGCTGGCTGCCAGGCCAGTGAGCGCACTCCGGTAAAGCTGCATAGAGTCGCCGTGCCCGTGAACGCCGATGAGTCCCCGAGGGCGACGTGCGTGCCAGGGCCCTGCCCGAGGAAGGGACTTGGACCAAACAGTGGTGGATATTCCCAGGAAGGAGGATGTGTCATCAGCTTGTTTTTCCAAAGAGAAAGCTTGCTCAAGTCAAGTGGTGACTTTGCGAGGCTGGGTCTCCCCCCCAGGGCTGGTGGCATCCACGGCTGGACTCTTGGCCTTTTGGGGACCAGCTCGACCAAGAGCACCCACCAACTCCACGGTGTCTGTTAGGCAGCTGGAGGCTCCGGGCTGTCTGGCTTGGGAGAAGATGCTTGTGGAGGCTCCGGAAGTCTGTCCCCCTGTCACCTGAGGAGGGTTAGCCCTGGGGTCTGTGCATCCAGCAGCGAGGCCAGTCCTCTGACCTGGCGGGAGGCACCGCTGTGACCCGCAGCCACTCCGGCCCCAGCAAGTCCCTGGCCGGCCACCAGCTGCTGCCCTTGGGCAGGTCCCTAGGCCGCCGTTTGTGCCCATGTCCTCAGTCACAGCAGGAGTGACGGCCATGCCTGCTTAGTGAGGCCGCTGAGGGTTCACTGCGTTAACGCAGAACAGCGCTTCCGGTGGTGCTGGCATGAGGGGCGTGTGTCATACGGTGTGCTGAGTTTCAGTGTGAAGCCAGACTCAGTGTGCAGAAGAGGGCCCTGAAAACCAGTCAGTCTCTGTCCATTATTCCTGCAGCTCTTTATGTACTAGACCCGCTTCCAGACACTAGGACACAGCAATAAATGATAAGACAGACCCCGTCCCTGCCCCTTCCCCCACGAAGCTCTCATTCCGTGTTAGACAGAAAGGAAGTTACCGTGTGAATCGGTGAAACACCTGTTCAGCACATGAACAAGCTACGTTGAGAGGTGAGCCCCCAGCCCTTCCCTTGAGACCACTGAAGACCTCCCAGCCAAGGCTGGCTGAGGTCCTTGTGAGGAGAGGCTTCTCCTGGGGGCTTTCATGGTGTTTTAACAAAGATACATTAAGGCTGCATGCATGAACGTCTTTTGCTAGTGACATTAACAACTTAAAAGCTTAAGGTCTCCCACCAGAAGCTGTACCCAAATACCCGAGGCCGTTACATCTGAAGGCCAGGCCTCGCCCTTGCGCCTTGCTCCCCGCCCCTGGAGCTGTCCCACCCACCTCCACGGCCCCTGACCCGTCCTGTTCAGGTGGCCGTGATGCCCTTTAGATGTCGTTCATTTAAAGGCCCGTGGGAAGCCAACGCCTGTTCACTCAGCAAAGGAAACAGACGATGTCTGAGAGGTGGACGTATCGCTCCTGGCCTCTGAAGTCTCAGGCTTCCATGAGCTCTGCGTTTTGACTGAAGTGCATCTTGGTTTATTGGTGTCGGAGCGGGGGGATGGAAATCAACACTTTTCTGTATGTTAAAATCCTCGCTCTCATCTCATGACACCTGTGGTACTTGCTGGCAGCGTGGATGAGGTCTGCAGATTTAACTTTGAAGAGGTTCACTTGTGTGCCTTCCAAGTGCACGCTCCACTCAGCTGCCAGGGAAGGCGCCTAAGACAGCCCCCGGGCTGACGCTGAAACTCGACCCTCAGGCATGTTTTTCTGAATGAAAAGTAGCATATCACTCTTCTCTGGATGGTTTTCTCCTTTAAAAGATTATTTTACATCAACTTGAGCAGCTTATGTAAAAGAATGAATATTTTGCCCTTTGCTTAATTTCGCCAACGTTGACATTAGGGTGCAGACGTAACCCTACCTCTGTAGATGTCAGCGGTGTCTTCTTAGGACAAGGACATGTGTCTGCCGACTCAGGGCACTGTTTTCACACCTCAGATCTGGGCATCAGTGAGTGCTGGCTGACTCACAGTCCGTTTTCACACCTCCAGCCGCCCCACTGCCTCTGAGCCAGAGCCCATTCAGGCCTCACGAGGCGCATCCACAGGAGAGGTGTAGCCACACCTCTTAGGTCTCCTTTGATGAGGAAGAGACCCGCTGCCTTTTTTTTTTCAGCTTTCATGATACTGGCATATTTAGTCTAGACTAGTCCCTGTCTGAGTCAGTCGGTGTGTCTCTGTTATTACACTTGGAACAAACCCTTCGGCAGGAACCTTGAGTGAGTGATAAGGTTTCTCCCTTTCCAGCCATCAGTAGCCCACAGTGCCGGTGGAACCGTTATTGGTTTGTGCTCAGTTTGATCCTTTGTTAAAGTGGAGGTGAGATATTTCCATGACAAACATCCCATTTCTCTTTGTGATTAATAAATAAACGGTTCTCCATCAGCCTTTTTTACCCAGGGGTTTCCAGACCCATTAAGGCACCTTGTCTGAATCAGTTATTACCTCGTGGTTGCAAAATGGTGACTTGTCTAATTCTCTATAACCTCCTTGCTAAGCTAAGTCACTTCAGTCGTGTCTGACTCTGTGTGACCCCATGGACGGCAGCCCACCAGGCTCCCCCGTCCCTGGGATTCTCCAGGCAAGAATACTGGAGCGGGTTGCCATTTCCTTCTCCAATGCATGCAAGTGAAAAGGGAAAGTGAAGTCGCTCAGTCGTATCCGACTCTAGCAACCCCATGGATTGCAGCCCACCAGGCTCCTCTCTCCATAGGCTTTTCCAGGCAAGAGTACTGGAGTGGGGTGCCATTGCCTTCTCCGCTATAACCTCCTTGGCTTCTCCGTATCACTTGGGGGACCCTTTTTAATGACCGCAAGCCTCAATTACAGTCAGGTATGTTTCTCACTCATCTGTCTTGATTCTCCCAGTTTAGCAAACGCATGATCTTAGCCCAGGACTCAGACGGCTCCCTCCTGACCCACTCTGGGGGTTTATCTTGGAGTCAGGTTCCACCCCGGGTCTCACATGGCTCCACCGTTTCTCCCAGAGGCCTGGGGGTCGGCCTGCCATCAGAAGGACCTCAGGTGGCTTCCATGAACTGCCCGTCGGCAGCTGCTCAGCCTGCCTGGAACTCAGACATGAAGGCAGCAGAGACGAGGGCTTGCCTTTATAGCTCCCTGGGGGCCACAGCCACGCACGGGGCTTCCGGCCTCTTTACCTGAGGTCTGGCCAGCATCTCACGTGACTCGGGTCTCTGCCTCGTGATTTCTTTTTATCACTCCCGATATTTTATGTTAGAGCTTACCATGATGTGTTTATTTTATCTCCCGGATGTTGACAATTATTCGGTTTCCTTTTTCTCCCTCTCCTGTGTGGCTTTCCTTTTTCTCCCTCTCCTGTGTGGCTATAAAAACCTCCATGTAAATTCCTGGCTGTTTTCTCTAAGACAAACTTCTAAAACTAAGATGATCAGGTCAAAGTGTGCCTGTGTTTTTAGAGTATAAGCATAGTGCCTTATATCTGGTATCACCCCCAGGAATGTGCCCGCCTCAGGCAGACGGCGGTCTCTGGCGGTCCCTCTGGCCCCTTCAGTCTGCGGTTTCAGGCGTGGCTTTAATCCTGATGAGCACCTGTGAGACGACGAGGGGTTTTTCCATTATTTGTCGATCAAACTGTGTGTGGTCTCATCGTGGAGGCCCATTCTTCAGGGGCAGGGTTCATAACCGGTTCCTGCAGCTCTTCTGCCGCCTCAGCACACGGGGAGCCCGCCCCCCCACAGCTGGTCGTTCACACGTTTGTACTCCCAGAAGCAGAACAGGAGCGACCGGAGGGTGACGGCGGTTTTAGAACTGCACTTGGGGCTTGAATTTTCCCTTCTCAGAGGTACATCAGTCCAGGTGTTGTAACGTAACGTATTTGTAGTTAGGCCTGTGACTGACCAAGCCGCAGCTCTGAGCCGGCTTCTCCACGTGGGCCTGGAGGTGAGCGTGACACGGGGCCCTGGACGTTGCTCTTGGGACTCCAGCCCAGGAACCTCTTCCGGCAGGGATGGCAGCCCAGACAGTTTTTTTTAATCTTTCTTTTTTAATCTTTCTTTCAGCTGGGATAGAGCATATTTGCCAGTAAATTCTTTTTATTGAGGAAAAGACGGGGATTTTGAGGTCACTGAAACCCACAGCTGTGCTTCTGCCTCGCTGCTAAGACAGCACCTGACACCGTCTGCTGCGTTTGTTCGAAGTAAGCACTCACTGTTGGGCAGCTGACCCATGGCTCGGAGATTTTTTGTTTTTTTTAACTGAATTATGTCCCAGGAAAGAGTCTGACCCAAAGGTTCCAGAGGAAGGGGACTAATTTCAAAATGATGTTTTCTGGCATCTGATGTTTTCAGTCACGTGAGACGTGGTCAGGTTATCATGCTGTGTGTATGTGCATATGTGTGTTTACGTGTGTATATTCGGCTGGGGGGGTAGTTTTAAAAAATCTACTTCTGCTTCATAAACTACGCTAAAGCCTTTGACTGTGTAGGTCACAGCAAACTGTGGGGAATTGTTCAAGAGATAGGAGTCCCAGACCACCTCGCCTCTCTCCTAGAAACCTGTATACGCGTCAAGAAGCAACAGTCAGGACCAGTCATGGAACAATGGACTGGTTCAAAATGGGAGAAGGAGTACGATAAGGCTGTGTGTTGTCAGCCTGCTTGTTTAACTTATATGCAGGGGCTGTCCGGGTGGCCCAGTGGTAAAGAATCTTCGTGCCAATGCAGGAGACCCGGGTTTGATCCCTGGGTTGGAAAGATCCCATGGAGAAGGAAATGGCAACCCACTCCAGTATCCTTGCCTGGGAAATCCCATGGACAGGAGCCTGGCAGACTACAGTCCATGGGGTCACAAAAGAACTGGACACGACTCAGTAACTAAACAAGAACAACAGACAGTACATCATGCAAAATGCTGAGCTGAATGAATCACAAGCTGGAATTAAGATTGCCAGGAGAAATACCAACAACCTCAGATATGCAGATGATACAATTCTGATTCCAGAAAGCAAAGAGGAACTAAAAAGCCTCTTGATGAAGGTGAAAGAAGAGAATGAAAAAGCTGGCTTGAAACACAACGTTAAAAAATGAAGATCATGGCATCCTTGGCATCCTACCCCTTCACTTCATGGCAAACAGAAGGGGGAAAAGTGGAGACTGACAGATTTTATTTTGTTGGGCTCCAAAATCACTTCAGTCAGTGACTGCAGCCATGAAATTAAAAGACACTTGCTCCTTGGAAGAAAAGCTATGACAAACCTAGGTGGCGTATTAAAAAGCAGAGACATCTCTTGGCTGACAAAGGTCTATAGTCAAAGCTGTTTTTCCACTAGTCATGTACGAATGTGAGGGTTGGACCATTAAGAAGGCTGAGCACCAAAGAATTGATGTTTTCAAGTTGTGGTGCTGGAAAAGATTCTTAGAAGTCCTTTGGACTGCAAGGAGATCAAACCAGTCAATCCTAAAGGAAATCAACCCTGAATATTCATTGGAAGAACTGATGCTGAAACTGAAACTCCAATATTAGGCCAGCTGATGCAAAGAGCTGACTCATTGGAAAAGACCCTGATGCTGGGTAAGGATTGGGGGCAGGAGGAGAAGGGGGCAACAGAGGGTGAGATGGTTGGATGGCATCACCGACTCAATGGACACGAGTGTGAGCAAACTGTGGCAGAGAGTGGAAGACAGAGGAGCCTGGCATGCTGCAGGCAGTGGGGTTGCAGAGTCGGACACGACTCAGGCACTGAATGACAACTGTAATTAGATAGCATTCAGTTAAATTTAAAGTGTCAGAGACTGTCAGAGCCTTCACGTTCAGCTGGCCACTGCTCACTAAGACAGTTCAGAATAGGGGCATCACTGCTACAGACACCAGATGACTTTTTCCTCTAAATGGGCTTTTCCTAGTGTTACATTGCACTAAAGTTCATCTATATATAAGGAAAGCATTTAACGTCAAGGCTGTTGAAAAGTGTTGAGAATTTATAGTTTGAGCCAAACTGTTTTTTAAACAAAAAACTCAAGGAAATCAATTATTTTGCATCAACGCAGGAATTTATTGCAACTCCAACATACTTATTCCATGTGCTTAGCATAATGCTTCATAATTCCAAGATAAACTCAGAACTGATTCCAGAAAACCCAATGAAAAAATGAAAGCGAGGAAGAGTGGGCTCCCTCTGTGTGGAATCTGAGGCAGATTACCCGCTCAGGGGCCTGGACTCAGGTCTGGTTCTGCCGTAACTCGCTGAGGACCTCGGGGAGAGGACGTCAGCTCTCTGCCTCTGTCTCGTCAGCAGCGATGTCAGCATCAGTCTGCTTTTCTAGCCCAGGAAAAACGTTCTTTGGGTTAGGGCAGCTTCTGTTGTGTAAAGAGTTACCGAACACAGTAGCACTCTAATGAAAATGCCTCGGTCTGGGGACAACAGTGATTAGATTCATAGATTAAATGAAGCGCATATTGATTTCTTAGGGGATTTAGCCACCTCTGTGCAGTTTTTTTTTTTCTTTTTTGTGCTTTTTGAGCTCTCTGTGCTGTCACCACTAACCGTCGTAGAAAAATTTAATATCTTTTTAAGAAATGTGATCATCAACAGAACCGAGTTACAAGCAGCACTTTGATGGGCTCTGTCCAGGGTACCATCAGAGCACACGCTGAGAACATCACAGCTGACGTAAATCCACGTAATGATGTGGGGGCTCGCTGATCCTCCCATGGCTGTGACTGAGAAGGAAAGCCTGTTCACGCCAGAGGTCTGCTTTCCAGTCCTAGGCTGTGATCTTAGGCTCGCTACTTAACTCCTCTGAGACTCAGTGAAAAGGAGGCTGTTGAGATGGGGATAGGATAATGATGTTTTATAGTCTAGAAGTCCAGAGTCAGGTGGTAATTACATGTAACAGGGCACTGGAAGACTGTAACGTGGAAGCATTCTAATACTGATAATAAATCACATTTTTTTTTGCACTTACTTTGTACCAGGCTCTTTGCTAAATGATTTACCTGCACTGTTTCGGTTAGCCTTCCAGCCAGTACGGCGAGATGAGGAAACTGTCTTTCAAGGGCAGTTCATTAAGATAACCGCTGTGGCCCTGCCCTCCTGAGTCTGAGGCAGACAGAGGGCCTGGCTTTAAAGCTCTGTAGGTAGGATTTTCATGACCACGTGTTAGAAAAGGGGAACAAGAAGCAGCTTGTGGCTTGATGGCTAGATAACTTGGAGGGGGGTTTGGTTTTGTTTCTTTTTTGAAATTTATGTTAATTTACTTTTCTTTTTTAAAAAATATGTATTTGTGTGTTTGGCTGTACCGTGTCTTAGTCGCAACGTGTGGGATCTAGTTCTCTGACCAGGGGTGGAACCCAGTCCCCCTGCGTTGGGAACGCAGAGTCTTAGCCCCTGGACCACCAGGGAAGCCCCCTACTTTCCATTGTTTCAATCAAAGTGGTGCGTTTTCCAGATAAGACGCGCATAGGCGGGAAGAAAGTTGCCCTCATTCTGCTCTCCTGGGTCCAACTCTCGCTTTGCACGCATGCATCCAGCGCCGCCTTCCAGGATTCCCTGTGCGTTCGAGGTCGTGTGTCACGGGTGTGTGCGCTCTTTTTAACTCTGGTGGTGTTCCACGGCCTGACCGTGTTGTCGTTTATCTGGCCCCTGCTGCTTATGTGACGTTGGTCTCGGCTCTTTGCCATTATGAGCAGGGCCAGAGTAGGCATCCTCGCAGCGACATCTTTATTTAGGACAAAGTCCGAGGGAGCGATTCTTGAAAACGAAGACCCCCATCCGCACGCTGCCCAGCAGCTCTCCGTTCCAGAAACCTGTCCTCATCCTCACCCTTCAGCCCTGAGAACATCAAGTGTTTTCGTCTTTATCAATGCAGTTTGTGAAAGACAGGATCTCATCAGTTGTGGGTCAGGTGAAGGGCATTTTAGGTATGTTAACCCTTTATCTCTCTTCTCCAGTGACCAGTCTTACTGTTTATTTTCGTGTTTGTCATAGACATGTGTTCCCCATCTGCCACTTGTTTTTCACTTTGTTCACCACTTCTCTATACAGAATATGTTAATTTCTGGGTAGTTACATTCTGTCTCATCGCCCCTGCGTTTACGTCATGCTGAATTCCCATCCCAAGATTCTAAAAGTTCCCTTGTACTTTCCTTCTGGCGCTTCTATAGATGCTTTTTTATTTTTAACTTTTGATGTACTGAGAATTTATCTTGGCCTAAGAATGGACTTTTTCCAAAATGATAACCCCTTATCCCAGTACTGTTTATTGAAGAAGCAGACGTTTCTGTCTTCGTGGAGCTTGTCAGGCGAGAAGATCTCCCAGCCTCCCTCTACCTGGTGAGGGAGCAGTCACAGCTCTGCCTTGGCCCAGGCCTCCCTTCCTCCCCTGGAGCCTGCTGCCTCAGGCCTCCTGCCCCTCCAGAACACCCTGGACGCCCTGCCTCCGCCCGCCCCCCAGCCTGGACCCCAGCTGTCTGGAGCAGCTCCTCAGATGCCCGGGTTCTTCACTGCCAGAGCCCCTGTCCTCCCACCCTCACCTGAGCGCCTCAGTGCATCTGACCCCATGACCGTGCTCAAGGGCGCTCCTCCTTCGAGCCCCTGCCCCTCCTGCTTCCTGCAGCCCTGGCTCTTCCCTGGGCTCACCGCAGCCCCTGTCCCCTGCCCCTGAGGATGACTCCCAGCTGTGTCTTCAGTGGTCACACCCTCCTGCGCGCACACAGGCAGTGAGGGCCCTGCTGTGAGCCCTGAGCCGCTGCTCTGCAGCCTGGGGCCTTGGGAGCTGCTGCTTGTCTCCTGCTGGACCTTGGGTTTCCCCGGTGGAGACTGGGTACAGCATATTTTATATTAGACTAGAGTTTGCCTTACCGAGGGCTCTCTCTGTGTCGAGTGTTAGACTGAGGACTTTATATGGCTCGTCTCTCACAAAGGAGTTATGTGTTTGGATTCACTTTTTATTTCAACCCAGAGCAGTCTGAGCCAAAACCCGCCCCTTACAAGTATCTGTCGGTATGTCTCCAGAGCTCTCTAAAAGGAGGCTGTGTTCTCGGGAAATCCTCTTTGAGGCTATTCTCCCTGCCAGGCTCCTCGCCCTCCACCACACCAGCTATCGGGCTCAGTCAGTCCCCTCATGCCAGATTCTCCCGGGCCCTAAGAACTCAAGGTGGTCAGACAGACTCTGCCCCCAGCAGCTGGTGGGGGGGACTGTTACAATGAGGGGCACAGGGCAGGAGGCGGGTACGGGGGACAGAGCTCCCAGAAGCGCCAACCAAGGAGCACGTGGGTGCTGCCAGCCGAGGACCCGGCGCCGTTGCGGGGCAGGGCTCAGAGACAAACCAGGGGCTCCCAGGAGCTCACCTTCCACGCATGGGCTTTGTCCTGAGGGCGGGCCCTGAGGCCCAGCTGAGCTGGGACAGGACTGTGGCTGTTCGCTGGCACCCAGGCAGTTCCCTGCCACCCTCTGGAGGCACTTGGGAACAGAAGCTGTCTCTTTACAAGAACGTGAGCGCCTGGTCCAGGGCACACACCCAGAGGTGCTGGTGCGCAAACGAGTGTGTATTAATAGAATGCAGGGGACATGATCCAAGGGTCTCCTTTTCCTTAAAAAAAAAAAGCATGAACTCAAGAACTGATTATACCTTATATTCTTTACAGAATCAGACCCATTTTCCAAACACCAGATGGCTTAAATGAATTTGTTAAAATAGTAATAAGGTTGATCCTTATAAAATATAAGCAAGTCCCTTTTGTTTTTGCAGGATTTTTACAGCAGCTCCACAGAGTAAAATCAAGCCTTAATAGAAGCAGGAATACCAGGTTGTCTAATCTGTTGGCTTTTAAGAGGGAAAAAAAAGCTTTTTTTCCTTTCAAGAAAGAAAGGAAAGAGGAGAGACTATCCAGTTATAACTTTGACCCCTTTATGGTGAAAAGCCACTCCCATCTGCTTTAGTCTTCGACGTTTGCTTGTTTTAATGCGCTGCCCCTACAGTGTGGACATTTAAGAGCATATATGCAAGGATTCCCTGGTGGTCCAGGGGTTCAGACGTCTCACTCCCCACACAGGGGCACAGGTTCAATCCCTGGTCAGCGGGGCTAAGATCCCACATGTCACGCAGCCAAATAAATAAAGTACTCGAATTTTTCTTTTTTTTTAAAGGGCTACACATGAAAAAGCATTAAGTCTTCATGCAAGCCAGTCTGAGGACAAGATAAATGGATGCAATTACCCCCTTAGTCCCTTCTGTAAACACTTTTGATACAAAAGTAAATAAGACTTTTGGTTATTATTCTTAACAACTCAAGCAGAGCTTTAAACAAGATCCAGGCTTTCTTAGTCACCAGATTTGTTTTCCTGTCTCCTGTTTACTTCTCCTCTCACAGTCAGAAGATGAGAAATGATCGCTTCTAACCACACTTGATTTAGCAGCTCTGAAGAAGGGGTTGGGGGAGGGCCGGGACGTGAGCTCTGGCATCCAGCTCGGAACAGAAGACTCTACGGGCCGAGCAGCACCCGGGATCTCTCAGGCGCATCCTAGTGGCACACGTTGAGCCCTTGTTTTTCTTTTTCTTTTGGCTGCGCCAAGCAGCATGTGGGCTCTTGGTTCCCCAAGCAAGAATTGAACATGTGCCCCTTAAACTGGAAGCTCAGAGACTTAACCACTGGACCATCTGGACATCCCTGTTGATCTTTGGATAGAAAGCTTTTCTTTCCTATATAATAATTCCTGATAATTACTAATGTGTGTGTGTGTGTGTGTGTGTGTGTGTGTGTGTGTGTGTGTGTGTGTGTGAAGTCGCTCAGTCGTGTCCGACTCTTTGCTACCCTGTGGACTGTAGCCCACCAGGCTCCTCTGTCCATGGGATTCTCCAGGCAAGAATATTGGAGTGGGTTGCCGTTTCCTTCTCCAGGGGATCTTCCCGACCCAGGGATCGAACCCAGGTCCCCTGCATTGGAGGCAGACGCTCTAACCTCTGAGCCACTAGGTAATAATAACTAAGGATAATAATCGCTCCCTTCTGTTCTGCTTCTTACAAAGCTGTGTAGCCTGTTTTCACTAAGACTGAACAGGAGCAATGCATGCTGCCCACAGCTGAGCATCAAGCCCCCAGCCCCGCAGCCGTGAGAGTGCGGTCTAGGGGGATGCACGGGGAGCCCTCATCCGTGCATCCTGGGGAAGGGGGGCCTAAGGAGCAGCACGTCGGGTGCTCTCTTGGCCTCAGCCATTAGCCCTTAGGCCCTAGATTTCCAGCTAGAGGCCCGGTTCACGGACGCCTTCCTGAATCAGTACACGTGTAGACCGAGGAAGGGAGGGAGGAGAAGCCTTCAGTACTGAACCGACCCGTGTCCCAGGCACTCGCTCTTCAGGGTGAAGATTTACACTTTCATTATAGTTCCTACAACTGTGTGTGGCAAATACTGGATTATAAAAATAAAACATAACGTGCAGACTAAATCTTCCTACAATAAAAATCTCTATAACATAGAATATTCCCCTCTGTCAGGTTATGGCCTCCTTGAAAACTGATGCATTTTAACTAAAGAATAGAGATGGTCCATCGATGGGGGGCAAAGGGCGATCTGACTGGTAATTTAATGGGTTACTCGGCCATGGTGGTTACTGTGCTCTGCGCACGATCGGAAGAACCTTAACCAAGATCCTTCAGCGGGCTCATATCCCCGGTACACGTGCTCAGGCTGTAGCTCTGAGCAAGACTCCCTGGACAGACCTGTGGCTCCAGCCACCCTTCCGACAAGAGACATGCGTGGCACGCCTGTGAGGGAGGGAGCCTGTAGCATCCAGGGCTTCCGGCCACCGACAAGCTCATTCTCAGTTTAGTCATCACTTCGTTAATCTTACACATCCAGTAACTGAGACTTGAAAATGGATTTTTACTAAACATTTGCACATTGATTAAAAGCTAAATTATGTTTCCTCAACCAAATTAAAAACCACTTTTCAATCTCATATAGGGGCTTCTCTTAAATTCTCCAAACACCTTAAAAAGTAGCAAACACAACACAGAAAATGGTTCTTACAGAACTAGTCACTATGCTGCTGCGGTTACTGAACCTGTTACAGTATAGCAGCAGGTTTGGTTTAACTCAAATTGTCACTATTTCTACACAACATCCTAGGGTTTCCGAATGTGACGTTAACTAATACCTTTCTCAGTTTTAATAATAAAAAGAACACCCTAATGCCCGTTCAGGGTGCTGGTCTCCCAGCTGAGCTGCCTTGCTGTGGGCAAAGTTCACTCGTTGCTTCAGTGCAGCTGTGTGAGTGTGAGTGTGTGTGTGTGTCTATTGCTTTGCTCAGTGGGAATGCTGTTAGCAACAGGGAACCGAGAGGACTCATGTGAAACAAGAATTGTCCTCTGGGAGATGCCGGCCAGCTTGGTATTGCCTAGGTTCATTCAGCAAACAGGTGAAAACGCAGGCCTAGAGCTCCAAGGCCTCTTGGGGCAGGAGGCCTGAGTTTGGAAGGCGTCTGATAAGAGGTGAAACCTGGAGACTGGGCCGTGTTGCCTCAAGGGAGCAGGTGGAGCCTGGGGGAGAGTGTGCCCGTGTCCCGCACTCAGAGCAGCAAGAGGCCTCCTGGAGGCAGCGCAGGAGGCCACTGGGCACTGCAGAGCAGCTTTGCAGGAGGGGATGGGATGGGCAGGGCCGGCGAGGACCAGAGCCAGAGGCGCCAAGTCAGAGGAGCAGGCAGGCGGTGAGGGCCGAAGAGGCCGGGGAGCAGGAGCCGGGCCCTCTGGGGTTTCTGGGGCCTTAATCGTGTTTGCTGAGGAGGAGGAGGAGGGAGCCAGCGCAGGAGGAAGCACCGCCTGCACAGGAGGCGGAGGGGCTGAGTGGAGCGGGTCCTGGAGCAGCCGGGGAGCCTGCTTTCCTGAAGGAGCCTCCTATGCTTCTGGAGAGCAGGGGGCTAGGCTAGACTGAGAGGCATGCAGGACAGTTCCGGGGCAGAGAAGAAGCTGAGGCTCACGTGTTCTTTTTCCTACTTTGTTGTTCGTCTTCAATAAAAAAGGCATAATTATGTGGGCAATAACAAAGAATGTTCAAGCTGCTGCACAGTTGCACTCATCTCACACACTAGCAAAGTAATGCTCAAAATTCTTCAAGCCAGGCTTCAACAGCACGTGAACCAAGAACTTCCAGATGTTCAAGCTGGATTTAGAAAAGGCAGAGAAACCAGAGATCAAATTGCCAACACCCATTGGATCATCCAAAAAGCTAGAGAATTTCAGAAAGACATCTACTTCTGTTTCATTGACTACACTGAAGCCTTTAACTGCGTGGATCACAATAAACTGTGTAAAATTCTTAGAGAGATGGGAATACCAGACCACCTTACCCGTCTCCTAAGAAACCTGCATGCAGGTTAAGAAGCAACAGTTAGAACTGGACATGGAACAGTGGACTGGTTCAACTTTGGGGAAGGAGTATGTCAAGGTTACTTTGCTTATTTAATTTATAGGCAGAGTCTGCCTCAGACAGTAAAGAATCCTGCAATGTGGGAGATCTGGGTTCGACCCCTGGGTTGGGAAGACCCCCTGGAGGAGGGCATGGCAGCCCACTCCAGTATTCTGGAGAATCCCCGTGAACGGAGGAGGCTGGCAAGCTACAGCCCATGGGGTCACGAAGAGTTGGACGCAACTGAGCGACTGAGCACAGCGCAGCAGCAGAGTACATCATGCAGAATGCCAGGCTGGATGAAGCACAAGCTGGAAATTGTGGGGAGAAATATCCGTGACCTCAGAGATGCAGATGACACCACCCTTATGGCAGAAAGCAAAGAGGAACTAAAGAGCCTCTCTAATGAAGGTGAAAGAGGAGAGTGAAGAAGCTGGCTTGAAACTCAACATTCAGAAAACCAAGATCATGGCATCCAGTCCTATCACTTAATGGCAAATAGATGGGGAAACAATGGAAACAGTGACAGACTTTATTATCTTGGGCTCCAAAATCACTGTAGACGGTGACTGCAGCCATGAAGTTAAAAGACACTTGCTCCTTGGATGAAAAGCAATGACACATCTAGACTGCATTGAAAACCAGAGACATCACTTTGCCACCTGCAAAGGTCCATTTAATGAAAGCTCTGGTTTTTCCAGTAGTCATGTGTGGATGTGAGAGCTGGACAGTAAAAAAGGCTGAGCGCCAAAGAGTTAATGCCTTCGAACTATGGGGCTGGAGAGACTCTTGAGAGTCCCTTGGACAGCAAGAAGATCGAACCAGTTAATCCTAAAGGAAATCAACCCTGAATATTCATTGGAAGGACTGATGCTGAAGGTAAAGCTCCAGTTGGCCACCTGATAACAAAGAGCCGACTCATTGGAAAAGACGCTGATACTGGGAAAGGTCAAGGGCAGGAGAAAAAGGGGGTGGCAGGACGAGATGGTTGGATGGCATTGCCAACTCAATGGACATGAGTTTGAGCAAACTTTGGGAGGTAGTGAAGGACAGGGAAGCCTGGTGCACTGCCGTTCATGGGGTAGCAAAGAGTTGGATACGACTGAGCAACTGAACAACAATGTAATGACATCCGCAGTTTCTTTTATACTTTTGTTTTTCTTAGCATGAAAATGCATTCATCTTACGTGGTCTCAGTTCTTTCAAAACATTTAAAAAGCGTATCTCTCTGTCCAGTTTGGATTGTAGGACTGTGATGAGAAAAGTTGGGAAGGCTCTGTTACCGTAGACTGAGAGAATACGAGGGGTGCGTTGAAAATAGGTACAAGGATAACCGCAGAGATGACAAATTCAACGTCGAATAGCATACTTCAGGATCAGAAAGGGAAGAGGTCGGTGCCATCTTCCCCAGGCTGGGCTCGGCAGGAATGCAGTGCAGATGGCAGGTGAAGTGGGGTACCCACACTGGCATCACCACGGTGACTGGTCACCAGGCTCCGTCTGGGCAGAGCAGCCCTGAGGTGGGAGCACAGCTGGGCTATGGGAACAGAAGGGGCCGATCAGCAGGAGGCTGCACTGAAGACGGAGGGCAAGCTCGGGGTGACGGTGAGACCAGCAGAAGGATGGAGCTGCATCGGGTCTGGGGCTGGAGCTGTCGGTGAGGCTGAGGGCAGAGGACGTTAGGGAGACAGGTTATCCTGGGGTGTGTGTGAGCCAGGGTGACACCACAGGCAGTGCCAGGTCTGCAGATGCCCGCAGGGGGCGAGGGCACGGGAGCCACGCGGGCCCCCTGACAGCGGCAGCGGGCAGTCAGGATGCAGGTGCAGCTCTGGGAGGAAGTCGGGACTGTCCCCGTGTACGCCTGCCCCACGGTACGCGGTGCCACTGGGAAGGGGGTGAACGGGCCCGGTAAACCTCACCATGCAGATCTTCTGGGGCCCTGGGCCCACAGGCCCTTGGAGCCATGAGCAGCCGTCTGCGGGGAGACCCTGGCCTTTTCAGCCTGACCCAGCAAGCAGCTCTGCTTACGGAGCCGAATCGCCATTTGTGGCTTTTTGTTGAGACTTAGCTCGTGTGTTTCTACCTAAGAACCTGTGCTGTGAGGCTGGTAGTGAAGGAAACCGATGAGCCTGGGTGCCTAGCGTGATAAGACTTCATCTGGCCTAGTCACATGTCCTGTGATTAAGTGCCGTAAGAAATCAATGGTCAGCAGAGCCATAGCCAGCAGCATGCTGCAAGTACAATGCAGCACGGTGTTATAAAATTCACCTTGCACGGCTGTTTTTCCAAAGATTTAAGTCTAGAAATACCTTACAATCCAGCAATGCCACTTCTGGTTCTGTGCCCAGAAGACTTGAGAGCAGAGACTGGAAGAGCTGTTCAGGCCCGTGTTCACAGCACCATCCTTCACAGTAGCCGAAAGGTGGAAAGTTTCAATGATAAATTTTAGGTATTTTATAAAAATACCACAATTTTATAAAAATAGAATAAATTCTTCTAAATAAATGGTATAAACGGTAGATTTTACATATGTTCTATCATAATAAAGGAAAAACCAACTTAGACCCTGACTTTGAATTACCCTTTCACTCTTTTTTATTTTCAATTAAGCATTTAAAATTCAGTGAGAAAAAAAGCCAAGAGGGAGATCTGTGTATCATTTTTAAATCACAAGTGTATAACCATGGACGCATGCGTGTTTGTGTCCACAGGTGCACATACATGCTTTATTCTGCTTCTGCGCAGCACGTGTGCGTGCGTGCGTGCTAAGCCGCTTCGGTCGTGTCCGACTCTGTGTGACTCCAAGGACAGCAGCCCACCAGGCTCCTCTGTCCACAGGATTCGCTAGGCAAGAATACTGGAGTGGGTTGCCATTTCTTTCTCCAGCAGCACGTGTGAGCTGCCAGTAGCCGACTCCCTTGAGGAAAAGGAATTCTGTTTTAACCGATCGCAGCAGGGAGATACAACCAGAGGAAGCTCTTTCAGCTCCACCCGTTTTATTCATTTCTTCTCTTCTCTCTGGGTCAGAAAAGGTAACTGTGCAGAAAGCCTCTTAAAGCCAGGACGCCATATAAGTGCGTGGCTGGCAGGCCACAGGCCCCTCTCCCAGAGCAGGGTTGAGGCCTGACGCCCCTGGACAGGCCCAGCAGGGCCAAGGGCAGAGGCAGCGACCTCACCTTTCCTTCTGCTGGGAAAACACTCTGAAAAGGAAACCTCCACTTCAGCCATCACCTTTCAGTCATGCTGGTGATCCCCCCACAGCTCCTGGGCGGAGTATCTCCCGGCTGCACCCTCAGAATCGGCCGTGCCTGCTGTCAAAAGCTCCGCCTTTTAAGGAAGTTCCACGGAGGAATCCTGAAGGGTGGTCTTGAAGAACCACGTGTGGAGCTCTCCATCCAAGCGTTGCTCTGAAATCCGTCTGGCCCTGCTTGCTCCACAAAGCTTCCTTCTGCAGAACTGCCTTCAGTTCCAGTTTCCAGGGCTCCTGAGAACACTGAGTAGTGTCTCGGCTTCTTTCTTCATCCTTGACTCTGAATCACTTAACTGTTTCCAAAAGGTAAATCTACCCTCAGAGGATGGCTCTCTGCCGACAAAGACGTTATGCAGAAGAGCCCTGGGCTAACTCATCCAGTAAACACTGAGCGCCTGCTGTTGCCAGATGTCCTGCTGGGTGCCCGGGACAGGCAATGAGACGCTGCCCATCCCCGCTGTCAAGCTGCTGACTGAGCGGAAGACAGACGCTCTCACACATGATAAACTGCGCAGGGAACGGCGGTGGCGGGTGTGATCGAGCAGGGGCCCGGGAGAGGAGTGGCTCTCAGAAGGGTTTTGAACAGAGACCTCGGCCTGGAATGCATCATCCTCTCCCCGAATGACAGCCCTAAGGAAGGTGTGAGAAGGCTCCACTTCCGGATGAGCACTTGCCATCTATTTCAAATCCGTACGTGCTCAGTGTCTCTGGCACTTTGCAACCCCATGGGCTGTAGCCCTCCAGGCTCCTCTGTCCATGGGATTCTCCAGTCAAGAACACTGGAGTGGGTCGCCCTTTCCTCCTCCAGGGGATCTTCCCAGCCCAGGGATCGAACCCACATCTCCTGCATTGCAGGTGGATTCTTCACCACCAGCCACCTGGGAAGCCCCATCTGACCTGGGATATTTGCAATAAGAGGGAACAGATAACTGCTCTTGGAGTTGGTGATGGACAGGGAGGCCTGGCGTGCTGCGATTCACAGGGTTGCAAAGAGTCGGACACGACTGAGCGACTGAACAGAACTGGTCTCGTATGATGACCTGGCCTTGAGCCCCACAGACTGATCCAAGAAGATGCATTACAGCATCTTAGAGCTCTAGCTGGATTTTATATTTTTGTTAGTCATTTAAGTAACTGGGTGCCATAAGGACGTGTTTGACAGCGGTGGCTAAAACGACGGAAGAAAAGACGTAGTAAAATAGTCCTTGAGTCAGAACAGTAGGGCCGAACAGCATGCTAAACTTAGCGAGCGCCCTTCACTCGGGTGGTGACTGTGTTGGCACCAGAGAGCTTGTGTGTCCCTGAACTGTTCTCTTAAAGAGGCGGTTGGGGGCCTCCCTGGTGGTCCAGTGGTTAAGGCTCCCGGCTCCCAGTGCAGGGGGGGCACAGGTTTTATCCCTGTTTGGGGATCTCACGTGCTACACAGACAGTTGGTACTTTAAAGGAATCATTTTGGAAGATAGGACAGGGGTTTTGTGGTCAAGTGATATAGTTCCAAGCAAGGACCTGTTTTACTAGGAAAACTTCTCTCTCAGCTCCTTAAGACTACATCAGCTTTGCCATTTAAGGAAAGCCATAAGAAGGTGTATTAACTAGCAGAGAAATACGAAGTTGGAAAATTTCTAAACTCCTCTGAAAATGCTCCTGAAATAGGCATTTCCGTAGCGGCCACACCTGTAAAGCACACAGCTCTCCAGCATACCAAGGCGTGGAGATCTCGGAAGTCCTCCTCCAGTCATCAAATTAACGTTTCTCCTGCGTGTTGCCATTCTCGTTTTGCACACATTTGTGGCGTTTACACAGTAGAGGATATTTAAGACATTTTCCAGTAACCCCAAACAGAACGAGTGCCACTGCAGTGCGTCGTCTGCAGCGCCAAAGAAGCATGCGCCCACGCACAGCCCTCTTGGATGTGACTGTGTGAAGGGCAGCTGGGGAAATAAACACACCGGAGGCTCCAGGCGTCGCCCCTCTGCCCCCGAACCCATGCAAGCCGAGTCATTCTCCCACCCTCGAGAATCAGACCTGCATTCAAACCAGGCCTCCGAGCCCCTGCGAGGGAGGGAACCAGCTGACGGCATCCTTGTTTTCCGTGTGAAGATGGAAACCTCGTTTTCAGGAGAAAATCTGTCAGGTCATAACATAAGCAAACTGCCCCTGGTGCTTCGGCCCTCAGGCACAGAACGGCCAGGACTGGTTTCTACACGGTAGAGCTTAGAGTGAAGACGGAACACCCCCTGGTTTCGCTCCTTCCCATCGGTTCCTGAGGAGAGAGGAACACAGCAGACTGTTGAGTGTTCAGTTTAAAATCTGGGGTGCAGCTCGGGACCCACCAGAGGCTCGCTGACAGGCAGGCCTGCAGCACAAAAGAAGCCGTGGCAGAGATTTCCCGAGTGGTCCCCCGGCCCAGTTCCCAAGATCTGGGGCCGTCACCAAAACTTACCTCTGGAAAACAGCCGCTATTCTGACTGGACTCACAGCTCCTGTGACTCGGGAATTCTGATGGTGGCCAGTGCAAATGCCGTGTCTGCCCCATGGCGCCAGCCCCAGCGGGAAAGGTCTAGCAGCTGGGGACGCGCAGGTGGCTGGGCGTGGGCTCGCCGGAGGCTTCCCGGGGCAGCCCCTTAAACAGGACAGCTCCCTATGGGCTCCCGGAGGCCAGGCGCCCTGGCTCCGCTCCGTGCTCAGAGCCGCAGAGGACAGGACACAGCGGCCTGGCCTCTGAGGACCTCGCCTCACGAGTCCCCAGCCTCCACTGGACACAAGTTCAGATTCAAGGGAGGGGGACACGACCCACCCCCAGTTCTCCGTGGCAGGAGTGTCGCAGAATCAGTCGCCTTGTTTTAAAGCAACCCCAGGCCTGTGAATCGCAGGCAGCCCTTTGTCCTGGAGTCCTTGGAAGAATTGTCTTCTAATTGCAGCCTGACTCTCCCCGCTGCCCAGCTCTAGACCGAGAGCCTGGAGCTCCACCTGCACCTCGGGGCTCAGGCAGAGAGGGAAGGCTGCGTTGGTGAAACTTTGAGGCGCCGGGCTCCTCGGCTGGCTGGGGAGCTGGCACATTTTGAGGGACCGCTGTTAGCTCCAGCTGAAGGAGCCATGGAGTCTGCATTTTCTCATCCTCCCATTTGAATGGGAAATGGCGTTTCCATGCTGACTCACGCTGTGTTAAACACCCGCTCTGGGCCGGCGTCTAATTTTGACCTGTGGCTCCTCCAGGGCTCCAGGTTGTGCTCTCGTCTGCACTGCCTATGAACCCCTCATAGAGGCCCAGAGCTCGCGGGACAAGGCGGCACCCAAGGTCGCGCATCGCACCACACACAGATGCCACCCCGCGTTCTGCAGCGCACCTCCTCCAGACACCGCGAAGCCTCGGCTGAGAGGGTGGGTCCTTCTCGGGGAGCAGAGGCCGCCTTCCTCCGCCTCGGCCAGCGGCGCACGGCCGCTCCCAGGGCAGGAGCTCAGCGTGCGGTGTTGGCGGCCCCAGTCGGCGAGGAGCTCACCGTGCCGGGTGAAGCTGAAAGCGGAGGGTTGGCTTGTGCTTCACATTCTCAGCTCCTCTCAGTGGCTGTTAGAGTTCAAACTTGTCCTAGCGTTTCTGCTTGAGATGGGGGCAGGAGAAACACATGCATGTTTATGTACAAACTTCAGGTTAGCATTTGGGACCTTATAATAGGAGAAGGGGACGACAGGATGAGATGGCTGGATGGCATCACCGACTCGATGGACGTGAGTCTGAGTGAACTCTGGGAGTTGGTGATGGACAGGGAGGCCTGGCGTGCTGCGATTCATGGGGTCGCAAAGAGTCGGACACGACCGGGCGACTGAACTGAACTGAACTGCATGACTAATTATCACTATAATGACAAATTTTAAAGTGTAGGAAAAGAGACCAGGAGAAGGTTTCAGGACTCTCCAGCTGAAGGTTTGTCTCTCTTCCCGCGGTCCTTGAAGCAGTATCAGTGGCTGAGTTTCTAGCTGACCCCTCCCCCGAGAAGAGGTGGCCTGGGGCGCTGGGCACACAGCGTGAAGCACGGAGGCCGCCTTCATTTTCGTTACTGTAGCTTGGGCTTGTGGCAGCTGTCCTGTGCAGGCTGAGCCTCTCGGGTCCTATCAGTGATCCCCTCTGGGGGAGCCAGGCACGGGGAGAGACGGATATCCGCCTCCTGTTAACGACAGTAATTGATTTTAAGGGGGACACTGCCCTTCGTGCCTTGGCCAGGCCCTGGAGCGGGTGAGGTTGGTTGTTGTCCTCTTGGTGACAGTAAAATTTTAAAGATTGTTTTCAATATGCTGTAGAGCTTTCCTTCTTCCCCGTAAAGATGGTGAGGTCTAAACACAGGCAGCTGCTTGCGGGAGACTCTCTATTTCTCCTTTGGCCTCCCTTTTGCAAAAGAGAGAGAAAAGCATAGAAATCAGAGCGACTCTGCTCTGGAAAACCTCGGGTCTGACAGTAGAGCTCTTGAGGGGCAGGGCTTCGGGCATCCTGGGTCCCAGTTCTCCCCTTACAGACCCCGGCGGCAGTCATGCGGCTTCCTCTTCAGACCCCCACGCCTCGGCTCGGGCCCTTCCATCTGTAGTTTCTCCATCCGTTGACTGGCCTCCTTACTCCAGGGAACCCGGGCCTGCCGGGACCTGCCCACCACCCCGGGACAGCTTCCTGCTAACAGCAGCTCTGGAAGCAGATGGCTGGGTTTCGAGAGCTAGTTTCTTGCTTTATGATCTGCCTCTTCAGCAGATGGGCTTCTCTTTGGTGTGTGTGCTTAAATATGAGCCCGCACTCAGAAAAACTGGCCATGGAAGGTGCCCAGCCCACAGTAAGCACTCAGTAAGAAGTGAATGCATAAATTAAAAAAGCTTAAAATAGCTATGGGTTTTCCAGTAGTCATGTACGGACGTGAGAGTTGGACCACAAAGAAGGCGGAGCACCAAAGAATTGATGCTTTCAAATCAAAGTGCTGGAGAAGGCTCTTGAGAGTCCCTTGGACTGCAAGGAACAGGCCAGTCCTAAAGGAAATCAACCCTGAATATTCACTGGCAGGACTGATGCTGAAGCTGAAGCTCCACTACTTTGACCACCTAATGTGAAGAGCCAACTCCCTGGTAAAGACCCTGATGCTGAGAAAGACTGAAGGGAGGAGGAGAAAGGGGACAGAGGATGAGATGGAAGGATGGCATCACCGACTCGATGGACATGAGTTTGAGCAAATTCCAGGAGATGGTGAAGGACGAGGAAGCCTGGCATGCTGCACTCCATGGGGTCACAAAGAACTGGACACGACTTAGTAACTAAACAACAACAAAATATGATATATAATGGAAGGGAAGGGTTATAGTTATTAAGATCACTTGTAACTCTCAAGTGTAGTGTCCGTGATGTGGCTGCCTGAGACCTGTGGTGCCTTCAGCCCTCCCCGTCTGCTTAGCCAGTGGTGCTGCCGCAGAGGTGGGAACCCTGGGCCAGCTCTGGGGGCATCTCAGAGGCCCTTGCAGAAGGTTCCATCTCTCTGTGCAACACCTGGGAGAGCGTAGCTCCACGAAGAACGTGTGGCAGTGTTGGTACTTCTAACTGCTGTGCCGTATTAAAAAAACATGTAGCGGCACAAATCACCAGAAATTTCATTACGTCTCTGGCAAATTCATATTGAAAGAGAGGACAGATGGTTGAAAACAGCCATAAAATATTCCATTACATGTCTGTGCACACCATTAGACAGTAGTTAGAGGTGTTATTAATGGGTCAGACTCACTTGGGGAGTCATGTGTCTGTAATGCACATTAAAACAATGATGCTTCTGGTGTTTTTAATGTAATCAGGCCCAAAGACAAACATGTCTTCCCGTGTAATTAGAAAGCAGATTTATGGACAGTGGAGGCACTGATGTGCGGGCGGCTGCAGTCACCTGGGAGGTGATCGCGTGATCCGACACCGAGGCGGGGGACGGGCCGCAGCCGCGGAGCTCCCAGGAGCAATGCACGGTGCGTTAGCCATACATTCCAGGGAGATGGGCAAGACGGCCACGTCGTATTTCTGAAGACCCTCAAAAGCCCATTTTAAAAAAAAAACCAACTAACCAATTTGTGAACTATGAATAAGTAATTTGAGCTTCACGCGGGCCTCAGCGTGTCCTTAAGAATCAACACAAACGTCAGCGTTTGGACTTTGTGAGCACGAGCGTGATTGTGGTGTGTGTGCCATGTCTGCGTGACGATCTCGGCGTATCTGTGAGGAGACGGGGAGCCTTTTAGGCCAGGTGGGGCCCCAGGGTGTGGTCCCCACCCTGCAGAGCGGGACGCTCAGCCCTGCGGATCCAAATGTCAGCATCCCAGGGTGATCAGTGCTTGGGGAGCGAGGCTTCCTTAGGGCACCCCACAGAGCGACAGGAGGGGTCGGTGGAATGGAGCCCGCCTCAGAGCAAAGGACTGGAGGGGTGGGCAGGGCTGGGATCCTCACCCTGGGGGTCCAGGCCTCCTCTGGCTCCACTTGTCTGCCATGCCCTCCCTTGGGGCTTCCTTTCTCTGCGCGCTCTGAACTTGGCGGCCCTTCAGACCACTGCTCCCCACAGGGCCAGCCCGGCCTGCTTTCCCAGTACATGGGGGCCCCTGGAGGAATAGCACATTCTCACCTGTCACCTTTTCCAGCCGCTGCCAACCTGTGGCTTCCAAGTGGGCCTGTACTCACACAGTCGGTGGGTTGCCAGAGCCCTTGGGCGTGGGCAGTGTGGCTTTCCTGTAGCACACGACCTGGCCCTGCCGGTGCTGGCAGAGGTCCTGGCTGGGGGTCCCCACAGGATATCCCTGGGCTCTGTCCCAGGGGCGTGGTGCCTTGTGTGTCCTGCACTCAAGGCTGCTCACTTCTCAGTAAGCTTCCCCCCGTGGTCCCGAAAGGAAAGGACCTCTCCTTTCTGGTGACACAGGGGAGTGAGGGTGGGATTATAAATGAAGAATGAAAGTGGGATCCGCTGGACTCACAAGCAGCTGTGAACATTTACTCATTTGAGATAACTTTAATTACTTATGCAAATATATGTGAGATTGAGTCCAGAAGTCAAATATATTCATTTATCAAAAACAAGCAAACAAAAAAATACCCCAACACAAGCCTAGGACCAGATGCCTTCTCTGGTAAATTTTACCCTGCCCTTTAAAA
Organism: Procapra przewalskii; assembly: GCA_006410515.1. Taxonomy (NCBI): domain Eukaryota; kingdom Metazoa; phylum Chordata; class Mammalia; order Artiodactyla; family Bovidae; genus Procapra; species Procapra przewalskii. The sequence goes on along the minus strand of SJYF01000323.1, from coordinate 661,528 downwards.
GAAGGGTATTAAAAGAAGAGCTAATGCCAATCCTTCTCAAACTCTTCCCAAAATTTGAAGAAGACAGACCCTCCCAAGTCCTTTTTACAAGACCAATGTTTCTCTGATACCAAAGCCAGATGAAGATATTGGTTCATCAGACCAATATCCCTTGTGAACGTGAATGTGAAAATTCTCATTAAAATGCTAGCAAACCAAATTCAGCAGCACATTAAAAGGATCATTCACCGTGATCAAGTGGAATCTTTTTCAAGGATGCAAGGATGGTTCACCATATACAAGCCAATCAATGTGATACCTCACTATTAACAGAAAGAAAAAAAAAATCATGTCAAGAAACAGAAAAAGCATTTGACAAAACTCAGCATCTGTTGTTGATAAAAACAAATTAGGCATAGAAGGAACATACTTCAGCATGATAAGACACATGTGATGAGCCCACTGTGAACGTCACACTTACTGGAGAAAGTTTGAAATCTTTTCCTTTAAGATCAGGAGCAAGTCAAGGGTGCCCACTCACACCGTTCTTTTCAACCCAGCAGTAGAAACCCCCACCAGTGCAATCACCACGACACTTTGCCCCTAAACTTCTCAGCGTGTCTCCTAAGAACTCCTGGGCTCCCTGGTGGCTTAGATGGCAAGGAGTCTGCCTGCAGTGTGGGAGACTGGGGTTCGCTCCCTGGGTCGGGAAGATCCCCTGGAGAAGGGAATGGCACCCCACTCCAGGACGCTTGCCTGGAAAATCCCATGGACGGAGGAGCCTGGTAGGCTATAGCCCATGGGGTCACAAAGAGTCAGACACGACTGAGCGACTTCACTTTCCTAAGAACGCGCACATTCTCCGCCGTAGGCTCAGTGCCAGCGTCACACCTGAGACGGTCACCGAGGACGCAGCGACGGTGCCCCCTGGCGCGACACACAGCCCAGTGCCACACTGCGCCAGCCCCTCCCTCCCCTCCCGCTGGGACCCTGGCGCCCTCCG
>SJYF01000323.1:646419-659981 GCA_006410515.1 Procapra przewalskii | reverse complement strand
CAGGAAGGCTGTGTGCGGCTCGCCTCCCCAGCTCCAGGGCGGGGCCCACACCGTGTGCATGTCCCACTCTCAGGGCCGCTGTGGCTTGTCTGTCTGAGACCCTTCTTCCTGTAGTGAAGAGGCTTCAGGAGGTGCCTTCCTGTCCTGCAGCCCCTTTTGATCCCGAGGACCCTGCCTGAGGTCTGCGTCACTGGTCGCACAGGCGCTCTCTGGATGACCTGGCCTCCCCTCTCCTCCCCTCGCTTTCTGAGCGCCGCAAACTGATTCTTTCACACTCACGGCACCATGGCATGGGCACCGCGTCCTGGGCGCTCACAGGGCCCCGTCCCTGTTGACGGGAGCCCTCTCTAGCCAGGGGCTCCCCCATTGATGGGCGCCCACTGCTCTCTGGGCACGGCCTTGCTCTCTGACATGGGAACACGGCGCAATTATTAACACCTGTTATTTTGTATCCATGGCTCTGTCTTATCGGGAGGGCCAGCTATTTCTGAAAAGCAAACAAAAAGTATATGCTCCATTCATAGCTAATAATAAAAAACGCAGTGCATTTCTCCAGCAATGGATGTCTGGATCAAAGCCCAGCAACTAATAACCCAAATAAACAGGCCCTTCCTCTCGGGGAAGAGTAGGGCATTAAGAAACCTCTGACTCGGCATTGCTAGCATGTGACAGGCATCTTCCAGGACAGCAGAGAAAGGCGGGTGAGGTGTGTGTGTAACTCGGGATGCAGGACGCTCACCGGCGACGCTCTGATAAGATCCACTGCGTGCCCAGCGCTGTGCGGGTAGATAGCAGGACAGGAGACGCGCTGGGAAGGAGAGTCAAGCCGGCACTGGGCAGTGTCCTCCCAGTGTCAGAGGGATAAGCAGGGAGGAGGGGAGCGCAGGGTGAGGGAGCGTCGCACCGACAGCTGTGCGTGTGTGTGTGTCGCTGCAGGCCTGGCGCAGACCCTCCTAACACAGCGATCTGGTTGTCTCAGGGGGTGGGGGGTGCAGAGGGACAGGTGAGGAGGAGATTCAAGCAGCTCTGGAGGTCAGGCCAGCACTTGCCTCACCCGCGCCTCAGTCTGCTCTGGGGTTGATGACGCCGGCCTGCATCCTGACGGGCCATTTCTGGGGGAAGAGAGCTTTTTCTATCCCTTCCTCGGTCTGGCGTGTAACCCGGAGCACAGCGGGCAAGCGGGAAACCCCACTTGCTCCGCGGCCCCAGGTCAGCAGAGGTGAGAGACCCCCTTGGAGGGAAATGAGCAGGCACGCGATTGTTCTGAGGCTGAACAGGGTGCGGCTTGAAATCTGGCCCAGAAAACCACCACACAGCTTTCGAAGCAACCGTCTCCTGCCTCAGCGCCACACGGTGGAGCCACAGGGCGACTCCCCCGGGGAACTCCGTGCTTTTCCGTGAAGCCTTCAAGCGTTTAACGCGGTTTGAGAAGCTTTTCCATAGACAGCTTTCAGCGCCGTCACAAACCCCTGTGCGGTGATGGGGTTGTGTTGTTTTCTTTTAAAATCCTCGTTTCTTGGTTTGTTTTCTTAGTATGTTACCAAAGCTGAACAAAATATTCTTTAGGTCGTCCTTTCGTAGCACTTGATATTACAGCATATGAGAATTTGTTTTCTTCCATGACATAAAGATTGCTGTTATTTTTATTGAAACTTGAATTAGAACTGTATTATCATTTTATAATTTAACTTGAATTTGTCCGTCTAGCCTTTCAGCTCACTGCCTTTGTTAACAATTTCAGCTTTTTGCATAATTCTGCTTCATTTTAACTTTTCACTTAGTGGGTTATAGAAATGTGAGTCTCAATCACAGTAGCATATTTAATAGCTTATTTTCTGGGTATAATAGATTAAAAGGAACCAAGCTAGCATCCGTTGCCGGTTTTGGGGAGATTTTCTTACGTCATACCTAAAAATGAATGTCCCGGGATTCGGTACTTGGATCCACCGATTAGTATTGACACAAAACTAAAGGAAAACAAATGAGGGCAACCAGACATTAGCACGGCTGCTCTGCAGCATGGCAGCTAAAGGGCTCCTCGCCGATGCTTTTCACTCTTTGTGGCGTGACCTCGTCTCTTTGTAAAATAAACACAGACACACACTTGTGGTCCTAGCAGAGCTAGCGCCGAATCGCTGGGATGGTCGCAACAGTCAGTGGTCACGTGATCTGGAGATGGTGCCTCGTACTTTTTCTTTTTCCATTTTTACATCCAAAATAAAGGTAAAGAAAGTGCTGCTGCTGCTGAGTCGCTCAGGCATGTCCGACTCGGCGCGACCCCAGAGACGGCGGCCCACCAGGCTCCCCCGTCCCTGGGATCCTCCAGGCAAGAACCCTAGAGTGGGCTGCCATTTCCTTCTCCAGTGCATGAAAGTGAAAAGTGAACGTGAAGTCGCTCAGTTGTGTCCGACTAGTAACGACCCCGTGGACTGCAGCCCACCAGACTCCTCCGTCCGTGGGATTTTCCAGGCAAGAGCACTGGAGTGGGGTGCCATTGCCTTCTCACTGGATGCTTACAGAGTTTGGCATGATTAAATGCCCAGGGAGTTCCCTGGTTGCCTAGTGGTTAGGATTCTAGGCTTTCGCTGATGTGGCCTGGGTTCAGTCAAGATTCACAACACTGGCAAAAAAAAAAAGATAAAAATGCCCCCAAAGTACTGTATTTAGACTGATTTCCACATTTGAAAGCTTCTGTAGAGCAAACCACTGTGGGACCCCTGGAGCTACCAGTGCTGTGGGCCAGCTGAGCCTCAGCGTCAGGAAGAAAGGGCTCCCTTTAGATTGTTCACGCAGCTGCTCTGGGAGTGGGGAGGGGGACTATTCAAAAGGGAATAGTTTCTGTTGAAACACATACGTGTGTGTGTAGACAGTGCCGTATCGTGAGAGTGCAGCTCGGTGCATTTTTATCCACTGTGTATGCGTGCTCAGCCGTGTCCAACTCTGTGGGACCCCGTGGACTGCAGCCCGCCAGGCTCCTCTGTCCATGGGACTCTCCAGGCAGGAACACCGGAGTGGGTTGCCATGCCCGCCTCCAGGGGATCTTCCCGACCCAGGGATCGAGCCCATGTCTCCTGCGTTGGCAGGTGGACTCTCTTACCACTGCGCCACCTGGGAAGCCCCAGGTTTATCTGCTGAAGATGTCTTAACTCAGAGCCCAGCTCAATAACAGGAATCTTAGCAGAGGCCCTTCGTGCCCCCCTGCCGTCACCCTGCCCCACCAGGACCACCAGCCCCCTGCCTCGTCATGTGGAGTGGCTTTCCTGCTTCTTCACCTTCCGGAATGGAATCCAGCTAGCCTTGCCCAATGCTGCTTGAGAAATGCTCACGCTGTCGCATTCCGGTGTGGACGGCTACTCCTCCAGGCTGCTTTGTTGTTTGTTTTTTGTTTTTTTTTAATCAGTTGTGAAGGCACCACAAAATGTGCTTTGTCGTTTTTGCCGCCGATGGACTTTGGGCCATTTCCAGAGCTGTTTGGAGGCGCTTGTCTTTAGGTGCGTGTTCACTCCGGGGCTGGAGTTGCCAGCTGATTGGTGTGAGTGTGTTCAGCTGCAGAAGGTGCTGTCAAGCATCCCACAGTGGCTGCGCCAAATTGCATTCCATCCGTCAGCAATCTATATTCCAGTGGCTTTTCTCTACAGTACTTGGGGTTTTTGTGTGTTTTTTTTTTTTCATTTTAACCATTCTGGTGGCTACGGAAACTTTCATTTTAATTTCTCTAATGACTCGGGAAGATGAGTACCTTCATGTGTATTTGTCCAATGAGGGACATTTCGTGTTTACAGATTGGAATACCCAATATTAGAAAGCTGTCGATGTTCCTCAGATTCATATATAGAAGTGATACGTTCCCAATCATATTACTAGCAGTATTTTTTTTTTTTTGTAGAAACTGAGATAGTCATTTAAAATTTCACATGGAAATCCAAAAGACCAGAGAAAGCTAATGCATACATAAAGAAAAAGAGCGGGGATATTTCTACTACCCACGTAAAACCTTTTCTGAAGCTCTGTTAGTTGAGATGGTATGGCATTGGTACATGGCTAGGCTAACTGATCAGTGGAGCAGAGCATTGTCCAGGAGGAGACCCACCAACAGCCAGTCACACCAGCAGAGATGTGTAGCTGTAGAGCCCTGGCCTTTTCAGCCAGCGGTGTTCAGTCTGTGCATAGCTGTTTGGAGGGTCGAGTGTCTTGACCTCTTCCCCACTCATGCATAAAAGTGGATTGTAGATGTAAGTGGGAAAGGAAAAAACAAATTTTAGAGCCGCTAAAGAACAAGATTCAACTGAGTAAATTTTGGAAATCATCCTGCCCTTTTTGAACAACTCCTGAATCAGGCAGCATTCCGTGTAGACTAGAGGAAGAGCTCAGAGGAGGTGTGCAGAATGAGGGGCTGGCCCAGGCCGGGGTGGGGTCTGGGGGCGGAAACTTGGTCGCAGGGTCCCTCTTCTTCAGGGGCCACGGGCTTGTCCGGCCCATGAGCTAATGACCGCTGATCAGGTGATCCCTGACGGGCTGGTTCAAGCTTGCATTTCTAGGAGAGGCAGAACCTGTGATTAAGTCTCAGTTTGGTGGCCTGTGGCTTGGTGCAGTCAGCTCCATACAGGGCCTGTCACTTTGTTTTCAGCAGAGGAAAGCAAAACAGAACGTCTGCGTTCCTTCGAAACAGGCAGAGATTCCTTAAGCAGAACACAGAAAACGAGAGCTGTAAAAGAAAAGAAAAAAGTCATTGCGCTGTCCTAAAATCGTGGCATCAAGAGCAGCAGTAAGGGAGTGAAAGAGCAGAATGGGAGATGTCCGAAAAGAGAATACCTAAAGGACTGGAACCAGCGTTTAAAAATGGGTGCAAATGTGAACACTCACTTCACAATAGGTGGGTTCCCCTTTTGGGAGGGGGGCTCTCCCTACTTTTAATGAGAGTGTGTATGTCACTCACACTCGGACCCCTCTTCAGTGCTGACAGCCCTCGGTAGCTCAGCTCTGGGGCCCAGCGCCGTGGGCGGTTACAGCACCCACGCCGCCCTCTGACCGTTACTGCTTCAGGCGCGTGGTGTTTCGATGCCACGGGCACGTAGACAGGCAGGATCTAAAGGGCGCAACAGCAGGAGACACCAGATGGCTTCACACTCGCTTATAACCCTAAAGAAAAATTATCTTTTCCATTAGCATGAAATGTGAGCAAACAGATGCCGCCTGCTCCCCAGCTCTAACTCACCCCACTGCACACGCAGGCACACACACATGCGCATACACACACACCAGGCTCACTGCTGGCGGTCACTCGTGTCATCTTTAGGGAAATAAGGGAAGGACGCGTCAGTGCAGGATAGATGGAGTGAGGAGGCGTGCCGTGTACTCTGCTTGGAAATGTTTGAAGTTACAGTTTAATGGTTGTTCTTTTAGGTGAACACAGCAGGGTGTGACCTTGACACGACACAGGACTTTCTGCTCTAATTCACATTGCCGAGGTAGAAACTACGGACTCGTGACCCCTGGGTCCCGGGCAGCCTGGCCCCCGGGAGGCCCAGGACCCCGCTGGGTGCGCTGACGTGCCACCCAGCCCGGGGTCCCTGCGGCCCGGAGTCAGAGCACACTTAGCCTGAAGCTTCTGAACTCTGTTTGGGCTTGGCTCAGGAGAAGTGGGGGGCCCTTGTTCTCTGGCAGCTCCTCTCCAGGGAGGACGTGGCCCAGGGAATGACCGGGATGCTCACAGACTTCCTGTGCAGCAGGATTCTCTCCCTTCCGAAGGGCTGGCCCGGCAGAGGCGCTCCGGGCCGCGACTCCTGAGTCCGCGCATCCCTCTGTCCTCTGTCCTGCCGGCCCCCATCGCGCGGATGGAGTCGTGACCGTCGCCCGGCGGGTCAGCACTGTGACAGCCCAGCCCCTCAGCATCTCCCTGTGAGACACCGCTGGTGGCGGCTGTGCTGATGTTTATTTTTAAAATTCCACTGTGAATACTACCCATCCGCTAATGGAAATGCATCACTAGAATTTTTCCATAATTCATGCAGCTTTTGTAACTGCTCCTCTCAGTGATTAATATCTTATTTGCTTTCCTCTTCAGTAACCAAAAATAATTGATGTGCTATATCCTAATATTTTATATTACACCGCTTTAACTGATTTCAAAAGTTATTCCAAATGCTGGCCACTGAGGAGATTTTTATACTTATCCACTAAGCGGTTTGGAAGTGACAGTCCTTCACAGTCGTGTACAACTCTGCACAGTTCAACCCCACGGACTGTGGCCCGCCAGGCTCCTCTGTCGGTGGGGATTCTCCAGGCGAGAATCCTGGAGTGGGGTTGCCATTTCCTGCTCCAGGGGGTCTTCCTGACCCAGGGATCAAACTGGAGTCTCCTGCACTGCAGGCGGCTTCTTTACTGTCTGAGCCACCAGGGAAGCCTAGGTGGTTCAGTGGGTAAAGAATCCGCCTGCAGTGCAGGAAACACATGAGACATGCGTTCAGCTCCTGAGTCGGGAAGACCCCCTGGAGAAGGAAATGGCAACCCACGCCAGAATTCTTGCCTGGAGAATCCCCATGGACAGAGGGGCCTGGCGGGGCCACAGACCACGGGGTCACGAGTCGGACATGACCAGAGGGGCTGAGCACAGCAAGCTACTGGAGGCTGTTAGTGCTGGGGGAGGAGCGTCAGACACTGCTGAGCTCACACACACACAAAGACACACGCGTGCATACACGTGTACATACATGGATGGATGGACAGATAAACAGATATAAAGTAAAAGCTTTGGGGGACTAGGGACTGCTTTTTCTTCCTTCCCTGAGTCTTCCCCAGGAATAAACAGAGTGGGGCACGCTCCGTGTTGCTGCTTACTTGGGGTTCAGGGCGGCACCCCTCTTCAGGGACCCGCACCCCTTTCCACCAGGAGCCACGGCAGCGGCGGGGCCCCCGGCCAGGCCCCTCTCACCAGCGGCTTTGCTTACGAGCCTGATTTAAATCCAGCCGTGACCCTACTCTGCTCAGGCACCATTAAGCTGGAGAGAGGCCTTCAGTTTTAAATAAGAACAAATGAAATCTTGTCTCCTGAAGAAAAGTGGGAACAGCCTCCTGTGGCATTTCTTTAAATGGATTAATATGTTGATCTTGGGGCGAACAGGAGCTATCCCTCACAGTTTCATGATTAAGCCAGGTGAAATGAAAAGCAAATCTCACTGCTAAACACCGCCTCTGGGAATTTAACTGTGTTATTTCTATTTTACAGGAACCTGCAGGATTTCTTCTTTAGTTAAAGCAGACTCTTGTAAATATAAAATCTCAGTATTCTTAAAAAAAAAAAAAGCTGTAGACACCATTTACTTGCTTCCTGTTTGCAGAGCTCCCACCAAGAACACTTAATTATGTTAACTGGCTGTGAGTGTCTAATCATGTGAGAAATTGTTGTTGTGTCTGTACTTCGGCGAGTAAAGGAAGCAGCAGCCTGAGCCTGGTAATAAAGCACCGATTATCAGAGCTCTGTGGCATCATCCTCAGCAGATACCCAAGTCCTTATTCCCTTAAATGTTTGTTTTTAAAGGGAAATTATCAGTCATAAAATAAAATGGTAACTTTTGCCACACTAGTTTATTCTTGAAGATTCATGGGAAGATGCTTTTTCATATTGCAGGCTTTCATTCACTATCTATTTATGAGTGAGGGAATATCCATATGATTTTAAGAGCACGCAAGAATGCATTCTCTGTTTTGTAAGGTTTGGAAACCTCTGAACCTACAACTCTGTGCTGTTTATCTGAGTATAAGGGGAGAGCTCCAGAAGGTGGACTGGGCATTACTTTAGTAATTACTCATCAGGTGGAATTCAAAATGCAGAAAAGGTGCTTTTTTTTCTTTCTCTGGAAAAGGTGGAATCAGGCTGGGCGGGAGGTGCTGGCTGTAACAGCTCCGTGGTGCACCCTTGCGGGAGGCCCCTGCCACTGAGCTGGCTGTGTGAGGACGCGCAGGCACCCCCGGCAGGCCTGAGTGCTCTTCCCGAGGGGACCCAGATGTCTCCCTGCGTGGAGCCCTTCGTGTCTGCAGGAAACAGATGGGACGAGGTGCCGTGGCGTGGAGTGGACGGGGGCGGTGGGGGTTTATTCGGAGGACACCCGGGGAGACGACACCTCTGGGCCATGAGCACCCACCGGTCCCCTTCCCACCTCCTCACTGCCCGCCGCGTGTTCTTTCTGCTGCCCCGAGGTTCACTAGAGTCCCTATTCAGTCGCTGGGATCTCTTCCATTCAGACGTCCTGTCCTTACGGGCAGAGTCCCTGCCACTTGCCCCACAGAGGCCAGGGGTCCCGGCCGCTCCCCAGGTGCCCCCTGCTCCAGGGCCTCGCCAGCCTCGGCAGAGACGGGGTCGGGGCCTCGTCCTGAGAGGACAGCCTTCGCCTTCAGGGCTAGCGGCCACGCACCTGGTTTCGTGGATGCGAGAAGGGTTATTCGTTGTCTGCCTTCGCCTCCGGTTTTGGCAGACACTGCCCAAGACAGACGATAGCCCTGCAGAGCTGTGTTGAGAGACTGAGGCTGTAACCCGCACGGTCGCCTGCGGAGAGCGTCTGACTGCCGAGCCTGCTTCCAGAGGCCTCTGAGACCTTGCCCTCGGCCTGTCCTCTCAGCCATGGAGCCCACTGGGACTTGTTCCTCAGGGGACATGTGAGGGGCCTAGAGCGCAGCCAGCCAGAGGGCCACACCAGACCCAGAACCCCTGCTTACTGCTCTCCAGCCTTCCAACGCAAACCTAGACGGCATATTAAAAACCAGTGACATCACTTTGCCATCAAGGTCTGTATAGTCCAAGCTATGGTTTTTCCAGTAGACCTATATGGATATGAGAACTGAACTATAAAGAAGGCTGAGTGCCAAAAATTAATGCTTTCGAACTGTAGTGCAGGAGAAGACCCTTGAGAGTCCCTCGGACAGCAAGGAGAACAAACCAGTTGATCTTAAAGGAAGTCAACCCTGAGTGTTCATTGGAAGGACTAATGCTGAAGCTCCAATACTTTGGCCACCTGATGCGAAGAGCCAACTCACTGGAAAAGACCCTGATGCTGGGAAAGATTGAGGGCAGAAGGAGAAGTGGGCAACAGAGGATGAGATGGTTGGATGGCATCACCAACTCAATGGACATGAGTCTGAGCAAACTCCAGGAGACAGTGAAGGACAGGGAAGCCTTGCTTGCTGCAGTCCACGGGGTTGCAGAGAGTCAAAGACACAACTGAGCGACTGAACAATGCAGGCACTATCTTTTTAGCCTCGCAGTGGCTAGGAGAGGCTTGCTCACCCTTCGCTGCTGAGAAAACAGACCTGACACTGCACAGCAGGTGATGGCAGAGCCAGCATTCGACGCCCCGTTTCCTGGAAGGCTGTAAGACACCCTGGTGCAGGCGCACTAAGTGGCAGGCGTGTGCGTGGCCCCCACCCCCACCCCGCCCCAAATGCAGACATACCTGTACAGGCCCAGCTGTTGGAAAACGACAGGATTTATCTGCGTCGAGCATTTGTTCTGCGTGTGTGTGTTCCTGGTAGCTGAGAAATTAAAAGCCTCGTGAAGAGAGAGTCCGAAAACCTGCCGTGTGTTCCTCCAGTGTTATCAGCCGTCGGTCTAGCGGCAGGCAGGGCAGGGTCCTCTGATTCTGATCGGAAAAGGCTTTCTGGGTCCCTCTTCTTCCTTCCAGCCATCCCCTGAGAGTGACATTGTAAAGGTTCCCAGCCCTGGGGTGACGGGACCTGCACTGTGAAGCCCCTTGCCAGACACTCAGTATGCAGTTCAGGTTGCTACTGCAGTTGTGAATCAGATTTTTCAGCCTGTAGAGTGAGGCGCTGGAGTTGTTTCCTGATGATTCCTGTACATGTCGCGTGGTCTCAGGTCCTCCGCTTGACTCTCTCTAAGCCACCCCCTTTGTAACCTCACTTCCCATCCCAGCCAGGGCTTGGGGACTAGGGAGGCAGGTGTCAGAATGTATTAAAATCCTACCTGCCCGCCGTCTGCAGGCGTTGTATGACATTCCTCCCGCTGTCTAACTCTGCTCAGTTGCACTTCTGTGTTAACTTAATAGGCTAATGTTTTATGAACTTGTGAGATTGAACATATGGAGTGTGATCAGGATTTCTGATACTTGATGGGGGTGTGGACATTCAGCAGAAGCCACTGAAGACTTCCAGACGGACAGTGATTCAAAGTATTGGCTCAAAGACTTGGACTATCTCATTTACAGGATTTTTTCCCCACTGATTATTCTATGACTTGGGCAAAAATTCAGCACACCATTTATGATCAGATTTGTCAGGTAATCTTCTGTGCAGAATTAAGGAAGAGCCAGTGATCTAGAATCAGAGTGCGTCCTGTGGCCATATAGAGGGTGTTCTCAGGCTTAATTGCTGCAGTTAAGTGTTTTCATCTGGGATATTCTACTTCGGAGGGGCAAGCTCTCTGTTTTCTCTTTTGGAGTTATCAGGGTTTTCCTTTTGTGTCTTTTTGTATTTCTTCTTAACTAAAGAACATCCAATGGGATGTACTTTTTTTATATAATAGATTAGAAGGATGAAGGTTATTAAAAACCAGCTCCACTCCCTGTTTACTCCGTCACACCCGGCGCTGCGATGCTTACTACAGATGCATCATCAGATTACAAGTTGTTCATTTCCTGTGGATGATTCCCCGAGCAGCATTAGTTATTTGGGTGGTTAACATGCTCCTAAGAAATACTTCCGGTGTCTCCTGCCTCCCAGCGATGTCGTTGGGGGAACCCGGTGGTTGGAGGAACTCAGAGCTGAGTGTGTAGGTCTGTTGACTTACATGTTGACCTCAGGCAAGTCACTCACTTTCTCTGGCTTTTGGCGGCCTGTCTATAAAGTGAGGTTGAGTTTGTGACTTATTTCGTTGGCAAGAGCATTAAAGTCATACAGTCATTCACTCAGTCAGCATGTGTCTGCGGGGCGGGTCTAGCCGCCACGCAGACCCCAGCCACGCGCCACCCAAAGGCCTGCCCTCCTGCAGCAGCCCTCCATCCAGGGGACGGAAGTAGCGCACAGGTAATTCTCAGAGGACGTGAATGTGAAAGCGGAATTAAGAAGGACAAGGGAAGATAAACTTGGATATAGTTAGTCTCTGGGTGTGCCCTAGGGACTCATCCTGTGAGGTCAGCGTTCGTGTCCCATTTTATAAATGAGGGCTCAGAGGTTGTGCAGCTGCAGTGCCGAGCCAGGATTTAGAAACAGCTTTTTGTGACTTCAAAGCCTGTGCTTTTCCAGCGTCCGTTGACATCACACACAGCTTGCGAGTCAGCCACAGCTGGGAGTCTCCTCCGGAGGTGCTGGCATGCCCACACACACGGTGGCACAGACAGCTGTGGTCCAGGCCTGGCTCTCAGTGCCCAGCTTGCCCCGCCTGCAAGAAGGGCCAGCGGCTGAGAGTCAGCAAGGCCTCAGGGAGGCTTCTGTGCGTGAAGGCTGGCTGGCTTGTTCACAGGTATCCTAGAGTTATTGACATGCTTTTAAGTGATGGATGTTTTACTTGTAGGAAATCATTTACAGGAACGACCAACTTAGTACCGTGATGAGCTCATACGATGACCTATCCTTGAAATGGCTCATATGCCATGTGTGCGTGTGTACATGTGTTTGCCCACATGCAGACACTCGCGTTGCACATGTATAATTTATCAGGTTTTTACATTTACAAATGTTTGTGTTTAAGTTTAGGGGAACATTGACTCCAAGTTTTTGCTCATCTCGTAGTTTCACTCTTCCAGTCATAGCTTAGGGGACAGAAGGGAGCTTATTTGAGCTCTGACCGCCCACCGTTGTATTCTGAGATCTAAGAAGCCCTCTGATGCCCTGATCTCCACAGCATTGAAAGCCTTCGCGGCTGCATTTTTTTCCCATGAGGCATACCAAGATTTTTAGATTGCTTTCCCACTGCCCTCAGTGCACCTGCTGATCCCTGGCATAGCCAGTACCTGAAGAGATCAGGGGAATCTGGCAGCTGAGGTGGGCCTTGCAGTTCCTGGTTCTCTCCTCCCTGCCCCGACGAAGGACACTTGGTGTCCAAAAAAGCAGTAAGGACCCAGCTGCGGCTCTGAAACCCAGCATCCCAGAGAGCTGCTGTGACTGGCTGTGTGACCTCACTCAACCATGCCGTCCCTCCCTCTGTCTCCGCATCTGCAGTAACCCCACACCACCCCTGGTGTCTGCATCCCCAGGACCTGGGAGAACTAATGAGCTAGGCGGCCAGCGAATCCTTGTCCGAGTCTTGGACTGCAGGGCCTCTCGTAGGAAAGCTTGTGGTCAAGTGTGTCTTTGTGAGTGTGGTTTCTTTCAGGTCCTCACTTTATTATCCTTGATTAATACATGCCCATAATATTGCTTCATATCAGCACGTGAGTGCCTGTTTCTCTGATATTGTACATATTAATGAAGTTTCACTGAGTTGTTACAAAGCACTCAGCACCGTGCATCTAACAGAGAGCTAAACTGGCAAACCACTACTCACCCAACGGTTTACCTGGGTCGGGAAGATGCCCTGGAGAAGGAAATGGCAGCCCACTCCAGTACTCCTGCCTGGAAAATTCCATAGAGGAGCCTGGAGGGCTGCAGAATATAGGAGTCGCAATAATGTAGCACACAACTTCGCAACTGAACAAATGGCTTATCTGAAATATTGTGTCATCCTGCCACCCTTAAAAGTGTAACAGTTAATACAAAGTTTCAAGTTTAAAGCACAGTTTTGTTATACCAAATAAGCATCATGTCCAAAAAATGATTTAAAACTTAAACTTAAGTTCCAGGAAAAAAAAAATCCAAAACTCATATTTCAAAGTTGGAAATACAATATAAATGAGGTCATCTTTACACTTATGGATTTAATTAGCATTTATTACATATCTTCCTTATAAATGGAAAATGATTTTAAGTAAGAGGCTGTCATTTTCAATAATTATTGTTGGGAGAGTTGATTTCTTGTTTGCTGTAAAGACTGTGTGTGTGTACATGAGTTCACGTGTATCTGTCTCCTCACTGGGTCAAGTTTCTTGTTTACCTCAACCCTTCAGTGGTGTCCGACTGTGTGTGACCCCACGGAATGGAGCCCACCAGGCTCCTTTGTCCATGGGATTCTCCAGGCAAGAGTGCTGGAGTGGGCAGCCATGCCCTCCGCCAGGCGATCTTCCCAATCCAGGGATCGAACCCACGTCTCCTGCACCGCAGGCAGATTCCTTACCACTGGGCCCCGAGGACAGCCCCTGTCAGCGATCGCGACACTTCCTCTTTCCATAGCCAGTCAGTCTTCCTGTTCTTTCAGCCCCAGGGGTTATGCGCCTGCGTCAGGACCCTGCGTTTATCTCGCGCTCCGGGTGCTACCCGTCGGTCCTGCTAAGCGATCACTCCTCCTCGCCGCCCTCCCCGGCTCGGGGCCTCGGATAATCACGGCATCTCACAGCTCTGCCTTTTCCTCACGGGTGAATGAGGGTGGCGGTGCCTGTCTCAGGGGAGGACCTGAGCTCCAAGAAAACACAGGCCTGGTCCTGGTTCCCAGCAAGGCCGGGTCCCCGCGGGCATGGGCTTGA
>SJYF01000323.1:618260-635344 GCA_006410515.1 Procapra przewalskii | reverse complement strand
TGGGTCTTGGGGGCAGTGCCCGGGGCGGGGGGTGGAGAGGGTGGGTGCTCATCCTTTTCTCTGGGGGCACCTGCTCACTCCCACCTTTCAGCACCCGGCCAATCATGCCCACACTGGGCCGGCCGGCCAGGAGGTGGGCACCCTCACAGCCCGAGCCTCTGCTGTGCCGGGCACCCCTCTGGGTTGTGCTCTGGACACCCGGTGCCGTGACCCCGACTCTGGATCCTCTGTGTTCGTCACTCTGGACATTGTGTCTGTTACTGCGCCTGTCTCAGGTGTCGCCGCCCCACACCCCAAACCCACAGTCGGTGACTGGCAACCGAGAGGAGCAGTGTGTGGCCTCGCCCCGCACAGCCCTCGTCCGGCGAGGCGCAAAGCAGGGCCCGGCGGCCAGCCTCCAGAAGCCAGCCGTCGCCTACCTCAGTGCTTGTCTTTTTCTCTGACCTTTTTATGTTTGTCTAAAGCAGCTCTTTAATCCCAATCGGTTCACGCTGACCCTGGAAAAGGGGTCCTATAGGGATGGCAGAGCACAGAGCGGCCTGTCAAGAACGCGTGTGGACAGCGTTCCCCAGGATGGGGGTAAAGGTGCAGGCGGAACCCGCTGGCCCCAGCACCGGCCCTGGGACTTCAGCCGCAGGTCCCCTCACCTCGTGGCCGACTCCTGCGCTGTCTAGGTCTGGCCGGGCCCGGGGCCGCTTGCAGGCCCAAGGGGCGGCAGCGTGACCGCTGCTGGGCTTCTCTCTGGCGGTTTGCCTGGCTCCTGCGGCCACCACCCTGGGGAGGGGCCCGCTCTCGCGCTGACGGAATCCTGGGTTCTGCCCGCTTCCAAGAGAGCTTGGTGGAGCCCCTCGAGCAGCACTTCCGGTAGCTGCGGGTGCCGACCTGCCACCGGGTGGCTTTCGCCTCGCAGAGCTTCCCCATGCACCCCGGGGACTCGGGGCCGCTGGCCAGCAGACGGTCTGCCTCCACTGTCCCCCTGGGGCCAGCTCTGTGCCCGTCCCCGGGGCCAAAGGATGGGGATGGCGGTGGGCGCCGGCCAGCACGTCCCCTGCTTCACCCGAGCAGCGCTCCTCAAGTCTGAACTCTGGAGCGCCCCCTGGTTCCTGGCTCTGCCGTCTTCTCTGGAGCCCTTCGTGGTGCTGAGCGGGAGCAGGTCACCTCACACGGCTGCATTTCTTGTGACAGCACCTGGCCCAGTAGATGCTGGCTCTGAGAAACAAGAACTGCGTGAACTGTCTGACGGGGCGTCTGTTAGGAGGCCCAGGCTGGGCAAGGGGGCCGTGGGCACACACACTGTCCCATGAGCCAGCCGGAAAGACGCATTTCTTCTGCCAAACCATTAGACCGTCCAGAGGGTCAGTTGTAAAGCAAATGCGCAGTTTTGCAAGATCCATCAAGAGCCATAAAAATATTCATACCTATTTACCCAATAATCCCACTTTTAGAAACCTTTTACAAGAAAAATCAGAGATACTATAAAAGGTTTATGCATGAGAATGGTAACCCCAAGACTGCGTGAAGACTCCACAGTCATCATATGAGAGTGATTAAATAATTTATGCCTCTTCACAATGCAGCTTTGTCCATTATTAAAAATATCCTTTCAAGACTATTTCATGACATAAGGATATAAAGTTAAGTTTTTAAAAGTTATTATTCCAAATTTAAATATTCTGTTTGAATATATATATATATATATATACATTTTAAATGTATAAGTGAATAAAAAGAATAGACAAAAAATGCTTAAATATTAATAGCCACATTCTCTAAAACAAGTATTGTGGGACAAAAGGAGCTCTCTCTAAGTCTCCCTGTGGCTTTGTTGAAACTTCAGAAAATTTCAGACTACCCGTTAATGGTGCTTCCTCAGGTGATAGCAATATTGTTTCTGCTTATGCTAGGCACACCTTCTTCTTTACAGTGACATTTTTAATCAATTATCATATAGTCTACAATTAAAATTCACAATATGCATTCATATCAGGATTTCGTTTAGTTGTGTATAACAAGAAACCCAAATAACACATTTAAAAATATTTATTTTTCTGTCATGTAAAAGAAAAGCTGGCGATAAGCTAGTCAAGCTGGCTGGTGGCTCCACAGCCATCAGAAACCCGGGCCTCTGCTCCCTGCCTCTCATCTTCGGTGTGATGACACGGACTTACCTCCTAGTGCTAGGATGGCTGCAGATGCTCCGGCCATCGGGTTGCAGTCCCTCCCTCCTTGTCTGTCTCCCCTCCCGGACTCCGAGCTTCCTGGGGGCAGGGTCAGTCTCAGTCTCCCCTGAGCACAGTCCTGGTACAGGAGGTGCCCGCTGCTCATCTGTGTCTTGGCTGGGTCTGGGCTGCCCTTCATACCTCCTCCAGGGCTCCTGGGGGCTTTCCCTCAACAAACGCCCCTAAATCATCTCTGTGGCTAAGCCCTCTGATCTCCGCTTCCTTCTCTCATCCTCTCGTCAGTGGTCGAGGGACTGGGGGCCCCAGGGCCACAGCATGCCTGGGTCACCTGCCCTGCCTTTGAGGGGCTCCCAGGGAGACCTGGATGGACACTGCCCTCGAAGGTGGCCCAGGTGGGCTGCCAGGTGGGGGCAGCAGGCTTCCCAACATCCCTCTGGCTGCTGCCGGCCGGGGGCACGTTAGGAGGCAGAGCCGGCCCCTCGGGAGGTGGCAGGAAGCCCGTTACCCTGCCCACACTGCAGCACACGTGTGACTGGCCCGGGGCACTCACACCCTGTAGGCACCAACGGTGCTGTGGGTCCAAAGCAGAGGACTGTGAAGCTCCGCTGGAAGCCGCCAGGGCTCTCTTACAGACGAGGATGCTGAGACCAGAGGACGGAGGTGGACAGTGAGACAGGTGCGTGCAGAGCCAGGCTTTGCCGGTGTGGACGAGGCTCACTCACGCCTTACAGTAAAACTCCATCCTGACGGAAGAACCGGTCCTAAGGGCCGGAAGTCCTGTGGGTGCGGAGTCACCGTGCGTGAGGCGGCCTGGGTCTCACCGGCTCAGGATAGGCCGCTTCTGGGGCTGTTCCAGGGGCAAGCAGGCATGAATGGGGACTTCACACTGTCCCCAAAGCGGGGGAACTGGTGGGGCGGGGTGCAATGCCAGAACGCAGCCGAAGCAAAGCCGTGACGGCACTCTGCCCGCAGCACAGTCTCCAGAACGACACACGTGTGCACCGACACCCTGGAGACGCTCTTTCTGAGCTTTCACAGCTAACAGAACCCGAGTTTCTGATCTTTGTGTTCTCTTTGCCTCCAGGTCCACATTGGCCAAATGTATTCGACCGACAAGCTTGTCATTGAGAATCAAGAGAAGCCCCGGGCCTAGGAGCTGGGACCAGCCTCCAGCAGCAGCGTGGACCACCAGCAGCGCCGTCCTGCTTGCCGTGGGGCCCCCAGCAGGCCTCGAGGGGCCTCCCTATCAGCTTTAAATAGCCTCACTCTGCCTGCCCTCCAGGAGCTAGGGAACTGAGCGAAGTGTCCCCTCTTCTGCAGCTTTGGTGACGGAGGTTGGCTGGTGCTGGCTGTCCTCGGTTCAAGCGTCAGGATGAAGAGCTGGAGCACCTCGAGGGAAGGCCGTGTACAATGGTGTCCCGTCCACCCCACCCCACCCTGTGGCTCCGCAGCACCTGTATAGAGCATTTCCAGACATGTCCTCGGTCCTTGACAATAAACGAAAGCGTCTCCCTGGTCTTCTCTACCAGACACGCCTGTCTTTATGACTAACGCGCTTTTGGTTCCTGCTGGTGATGGGCCTGCAGAGGGCGGTGGGGGGCCCTGCAGGGAGGGTCCAGCCCTGAGCTGAGTGTCCCCTTTGCAAAGCCAAGTCCACACACTGGAAGAGATCCAGGGATGGAGGGGAGCAGGGTGCATCCTACCGCTGAGACCCAGGCCCAATGTGACAGCAGAGGCTCCCTGTGTGTGGCTGCTCACCTGGGGACGGTCCTACAGTAACCCGCTGCCCAGGGCGGTCTCAGGATGACTGACGCCAGCCCCACTGGGGAGCTTGCTAGAAACACGGAATCTCAAGCCACACCCCAACCTGTTTTGAATCAGAATCTTCAGTCTGACACACCCCAGGGGACTCCAGTGTACGCTGAAACGTGTGTCCCAAAGCTCACACACTGATTCAGAGTCACTTGGAGAGACTGGGGGTTTTTTAAGAGAAATTTGTCAGCACTCCATATTCTGACTTGATAAGTCACAGATGAGGCATAGTTATCTGTTGTGTTGTTCAGTCGCTAAGTCGTGTCCAATTCTTTGTGACCCCATGGACTGCCACACGCCAGGCTCCCTGTCCATCACCAACTCCTGTAGTTTACTCAAACTCATGTCCATTGAGTCGGTGATGCCATCCAACCGTCTCATCCTTTGTCATCCCCTTCTCCTGCCTTCAATCTTTCCCAGCATCAGGGTCTCTTCCAGTGAGTCAGTTCTTCACATTAGGTGGCCAAAGTATTGGAGTTTCAGCATCAGTTCTTCCAATGGATATTCAGGGTTGATTTCCTTTAGGACTGACTGGTTTGATCTCCCAACTGTTCAAGGAACTCTCGAGATTCTTCTCCAGCACCACAGTTCAAAAGCATCAGTTCTCTGGCACTCAGCCTTCTATCTTGTCCAGCTCTCACATCCATACATGACAACTGGAAAAAATATAGCTTTGACTGAACTGACCTTTGTCAGCAAAGTAATGTCTCTGCTTTTTAATATGCTGTCTAGGTTGGTCATAGCTTTTCTTCCAAGGAGCAAGCGTCTTTTAATTTCATGGCTGCAGTCACCATCTGCAGTCATTTTGGAGCCCAAGAAAATAAAGTTTGACACTGTTTCCACTGTTTCCCCATCTGTTTGCCATGAACTGATGGGACCTGATGCCATGATCTTTGTTTTCTGAATGTTGAGCTTTAGGCCAGCTTTTTCACTCTCCTCTTTCAAGAGGCTCTTTTGTTGTTCTTCGCTTTCTGCCATAAGGGTGGTGTCATCTGTGTGTCTGAGGTTATTGATATTTCTCCCGGCAATCTTGATTCCAGCTTATGCTTCATCCAGCCTGGCATTTCTCATGATGTACTCTGCATAGAAGTTAAATAAGCAGGGTGACAATATACAGCCTTGACGTACTCCTTTTCCTATTTGGAACCAGTCTGTTGTTCCATGTCCAGTTCTAACTGTTGCTTCCTGACCTGCATATATTCTTCTCAGGAGACAGGTGAGGCGGTCTGGTATTCCCATCTCTATAAGAATTTTCCAGTTTGTTGTGATCCACGCAGTCAAAGGCTTTAATGTAGTCAATGAAGCAGAAGTAGATGGCTTTTTGGAATTCCCTTGCATTTTCTATAATCCAGCAGATGTTGGCAATTTGATCTCCGGTTCCTCTGCCTTTTCTAAATCAGAGGAACCATAGTTCAAATCACCAACAATAATGTATAAATTTTAAATTTCTCCTGGTCTTTTTAATGTTTATCCAATTCAGGAAACTCTGCCCTTTGAGTATGTTACAGGTAGAAACAATATTCGTGTGCATTAATCATTGAAAACACATCAGTTCAAAACAGGAAAAAAAGGAATTACTAACCTACTTCTGGGGAAGTTTATGAGGGACCTGGACACGAGTTTTTTTCTTGCTTATCACCTCCTTCCATCTGCGGTACTAAGTGATTTTGTTACTCACGGGCTCGGGTTTACAGCAGGCTGGTTTAAGCAGCCGCAGGTCCTGGGGCGACTGGCGCCGACGTGCCGCTGCACCACTCCCCGCCTCACTGTAGTTCTCACGGTCACGGGAGTCCTCCCGCCCTGGGGAAGACCGTGTCCGCCCGCCTCGTCTTCGGATGGTAGATGGTATCGTGACACTGCGTTCAAGTGGTCCCGACGTGCGTTCGCGCCATCTGGCCCGACTGCCTGTTCCAGGATGCTCTGGCCCACGTGTGCCCATGAGACCTATCCCTGCCCAGTCCTGGGTCCGTTCCGCCTGTAAACCCAGATCTTTGCATGTCGTAGGTCCACGGTGTGAGAGCACCACTCAGCAGATGGTGACGTGGTGGGAGGCAAACCCCAGCTGGCTATCCGGGGCAGCGTCTCAGCCTGGGTGTGTGGCTCCGGGGCCCCTTCCCCTCTGCCCAGGCAGGGGTGTGGTCGCTCAGAAACAACTTCGTCGGACCCGGGTGCCGGCCAACAGATGTCAGCTCTGACGTCACTCCACTCCATTAAGGAAACCTCCAGAGCCTTGCCCCGCCCTCCCCCTCCCACTGAATTCACTTAGCAACTGAATTGAGAAGACCCTATTTGTTCTCGGGGGTGGGGTGAGCCCTGTCCACAGAGACTCTGCCACCAAGCGAGTCCCCTCCATCTCCCTCCACCCGCGGCCTCACCAAGTGGACTGGCGTGCCCCCCGCCTTCCGGGGGGATGACAAGCACGCACTCCCCACGCCAGGGAGCAGGTTCCCTGGGCTGCGCTGGGAGGGTGTCTCCTGGACGCCCCCAGCCACGGACACGATGCACCTTGATGGACACGGTCAGAACCCAGATGATCCAAACTCGACTGAAGACAACCGCAGGGACCACGTTTGAACCGTTCCGCCTGTTAATCCACAGCAGCCCCGCGATAGTGGCCCCTGCGAGGTGCAGAAGCCACGAGAAGCAGCACATGGGTCGTGGGCAGGGACACAGCCGGGGAGATCAGCAGACGAAGGGCGGGTCCCCCGCTGGCGCTCAGCCCACGAGGACGTGCGCTCTGAGGATCCCAGCGGTGCGTCTCTTTGTTACAGAGGATCTGGAGCAAACTCGACGTTGGTAAAGAAAGCAGGCTTTTTCTCTGACCGTTTGCCCTGAGTCTGTGGGCAGGGCTCACCTCAGCCCCGAGAACAGAGGACCTTCCCCTCGCAGTCTGTCTGCAGCCTGTGGTCCTCCAGGGAAACTTTCATGAAGATGGCTTCTCCTGTCGAGACCCACGTGGGGAGTAAGACAGATACTCTTGCTCAGGAGATGCTCAAAGGCAAAGCTTTAAGTCCAAAGACGCTCAGAGGAGAACCCAGAGCAGAGCCCTCCGAGTCGGCTCTGGGAGGATCGCTGACGCCACCGCCAGCAGCAGACGAAGCTGGTGTCTTGTCCTGAAGTTAGACCACAAGCAGCGGTTGGCTCCAGTGGGGCTGGATCTGCAGCCGCTCTCTGGCCAGCGCCCCTGCGCCCACCTGAGGGCCGCGTCAGGCGCCGGCGTGCGGCCGGCCCCTCCCTGAGGAGCTGGACTTCGGGGCCATGGCTCAGCAGGGAAGAGGAGAAACCGTTTCCTCTCGTCAGCCAGAGAGTTACAGGGAGCCCCTCGTAAATGTCAAGTTAAACACTGTGAAAATATTTCAGTAGAACTTCCCTTCAGTTACTGAGTGAGTTCAGGTGACTACGTCTGTCTTGAACACAGAGACAGTTCAATAGCAACATAACTGGTTCTAAGTTTTTAAAGGAGTAATTTTTTTTGCGTTAAAAAAATGTGTTTATTGAAGTACCGTGGACTTAAAATGTTGTTAGTTTCAAGTGTACAGCATAGTGACTCTATTTTTTTTTTTAGATTTGTACAGGGTCTTAGAAAAATGAATTTGTTATTCCATGGAAGGAGTACTTTCCATTTAGGTGCCCCTTTGTGATTATGAAGCACGTGTAGGACGCACGATCGAGGACTCCACTATTAACGCTAAGAGTCTCATATTCCACTCACACTTCAACCACGGAGCTTATTTAGGGTTATTAACTTGGCAGATTTTAGCATGTATTTTTGCTTCTAAAAACACAGCCTGTCACTTCCTCGTGGCACTCTACAGACGGAGACTTGTTCAAAGAGGGAAAACGATGTCTCAATAACCCAGACTGCAGAAATAAATAAAACATTTCTTTAAAGAAAAAAACGAAGACGGGACTGTGGTGTGGTGGAGAAATGCAAATGGTGGGGAAAGTCCAGCCACCGAGGCGGATGGCTGAAGATGCGGGTCCAATTTCATGTTCAGCTCATGAGCGTCACCCTCATGTTCCAGGGCCCCAGGGCTGACCAGACGCCTAGTGACCTTTCCAGCTCTGAAAGCCTGCAATTCCAGCTAAATCAAAAGGAAAGAAGCCATCCTGCAGCCCATCTGATGCTAGTCTCATTTCCGTCTTTCCTTTGGCCACACCTCGTGGCTCGCAGCGTCTTAGTTCCCCACCAGGAGTTCCCTGGATGCCAGTTTGGGGCACAGTCAGCAAGAAATCTTCACCATCCATCCCCAGCTTCGTGTGGAACTCTGGTGCTGTTTGGGGCCAGCCAGAGCGCCCAGCCCAGCCCGTGGCCCACAGGAATGTGGATTTGGGATGTTCTGGGCAGTGAAGCCAGCTGGGCTCCTGCAGAGGCACAGAGAATTAACTCAGGGGGGAGGCCCGTGGCCCCTCGGGTTCCTCCCCAGCCAGCAGCTCAGAGTCTGCGCCAAGAAGTGTGTTTCCAGCTTCTAAGCCGAGCACTTTTTCCCTGGCTTCTGCTTCTGTGATTCCTCAAGGAGAATTTGAACCCAGCTGAGAAAGAAAGGGGGCATCTGCCTTTGCTCACCGGCAGTAACTGTCCCCTCACACCTCTTTGCAGCAGGTTCAAAAGAAAGTTCTGAATGTACTCGGCAGAGCGCTCAGTTTGGGGTTGAGGCACAGGGAGGCTGACACCAGCCAGGGGGTCCCTGTCCCCGAGAGTCTGGCTTCATGGCTGGGGAGCCCCACTAAACACCTGGAGAACAACCAGAAAACCAGCCAGTGCTGGCCTGGGCACGCGAGCAAGAGAGCAGGCTGGGCAGAGGGAGCTCGCAGAGATCCTGGGGCTGGAATAGCCTAGGGTGGGTGAAGACCCGGGTTAGGAGGTGGAGCGCGTATGGGAAGGCAGGCACCCCGTGAGTGGGAGCAGAGATGGAGCAGGAAGTCCTGGCTCTTCCGCAGCTTCCTGGGCTTCGCAAAGGGCTCATTGGCAAAGAACCCACCTGCCAATGCAGGAGACGTGAGAGACCCAGGTTCGATGCCTAGGTCAGGAAGATTCCCCTGGAGGAGGAAATGGCAACCCGCTCCAGTGTTGTTACCTGGAGAATCCCAAGGACAGAGGAGCCTGGGGGCTATAGTCCATGGGGTCGCAAAGAGTCAGCCACGACTGACCGGCAGTCCAGTGGTCAAGACTCCACGCTTCCACTGCAGGGCCCGTGGAATCAATCCCTGGTCAGAGAACTAAGATCCCACATGCAGAGTGGCCAGAATTATTTTCAAAAAAAGTGTGTGCTTGACACGCCACAGAGAGCCTCCCTTCAAGCTCACAACCGTGTAGTTAGGCAAGAATCCTGCCCCTGCTTGGCAGATGTGAAAACTCACACTCTCTAGGGAAGCGACATGTTCAAGAGCGCAGGGACGGCGAGGCCGAGCCGTGTCCACGGCCGGCCAGGCTCATCTGGAGCGGGAGCATCATTCCCACGTCAGGCGCCTCTGCTAGCCCCGCGCCTGGCGACACTTCACACACTGCTCAGGAGCAGGTTTTCCTTCTTTAAAAAAAAAAAAAAGTTTAGCGTTATTAACCTTTTATCTGAAATGGTTTGAAACTCACAAGTATTTAAGCAGAGAACTCCCAGGTTCACGTCTCATAAGCTGCCGCAGCCACAGTATCTCCTATATCCTTGGCTCTCTGGCAGAACCGGGGAATGGATGCTCGCACGCTACTGACTCGGGTTCTCCAGGCTCGCGCTGAGGTCTCGGGGCCCCCGCGCTGGGGGCCTGCACGTGTACTGCAGGGTGTCCACGGCATCCGCGGCCTCGACCCACTCAGTCCAGAGCCCCCCGCTGCAGTGGTGAGCCCTGAAAACATTCCAACTCAGTGACAGCTCCCAAGGTCCCAAATCACTTCACATTCTTTATTCAAATTAGGCCTTTGGGTTCAGCACTTTTTTCAGGTGTAACACATACAGAAATATCACCGTAACAGCAGAGAAGCTCCCAGAACACTTCCTCCAAATTCCTTAGAACCGAAAAGACATTTTCAAACCACAAAGATACAATCATGCTTTTAAAAATCGAGGAGAAACACGGGAGCTGGGTTCGGACTACAGTAGTTCTGAGTATAAACAGTATCAGAATCACGCTCACAGAAACCCGTTTCTCAAGGCAGACATCCCACCAGGCACATTTCTCAGGCACATGTCAAAACGAGTTAATGAGGTTACTTTCTCTCACATTATTAGCAGGGATTGCAGAATTCCTCACAAGCACATTAAAATATCCTGTCTGGAAGGGTGGGCAACACGGACCGCTCAGGCGCCCACAGTTCCGGCTTGGGAGGGCAGGCTCTGTGTGACCCCCCCACACACACACAGCCACGGTCGTCTTGGACCCTGAGACCTGCCCCCACCCCTCTGTGAGTAAGAGCTGTCCGGAGCAGCCTCCCTCGAAGCTCAGGGCTTCCAGACACCCCGGGTGAGCCGTGTTGCATTTTCAGACCCTGAAGGAACGATGTGGGTATTTGGTGACACTGCAGTGGCCATGGATTCAACCACACCCTGGGCTGAAGTTGGACCATCAAGCCCCCGCACTGGAGCCGGGTCCCACTACTGGACCATCCCCAGCCTCCGCGGTCACGTACAGGTAACGGGTCACAGGTGTCTGTCCTACAGAGAATGGCGCCGATGGCTTTAGAAACCCTCGGCTTAACAGACTCATCCCTGGGGTCTCCTGAGCCGCCTGCCCACTGTCAGGTCAGGGCCCCCAGAGCCCTGCCTTGGTCTTCACAGCAGCCTGCGGCCCACCCTGCCTAGGCCAGGGTCTCGGGGCAGGGAGGTCCCGCCACCCGTGGGCCCAGGCCCCACGTGGCACGTCCTCTCCCTGGCACCGGCTCCTGGCTCCAGGTTGGCGGGTCATGCAGGGCTGGGCAGCCCCCAGCCTCAGAACCCAAGACCTCGCCGCCCATTCTGAAGGTGTTTCCCCAGCCAGAAAAACGAGTCTTTCAGGACAGTCGCATCAGTACAGAAATTTCGTTTTTTGTTGTTGTTAATCTTTTATTTATTTATGGATTTGGCCACATCTTAGCTGAGAGACTCAGGATCTTTAGTCGTGGCACGTGAGCTCTAGTTCCCCGGCCAGGGATCGAACCCCAGCCCCTCACTGGGAGCATAAGGTCTGAGCAGCTGGACCACCAGGGACGTTCGCAGAAAGTTATTAAAAATGACAACAAAAAACCAGCAAAGCCTCAAATGCCATTAACAGAAGCACCTCTGGTTCCGACGTTCTGGGATGGGAAAATGAGCAAGGGAATCCCAGATCTAAACTGGGCCGGATTTGCTTTTTCCAAAAGAACATGTTCTCCTCAACCAGGCTGAAAAGGACATAGAAAATGGAATTCTCTAAGCCACTTAAAGTGATTCTGAATGTAATTGCACATTTCTTTTTATGTAATGTAAAAATCAGACAAAACCTAACTTCCTACGAGACAGTCACCCGTTTCTCCCACTTCGGGCGTGAAAAACCCAATTCAGCTGCATCCAAACAGCTCCTGATGCCAGGAGTTCTCCCAGAGCCGTCCCGGGGACGCTGCACCCACAAA
Organism: Procapra przewalskii; assembly: GCA_006410515.1. Lineage (NCBI taxonomy): Eukaryota > Metazoa > Chordata > Mammalia > Artiodactyla > Bovidae > Procapra > Procapra przewalskii. Next base: position 623,776 of record SJYF01000323.1, on the reverse strand, counting down.
CACTGGAGAGCCCTGCCAGGCGGCCCCTTTAAGGACCATGAATTTCCCACCACCGTGAACTTCTCACATGCTCAGGTGGGTGTTGTCTCAACAGAATACGTGCAGCTGTTTCTAGAAAGGCCTTCTGCAGGACTGCGCAGGAATTCTTCAACCTGGAGGTTAAATGTTTCAAGCTCAGTTCACCAAACACCTGCTTTCACTCTTTACTCCATTCAGAGTTTCAGCCTGTTTCCCATTTCTGGACACATTAGGAGGCTGCTGGTTCTCCTTGAGCAATGACTTGAGTTAACAAGTTTCAGAGAACCTGAGCAGTGGGATGGGCAACTACACAAGTCTGATTTCTCCAAAATGTCTGCAAGTGTCTCTACAGCCTCTTTGCTTTCCCAGAGATGTTTATGTATCTAAAGATTTCCGGGTTGGAATGGCTCTGAACTCCTGACTTCGTAGATTTCTGCTCCTCTGTTAGATTCACCAAGTACGTCTCACTATCACACCTTAACACCAAGTCCTTGATCTTCACCATCTCAGAAATCGCCATCTCAGAAATCTCCCCGCGGCCCAACGGTGACTCATTTCTTTCTTTACCAAAAATGTGTCTGTTCACAGAGGGTGAAGCCAAAGAACTAACTCTCCAGGATGCAAATACTACATCAAAAAGATTCAAAGGGCTTTCAGCCCCAGTGAGACTCAAGTTAGACTGTTTAGCTGTCCAGCCCCCAGCCTGGGATGCTGAAAGGACCACGAAGGCCTGTGTCCTTACAGTCCGCTGATCAGCAGAAGGGAGCCTGGAGGAGGACGTGGAGACACAGCCGGCCACCTGGGGGAGCGTGTCCATCCATGACCAGTCCTGAGAAGCAGGGTCGGCCTCTCCCGAAGGGGCTTCAGGACCGGCCCGCTGACTGACAGTAAGGCCAGGAGGCCCTGCAGGAGGAGGGCTGGGCCGGGCCCAGTTTCCGCTCAGCCCCTTGCCTTTGTGCCTGCGCAAAGCACACCCCCCACGCTGGCAGACCGTCCAGGCCTGGCGTCACGGGCTGGCCGGGCAACGCTGGACTGCAAAGAGCCCGCTGTTGGTCAGGGCTGCCTGCTAAGCTACAGCACGCACGGTGCCCCCTTTAACCTACAAACCCGTGTCCCATGATGTGAGCCAGAAATGCACACCACTGCCGTGATGTTGCACAAGAGCAGAACCTCCCATTTCTTCCGGAAGGCTGTTCCTTGCAGTCCTGACAAAGTACACATGACTCAGGCCACAGTACCCTACGTGGCTCCAAGCCACACGCTCCTAAGAAACAAGCAGCTGAGTGAGGGAATGAGGAAGCCGAGCAGGCTAAAACACATAAACGCCGCTGCGCCAGAGCAGAAACGTGGGGACTCATCAAATGATACGCAGGACTCCAAAACAAGCCTCCCAAAATTAGACAAGCAGCCGGCTCTGCGTGGCTCAAACCCACAGCATCGCCCAGGAAGCCTCGCCTGCTCAGGGCAGGAGGGTGCGGCAGGCAGGGGCGTGGCCAGGTGGGGAACGCACCGCACACCTGTCAGGAGAAGGCCCCCCAGCCCTGCAGCCGGACTCGGGACGGCCACTGCCTCCGCCCCTGCTGCAGGACGGCCCCCGAGCCGTGGTCCTGCCGCCCGCACAGAGCTGCCCGGTATCCCCGGCCACACCCGCCGGGCCACTTTATCATCACAGTTGTTTTTATAAGCACATGTGAATTAGGTCATCCACATGAGTGTTTTTTTAAGTCCACTTCACTCCAGCTGTAAATTGTAATTCATTAACTTCTGACGGCTTTCCACTCATAAATCAGTATTTAAATTTTTTCCATGGTCAGTTACCTTTGGAAAACACTGCCATAGTCAAAAAGGATATTTTACAAACCAGAGTTCAAACTAAATACTTCTATAGCTTGAGACATCCCGTTTTGAGGCCTGAAAATGTCTGGCAGTTTTTGCAGCTTGATGTTAATTCCAAGGGGTGCCATAGCTTAGCTGTCTTGACTTTCTATTATCTCTTTTTTTCTTCTTCTGCTTTTCCCCTGCGGCACAGGGGATCTTAGATCCTCAGCCAGGGATTGAACCCTCATTCCCTGCATTCTTCACCACTGGCCACCAGGGAGGGAAGTCCCTCTGCTGTTTCTTAGAAGCATATGGAGTCCCCTCCCAGTATAAGAATAATGTGCTTATTCCTATCAGTGTACTAAGATACGTATTCAGTGTCTTAGTGTTTACTGTGATCAACCAAGATTACCAAGAGTAATGCGACCGGTTTACCTTTACCCAAAAGAGGTTTATATCAAGCGACAAATTTTTACTGAAATTTTAACTGCTTTGTTAAGTATAACTCTCAACATATAGTTTAAAAAAAAATCCTACTTCTCTAGAGCAGGGGTTGGCAGCCTTTCTCTAACGGGCCAGACAGTAACTATTGCAGAGCTTGCCACGAGGCCTCTTGCATCTGCTCAGCTCTGTGCTTGTAGCAGGAAGATGACTGTGGGTAACAGATACATGAACGTGCACGGCTGTGTTCCCACAAAATGGTACTGACAGGCACTGAAATTTGAATTCTGTACACTTCTATGTGCCACAAAAACAGTATTCTTCTTTTGAATTCTTCCAACTATTTAAAAATGGAAAAGACATTCTTAGCTCTCAGGACCTACAAGAACAGCCTTCAGGCGGTATCCTGCCCGTGAGCTGCAGGTTGCCTACCCTGGTTGTTAGAAAGCAGCAGTGAAACCACCGCTCCCTGAGGATGAGCATCGCAAAACGGAGCTGGCCATACCAGCGATGCGCCCGAACGTGTGAAAACCAAAGACCGACCGATTACCCAGGGATGACGGAGATTTGAAGAAGTCGAGTCCTCAGGATGCTCTCCGGCCCTGGTCGTGCATGGCCACCGTATCCCGGCACCCACGGCCATCAGCAGTGAATGAGACCACCAGCCAGACTGGTGCCCATAGTCGCAGCCTGCGCAAAGCGCCCAGTGGGCTCAGAGCAGGATCTTCTGGTGGACAGGTTTCATCCTTCAAGTCACCACCCCCCACTGTGGCTCCAGGAGGCACAGAAAGCTCTTTCCTTCCCTCGTCTCCCGCCGTGGAGTCCAGCCATCCAGAGTCCAGCTCCTCTGCCTGCTGATGGCCGGGAAGTCCAGCCGTGACCATGTGCTTTGCCTGCACAAAGGAGCTGGAGGCCACGGACTGGCTCTGGCGGCTCACAGCCAAGACCTGACGATCACTCTGGCATTTCAACTCACCAAGCATCTTCTTCTGCCCAGGGAAAGAACGACTTATACAAAACATTTTTAAGAACACTCTAGCCCACTGTGGAAAATCTAGGCCCTTACCACATCAGAGAGGAGGGATGCGACAAGGAGCATTTGAAACTACTGTGGTTTGCATCAAGTGCAGCAGCTGCTGAAGGTGGCCCGACTGCTAAGGCCTCCCAAGCTGCCGGGAGCTGAACAGCAAGGAGCAGACCTGCACGTGGCCTTAAATTTTCAGAAGGATATCTGTATGCAGGCACAGGCACTTCCCAGATCCCAATTAAGGGGAAAGGCAGCGACGATGCGAAGGCTCCCACGGACCCGCTATCCATGCCAGCCCTTGGCGCGATGCTTCCACCTCTCCCTGAGAGCTGAAGGGGTGTCCACAGTTAAACACAAAATTCCAAGGGTTTGCAGCCTCGCTCAAGTCTTTTATTCGTGGAGGAATGTCACTGCTCGGAATCTTCCCATTCGATGCGGGGCGAGAATTCCAAAGGCCAAAGCGGCTGGGAAGGCAGGGCGCTTGGCCCGAGCTCAGTGCTTGCTGGCAGGATCTGTCTGGGTGCCAAGGAGCTTGCAGTGAGGGCCTCCCTCTCCCCGGGGGAACGGTGCCCGGCTGCCTAGGCTCCACGCACCTTCAGCGCAGCCCGGCGGGCTCAGAGCGCGTCGGCCAGGCGCCCCAAGCGCAGTGTGTAGTTGGCCCCCGCGTTGTTGTCCCAGTACTCGCCCTGGGCGCAGCGGTAGCAGATGGCGAAGTGGACGGCGAGGCCCGGCGCGTCCGCGTCCTCCCCCTCCCTGGGCAGCAGGCCCGGGGGCAGGGACAGCGCGAAATGGAAGCGCTCGGCGTCGGGCTCCTCCTCGGCGTTCCCGGGCTCCCCCGATGGCGCGTCCGGCGGCAGAGGCTTCCCCGGCTCGGGCCGCAGCTCGGCCGGCACGTCCAGGAAGGAGCGCCAGTCGGTGAAGGTGTAGCGCACGGCCACGGCGCGCGGCCCGGGGCAGCCCAGCACGCGGCCCGAGCCGGTCACCTCCGCGCCGCCGGGCGCCGCGCACTGCACGCGCTCCAGGCACACGCGCTGTCTCCGCAGGCGCGCGGCCGCGGCGCTCGGCCCGGGCAGCTCGAAGAGGGGCTGCAGCCGGGGCGGCGGCGGCGCGCGGGGGGCCGCGGCCACCACCGCGGCCAGCAGGCCGGGGAGCCCCTCCAGGTCGTCGGCGCGCGCCGGGAAGCTGCGCAGGCGGGAGAGCACGGCGGGCGGCACCTGCGGCTCCTCGGCCTCGCTAAAGTGCTTCACGCGGGCCAGGCTCAGCCCCAGCGCGTCCGCGAACTGCACCCGCTTCTTGCACTTGGCGCAGCAGTCGCCCGGACCGAGCGGCGCGTCCTCGGCCGCCTCGCCGCCCTCCGGCCCCGGGGCAGGCGGCTGGCGCTGCCGCAGGAACTGGGCCGCCTGCAGGATCGTGTCGGCGGGCAGCGAGAAGGAGCGCGCGCGGCGGCGGCCCTCCAGCCGCGCCTCCTGCTCCCGCGGGGCGGCCGGCTCCTGCGAGGACCCGCGCTCGGCGTCGGGGTCCGGGGCCGCCGCCACGCAGCCGCCCTCCGTGAGGGGCGCTCCCGCGGCGGGCGGCTCCCCGGCTGCCCGGGGCTCTTCCGAGGGCGCGGGTCCCGGCGCCTCCGCACCTAGCAGCACCCCCCGGGACTCCATGACGCCCTGGCCCGGGTCTTGTCTTCGGGACGCTTGACGCGTGGGGAGGTGCAGAGAGAGCGCAGCGCCCGCCTCGGTCCGGGAGCAGAAGGCAGTTCCAGTCGGGAGCGCTGCCCGGAGCGGGGTGGGAGGAGGGCGCGGGCCGGGCGCGGCCGCAGGGACTGGAGCCGGCCCGCCGGGCGCGGAGTCCGGGCGGGCGGGGTCCCGGGGCTCCCCGGCTCACCCAGTCCGGCCCCGAGCTCGGGAGTGAGCGCGCGCTCAGCTCGGTCGTCCTTCTCACCGCGAGGTCGGCCCGGCGGGTCTGGACGGGTCCGCCCTCCCGAGGGTCGCGGCGCGGTCTCCCGTGCGCCGTCGCACCAGCCGAGGAGGCGCAAAACTGCGGAAAACTCGCAGCTGGGCGGCGGCGGGCCTCGCGGATCTGCCTCTCCTTCCCCCCCAAGTTCCAGGCGCTCGGAAGCGGGCCCGGCCCGGTGCGATCGCCCCACGGGCGCCGGTGGACCCGGACCAAGTCCGGGCCGGAGACTGCGCGGGGCCGGGGACCGGGCGGGGTCCGCTTCCGA
>SJYF01000323.1:596246-618243 GCA_006410515.1 Procapra przewalskii | reverse complement strand
GGGGCCCGGGCGCACGTCCCGCCCCGCCCCTCTCCCCGCCCGCCGCGCTCGGGCCGGAGCAGGGGGACCTGGGTCACTGCCCGGCCTCCTGGAGCGGGGCCCGCCGCGGGGAGGGGTGCTGCCCAAAGCGACTTCTGGTTGATTTCGCTTTGTTTCCTTTTTAAGGCTAACTTTGGCTGCAGGTCGGAGTTTCTCAAGCGGCGGCTAGCATCTGTCACCTGGCCGGGCGGGGTGTGCGAGCTCAGGACTGAGCCCCACCCTCGGGTTCAGTCTGTAGGCCCGGGGTGGGGCCGCAAAGTATTTCTCGCAGGAACATGCGCGAGCTCCTTCGTGGCCTCCCACGCTAGCGTGGAACGCCTTGATTGCCTGTCAACCTGGGGACTTACAAGAGGCCCCAGATATGCCTGGCGCGTCTACCTGTTGGAACAAAGAGAAGATTTGGGGAAGATCACTGTTTTTAAATTTACCTAAACGCTGACATAGGGCTTCCCTCATAGCTCAGTTGGTAAATCATCTGCCTGCAATCCAGGAAATGGGTTTGAATTCTGGGTCAGGAAGATCCCCTGGAGAAGGAAATGGCACCCCACTACAGTACTCTTGCCTGGAGAATCCCATGGAAGGAGGAGCCTGGTGGGCTGCAGTCCATGGGGTCGCTAGGAGTCAGACACGACTGAGCGCCTTCACTTTCACTTTTCACTTTCATGCACTGGAGAAGGAAATGGCAACCCACTCCAGTGTTCTTGCCTGGAGAATCCCAGGGATGGGGGAGCCTGGTGGGCTGCCGTCTTTGGGGTCGCACAGAGTCGGACACAACTGAAGCGACTCAGCAGCAGCACAGTGACCGAACGATAGGAGATACAAAGCTCTGCACATAGTACTCTTGCCTGGAGAATCCCAGGGACGGGGGAGCCTGGTGGCCTGCCGTCTATGGGGTCGCAGAGAGTCAGACACGACTGATGTGACTTAGCAGCAGCAGCAGCACATAGTAGAGACTCCTTAGATGAGCTGACTGAGTTTAGTCCTCTCCCCTACCCTCCCATCCCCCACTTTCTCTCAGTCCCAACATCCCATTTCCAATGAGATTGTATAATGTGGGGCCCAAACTCAAGACAGGCAGTGTAGACATCATGCATTGGCCCCAGGCACAGGCCTGGAAAGGGCGGCTGCACCGGAGAACGGAGCCCACACCACATCCTGCCAGTGACCTGGGAAGACACCCGCGGGTGGTTTGAGGTGCGTCTCCCTCCCGGGAGCAGACTGTTGTACTCCCAGGTTTGCATTCCTCAGGGATCGATGCTCGCTGCCCTGTGAAGTCAGGACTGTCGACAGCGGACCCGCCGTGTGGGGTGAGGGGCTGGGAGGCGTGGGCTGGCTTGAGTTTCTGACCCCGGGGGCTGGCCTCCAGCCATGTGGCCTGGCCTCGTGTTTCTGCTGCAGAAGCTGTTTACTTTTCCTCCGCTCCCTCTGGATTCTGACGTCCTGGAGTCCAGCATGGACCTCCCCCACGTGTGGGCCAAGAGACAACGGCACCACAGGGCAAACACCTGCTTGTCAACAGAGGAAGACCAAAGGCCCGGCGTCGGGAGGTAGGCACCCACACCCAGAGCAAAGCGGAAGATGGGGAGGTGGGGTCTTTTTCAAAGGGAAGAATGAGGCTTAGAGCGTCTGCTTACACTGTGATCAATGTAGGCTTCTCCTGAGATGTTAAATGTGTGAAAGTCAATTTATTCCTGCAACATTCCCATAGCCAAGCATGAACATGTTAGTTCATACAAATTTTAAACCTTCATATCAGAGTATGTTGCCATTTCCTTCTCCAGGGGATCTTCCTGACCCAGGGATCGAACTCGGGTCTCCTGCACTGCAGGCAGATTCTTTACCAACTGAGCTAAAGGGAAGCCCTCCCCTCTCATCGGGTCCTACCTCCGTCACGGGCTGTTGTTACTTTCCCAGTGAAAAACAGTTAATGGAAAGTCAAGGAGAACAAGGTGGGAGCAGGAATTTTTACTGTGAAAAAACCTAAAAGAAATTAAAGTAGAAAAGAAAACAGACAGCAGACACTGAAGCAATGTGAGATACTCAAATAGTGTGGAGACACGGAACTGTGAATCCAAGTATAACACGATCAAACAAGAGTAATCCCAGGACTTCCTGGAGGCTTCCCTGGTGGCTCAGGCAGTAAGGAATTCGCCTGCTGATGGAAGACACAGGGGTTTGATCCCTGGTCTGGGAAGATCTCACGTGCCGCGGAGCAACTAAGCTTGTGTGCCCCAGCTACTGAGCCCGTGCTCTGGAGCCCGGAGCCACAACGACTGAAGCCCCCCAGCCCTGCAGCCCGCGCTCGGCAGCAAGAGAAGCCACCGAAATGAGAAGCCTGCACACCGCAGCTGGAGAGTAACCACCACTGGCTACAACTAGAAAAAGCCCCTGCAGCATAGACGCACTGATGCTTTTCAACTGTGGTGCTGGAGATCAGTCCTGAATATTCACTGGAAGGACTGATGCTGAAGCTGAAACTCCAATACCTTGGCCACCTGATGAGAAGAGCCGACTCATTGGAAAAGACCCTGATGCTGGGAAAGATTGAGGGAAGGAAGAGAAGGGGACAACAGAGAATGAGAGGATTGGATGGCATCTTTGACTCAATGGACATGAGTTTGAGTAAACTCCGGGAGTTGGAGATGGACAGGGAGGCCTGGCGTGCAGCAGTCCATGGAGTCGCAAAGAGTCGGACATGACTGAGCGACTGGACTGAACTGAACTGAGCATAGAAGACCCAGCACAGCCAATAAATAAATATATTTTTTTAAGAAAAGAATAATAACAGTAACGGACTGAGATAGAGAGGGGAAGAGGTAACGGCTGGAGGCAGACAGCTCAGGATCTCCAGTGGAGGCCTCAACTTGGACCCAGCGTGCCCATGAGTCCCCCACCCAGGGATGCCTGGAAGCTGAGCTACTCAGAGCCCCGGCAAGGCCCAGAAACAGAAAAAGGAGAGACCAGAGGGAGGCCAGGCTGGGGCAGGACGTTGCCCTGGCCAACTCTCCCTGGCCCCGGGGCTGGGCCGGGGGAACAGGGCTGAGTGTAGGGTGGAAGCTAAAGGCGGGGTCTTAGACTGCATCCCCACAGAGGGTTGCGAGCTGTGGGTCTGGCCAGAGAGCTGGCAGCATCCGAGGCATTCCTGCAGGACCTGTTTCCAGTGGTGACCCCTCGGGGCCAAGAGAGGTGTGGCTCCAGGCTTCTCCCTGGACTCCAGCCTCATCCGCTCTCCAAGCAGAGAGCCCAGTCGGACTCTTCAAGGGCATGAACTCCGAGGCAGACCCGGAAGGACAGCAGAGGAGTCGTGGGGCTTCCCTGGTGGCCCAGGCGGTGAGGCTCCCTGCCCCAGTGCAGGGATCCCGTGCTTGACCCCGGGTCAGGGAATGAGATCCTTCCTGCTGCAGCTAAGAGCCCGTGCAGCCAAGCAAGCAAATGACTGTTTTTTGAAAACTAGTCATAACTGCATTGGAGCCTGACGTAGGGGAGCGAGCCCCGGAAACCTCTGAATGGGGACAAGGAGGGCGCCAGGCAGCGCTCCCAGGGCTCCCCCACTGACTCTTTGGTGCCAAGGTTGGGACAGAGGGTAAACGTGGAGGCTGGAGCTGCCCCTTTGGGTTAAAGCACCTCCCAGGCTCTCAGTTACTGCAGGCTGGACAGCAGGGTCACTGAGCATTCAGCTCCTGGGATATTATGTCAAAACTATCTTCAGAGCAAAATTAAGACATCACTTGCCTTTTCCACTTTGCAAACATCTGCACTGCACAGAAGCAGTGGTGAGTAAAACTGTGCCCACGTCATTTAAGAATATCCTGGATAAACCATTACAAGTTATACTATTAAGTCTCCACACTGAGTCCCTGACCTTAATATCCTCTGTGACAAAATGGGCCACACGCAGAAAGCCCTTCTACCCCTGACGTGCGATGACTGCCCTGGGGAAGGGCACCGGGAGATTGCTATGAGCTGAGCCAGGAGCTTTTTCATGAAAATATCATGAAACATCATTTCTACTTAAAGGAATGATGAATATACCATGGACAGTCATATTCAGGTGTGAAATAGACATTTTCTTTAAAATTACTGAAGCAAATCTCTGACTTCAGGGGAAGCAACTAGAAGAACGCGTTGCCAATCCTGAAATCTGAACTTTGAAGGAAAAATGATCATTTGAAATGTCTGCATCTACCATGGGACCAACAGCTTCCCAGCACTGACAGGCTTCTCTGACGGGATTACCGGTGCAGCAGATGGGACTTTTGGTAGTGGGTGATGACAGACGGCCAGGTTTGGGAGATCTGCATTTCTCAGTAAATCCGAATTTTCGAAACAGCCCGGGTCTGGCGTCACACATTGGGCCACTGGGTATAAAACAGGCGAGCAGTAGCACAGGGAACGACATTCAACAGAAATAATCTATAACGGAAAAGAGTCTGAGAAAGAGCAGATAGATGGAGTTATTTTGCTTTTCATCCGAAAGCAACACAGCACTGAAAATCAACTGTACTTCAAGTTTTTAAAACGGTTTAAAAAAATCTTTTAATTATCCCTGTAGGGCATCTCTGTGCTGGAAGTCAACAGGAGGGGTAAACTTAGGGCCTACTCAGGCCTCTTCTGAGCCTGCACCCTTGCCAAGGTATGTGCTGTGACTTTCTGATTGCTTTATATATATGGTTTCTTTTGAATATTTTAATTCTTTAATGTCTGACTCCCAAAAGGGGAAAAAGAAAAACTTAAAGGAGGGAAAAAAACAGAATCTAAAACCATGCACCAGTTCTTTTTCTTAAGATTTTTTTAAAAATGTATTTGGCTCCACCGGGTCGTAGCCGCTACACGCAAGATCTCCCATCCCCACGGGGCGGCTGGGATCTTCAGTAGCAGCATGCAGACTCTTCAGTTGTTAATCTTTCATTATAGTTGTTCAGTTGTTTTATCTGACTCTTCGAGACCCCGTGGACTGCAACACACCAGGCTTCCCGTCTTTCACCATCTCCCGGAGTTTGCCCAAGTTCGTGTCCATTGAGTTGGTGATGACATCCAACCATCTCATCCTCTGTCACCCTCTTTTTCTCCTGCCTTCACTCTTTCCCAGTATCAGGGTCTTTTCCAACGAGTCAGCTATTCGCATCAGGTACCCAAAATATAACCTAGTTCCCTAACCAGGGATCAAACCCTGGCTCCCTGCACTGAGTCAGCCACTGGACCACCAAGGAAGTCCCAGGCACCAGCTCTTTAAATTTTCTGGAAGTCGTTTCTGCTGGAAGAGGCAGGGTATGTAACAAGGGCGGTGAAGGTTGCAGAAATGTGACCATCTCTGGGTCTTCGGGCTTCCCTTGTGGCTCAGCTGGTAGACAATCCGCCTGTAATGAGGGAGACCTGGGTTCAATCCTTGGGTTGGGAAGATCCCCTGGAAAAGGGAAAGGCTACCGACTCCCGTATTCTGGCCTGCAGAATTCCATGGACTGTATGGTCCACGGGGTCGCAAAGAGTCAGACATGACTGAGTTTTGCTTTCGCTTTCTCTGGGTCTGCTGATCAGAGCACAGAGCCCTGTTCATGGAGGGCGGGGTCCTTCTTGCCTCCCCTGGCCCCTGGCTCCTGCAGGCTGCCTGTAGCCAGTTCTCAGAGCCTGCCTGCCCGGGGGCAGTGCTGGGGGCAAGTGCTGGGGCGGTAGGACACGCTGCTGTGATAGGAGCTGAAATCGACCAAACTTGACACGTTTGAGAAATGGTCATAAAGTGTGGTTTTCAGCCACCAGTTTCTTCCTTTATAATTTTATTACTTTGTTGTTGTTTAAAAAAAATTTTATTGAGAGAGCAATGGTTTACAACATTTTGAAAGTGAAAGGCACTCAGTCACGGACAGTCCATGGAATTCCCCAGGCCAGAATACTGGAGTGGGTTGCCTCTCCCCTCTCCAGGGGATCTGCCCAACACAGGGATCAAACCCAGGTCTCCCGCATTACAGGTAGACTTTTACCAGCTGAGCTACCAGGGAAGCCCAAGAATACTGGATATCTTATACATGTCCAAATCTTTTTCTTTAAAAAATTGATGGTAAAAGAAGACTTCCATGAATGAAACTGCCATCTTAGCCTCTTTAAAGCCTGCAGTTCAGTGGCATCAAGAACACCCACAGTGCTGGGCACCGTCACCAGCTGGGCTCCTTCCGTCTTCCCAAACGGAAACTCTTCATTCATGAAACAGTCACTCCTCTTTCCGCCCGCGCCCCAGCCCCTGACAACAACCGTTCTACTCTCTGCGTCCATGCATCCGATGAAGCTAGGTGCTTCATGTAAGTGGAATCATGCTATGACGGGCTTATTTCACTCAGCATAACATCTCAGCGTTCATCCACGCTGTAGCCCATGTCAGAAAGTCCTTCATTTTAAAGGCTGCATAATATTCCGATGTGTGTTTATGCCACAGTTTGTTTATCTGCGCGTCCTCTGATGGACACTAGAGGTAGGTAGACAACCGGTTCCGTGAGCCGAGGTTAGACCTCACAGCTGAAATCACTGGGGGGTGACGGTTGCTGAAGCAGAGCAGTGCACGCCTGTGTCAGAGCGTGGGGTCACTGACCGAGTGCCACCGGGACTCTGCAGCCTGTGATACAGGCTGTGGGGGTTGCGGGGCGAGAGAGATGAAGAAATACAGCTTCTCATAGATGTCTTCCTGGGTTTTAAGAAAAAGAAATTCCTCTTTAAATTTCCCTCCCAGTTTGGACTGCTTTCAATCCTCCTTTTACGGCGGTGGTGTTGAGTCACCCAGTCGTGTCTGCCTCTGCAGCCCCATGGACGGCAGCATGCTAGGCTTTCCCAGAGCTTGCTCAGGCTCATGTCCGTTGAGTCAGTGATGCCATCCAACCATCTCGTCTTCTGTCGCCTCCCTCCCCATCCACCCTCAGTCCTTCCCAGCATCAGGGTCTTTCCCATGAGTCGGCCGTTCACATCAGGGGCCAACGTATTGCAGCTTCAGCAACAGTGCTTTCAGTGAATATTCAGAGTTATTTTCCTTTAGGATGGGCTGGTTGGATCTCCTTGCTGTCCAAGGGACTCTCAAGTCTTCCTCAACACCACAGTTCAAAAGGATCAATTCTTCGGCGCTCAGCCTTCTTGATGGTCCAACACTGACATCCATGTATGACTACTGGAAAAACCGTAGCCTTGACTAGAAGGCCCTTTGTCGGCAAAACAGCGTCTCTGCTTTTTAATATTCTGTCTAGCTTTGTTGTAGCTTTTCTTCCGAGGAGTAAGTGTCTTTTACTTGTGTGGCTGCAGTCACTGTCCGCATTGATTTTGGAGCCCAAGAAAATAAAATCTGTCAGTTTCCACTTTTTCTCCATCTCTTGCCACGAGGTGATGGAACCGGACGCCAGGATCTTAGTTTTCTGCATGTTGAGTTTTAAGCACTTTCGTGTTAGGCTCTTAACTTCTTGGAAGGTGACGCTATGCCAGGCCACCTGTGGACCCGTGATTATAAGGACTACATTGAGATGAGATGTGTGTTTTCATAAACTCTATCCAGTGACAAACTGGCTGCTACCCAGTTTGTATAGAAAAGTGGACAAAGCATCATTGGCTTTCCTGTTGTGGGAGGAGAGAAGGCTGGCATGGAATGCTCAGATTTCCTCTCCTTCCTGACCTCCTGTCCGATCTCAGGCTCCAAGGAAAGTGGGCTCTGTTTTCTGAGCAAACATCTTCATGATGCCAAACAAACTGGACGGAGAGTCAACAGCTAGCAGAGAGCGGTTTGGTCTCTGGATGGCAGAAGCACCAGCAGGGGTGGCGTGGCTCAGTTCTCTGCTTTATCCTACAGACTTAAGCCTTAACTGTGAAAAGACCGTTTCAGGCTTAAGAAGGGGAACCAGGGCTCTCAGCCAGAGGGATCTGGGCTTCTCGGGTTTTGGAAAGCAGCAACGTCACGCCCAGTGTCTCTTACTTCTGGCAGACGGGTGGGCCGATGGGTGACCGGGACTGGGGGCCTCGTGCCCGAGGCAACGAGGCAAGCAAAGGGAAAGAAGAGCGTGCTGCCGTGGAAACTGCGCGGCTCCCCCGCACCCACGCCCGCGCAGTCGTAGCAGCCTGCTACTTTTTATTTTTAACTCTGAGGGCACGGATTAGAGCCTTCAGTTCTGTCCCCACGGGTTCCGGTCTGAGCGCGGACTCTGCAGAGACAGACAGGCTCCCTCCCGGCGGCAGCACGGCTCCTTAATTGGCTTGAAAAGTGGCAGCCGATCGGCAGCGCTGCTGCTCCCAGGCTGGGCCGGCAGGGCCCCGCCGGGCGCTCTCGCGGCTCCCCTCTCCGTGGCGCCTCCCTCGGCCTCCTTCCGGACCGGCCCCAGCTCCCCTGAGAGCCTGGCCACGTGGCCGCTGGTGCCGACTGTCTGGGGCGGCACCTGCGGGCACGTCCTCAGCGAGAGCGGCCTCTCCGGTCCCTCTGCCCCCGGCCGACGGGCGCCCCGTCTGTTACCGCCTCAGACGGCAGGCTTGCGCAGGACTGTCTCTAGAGCGCTTGCCCGTCTGCCTTTTAACTGCTCCCTCTCCCGCCAGCGGGGCTTCCCGTGGGCCTCCTGGGTGGCTCAGTTGGCCAAGAATCTGCCTGCAATGCTGGAGACCTGGGTTCGATCCCTGGGTCGGGAAGATCCCTGGGAGAAGGAGCAGGCAGTCTGAACATCGGTAATCAGGCATCAAATTAAGGAATTTAGTGTCCTGTGTATGGGGCGATGCAAGGCTCTGGGCTCACAGAACCTCATGCACCTCGGCTACCTGAGGCCAAATCCTGCTTACCGTCCACCTTAAGGGACGGACAGATGTGGCCTCGGGCTCCTTCGTGCTCCTCAGCAGTCTCCTGACGGTGGGGGTGGGGGCGGTAGCAGCCGCTGGATCGCAGTTTGGGGGCCCTCATTCATAGCTGGAGGCCAGAAATCCCTGACGGCTGTGGCATTTGTTGTTGATTGATATGGCAGGAGATACTTTCAGATCCCTTATGATTATATAGTGGAAGTGAGCAATAGATTTAAGGGACTAGATCTGATAGAGAGCTGTATATTGTATAGTGTCAAGGCTGTATATTATCACCCTGCTTATTTAACTTCTATGCAGAGTACATCATGAGAAACACTGGGCTGGAAGAAGCACAAGCTGGAATCAAGATTGCTGGGAGAAATATCAATAACCTCAGATATGCAGATGACACCACCCTTATGGCAGAAAGCGAAGAGGAATTAAAAAGCCTCTTGATGAAAGTAAAAGAGGAGAGTGAAAAAGTTGGCTTAAAGCTCAACGTTCAGAAAACTAAGATCATGGTATCTGGTCCCATCACTTCATGGAAAATAGATGGGGAAACAGTGGAAACAGTGTCCGACTTTATCTTTTTGGGCTCCAAAATCACTGCAGATGGTGATTGCAGCCATGAAGCTGGAAGATGCTTGCTCTTTGGAAGGAAAGTTATGACCAACCTAGATAGTACATTGAAAAGCAGAGATATTACTTTACCAACAAAGGTCCATCTAGTCAAGGCTATGGTTTTTCCAGTGGTCATGTATGGATGTGAGAGTTGGATTGTGAAGAAAGCTGAATGTCGAAGAATTGATGCTTTTGAACTGTGGTGTTGGAGAAGACTCTTGAGAGTCCCTTGGACTGCAAGGAGATCTAACTAGTCCATCCTAAAGGAGATCGGTACTGAATATTCATTGGAAGGACTGATGCTGAAGCTGAAACTCCAATAAACTCTGGCCACCTGATTTGAAGAACTGACTCATTGGAAAAGACGCTGATGCTGGGAGGGATTGGGGGCAGGAGGAGAAGGGGACGACAGAGGATGAGATGGGTGGATGGCATCACCAACTTGATGGACATGAGTTTGAGTGAACTCTGGGAGTTGGTGATGGACAGGGAGGCCTGGTGTGCTGTGATTCATGGGGTTGCAAAGAGTCGGACACGACTGAACGACTGAACTGAACTTTTACAAAACAAAAATGTTGCAGGAAGGGGAACCCCTTCCAGGGTCCGAAACTGGGCTCTTGTCTAACATTCAGAAATTAATTGTCTGAGGAGACACATGTGCTGACAAAGCAAGAGATTTTGTTGGGAAAGGCATCCGGGCAGAGAACAGGAGGGGAGGGCACCCGGGAGAACAGCTCTGCCACGTGGCTGCAGTCTCGGGCTTTGTGCTGATGGGACTAGTTTCTGGGTGTCTCTAGCCAGTCATTCTGACGCAGAGTCCTTCCTGGTGTGCAGGCCTCGTTCAGCCAAATGGATGCCAGAGAGCATTCTGGGAGATGGTCGGATGGTGGTGTCTCCTTTTGACCTTTCCCAAACTCTTTCGGTTGATGGTGGCTTATTAGTTCCATGTTCCTTACCAAGACCTCCTGTCGAAAAACAGCTCATGCAAATGGTTATTATGGTGCCTGGCCAGGGTGGACGGTTTCAATCAGTGTGCTTCCCGTAACAAAAACACACCCTACGGAGCCTTGTCCACTCAGCTCCGTGCCCTGCATGCCCAGCAGACCCCGCTCCCAGGGGATCACCGAATGGGACTCTCCCTGAGGCCCCTCTCAGCTCATAGCAGGCTGGGCTCCTGCGGCTGGAGCTTTCAGACAGGACCCCAGAGGAGGCGGCGGCCTGGCGGCTCCTGTCTGAGCTCCGGAGCAGAGGCTCAGGGGACAGGAAAGAAGCACCAATGAGAACTGCACGTGCTGAGAGCCCGGAGCCTCAGTTTACCTAAAATCGAGCTGGGGAAACAACTCCAGGGGTGTTTGCAACCACCAGGCCCACTCCGAGCGGTGAGGCTGGAGTGGTAGGCCCCATTGAGGTTTTTGCTGTCTTTTTTTTTTTTTTCCAATGCGGCAAAAAGTTATGTAAAGGTTTTACATACAGGCTCAGCATGATCTGATTTACACACTTGAAAGATGTACATTTTTGAAAGACTCTAGGACTTCCCTAGTGGTCCGGGGGTTAAGACCACTCACTCCCAATTCCAGGGCCTGGGTTCAACCCCTGGTTGGGGAAGTAAATTCCACATATATTGCAGCATGGCCCCCCAAAATTTTTTTTGGTAAATTAAAAGACTCTGGTGTTAGGTTGAAGATTAGATTGTGAGGATAAAGCCTAATGGAGGAAAAACTGCAAATGTATGAGCTTATTCACTAGTCTTCCTGAGAGATGACAAGACACCCAAGAGAAGGGAACCTGTGTCCACACAGAAGCCGGCACAGGAATGTCCAAGAAGGACCGTTCATAGTAGCCCCGCGGTGGAAGCAGCCCCGATGGCCACCAGCTGACCCCTGGATAAACACAGTATGTGGCTTATCCACCAACCGAAACCTCAGTTAAACAGTCGGACGACCAGCAGGGGGAGCGCTCACCCCTGCAAGGCCAGGCCGACAGGCGGACTGCGCCGATAGGCGGACTGCGCCGACAGTCTGGCGAGGACCAGCCAATGAGAAGCTGGGGCTCTGTGTACTAAGCCCGCCCACCTTCCTCTCCGCTCTACAAAAGCTGCTTTCCCCGCGTGCAGGGCCTTGCGCGTGGCCGCCAGACGGGAAACCTGCATTTGCAATTTTTTGCTGATGCTGAGTAGACTCGTCTTTGCTGGGAAATACCTGGCAGTCTTTCCACTTTTGGTGAACCTTTGGGCCGCCCGTCCGGGGTCCAGAGAAGACCCCCGGCCGCTGAGCAGATAGATGCAGTTCCCACCCTGAGCTCATCGTCACTCACTGCTTTCCTCGAGGACCCTGGATTTTGAAGGTGCGTCTTTCTCCTGAGCCCCAACTCCTTCGAGATTTAAAGCTCTCCAGGATTTAGTCAGGACGTTTGCTAAAGCTTTATCCTTTCTGGTCAGGGTCTTGTTCTCTGTGCAAGGACTCATTTGGCGCTTCGGTCTGCTTTGAGGTCAAGCCCGTCCAGCTGGCACTGCTTGCCTTCAGACAGTGACTTTGACACACGCCCTCACCCCGGCTCCTCTGGAACCAGACTTCCCCCTTAGAACTCCTGGTCTTAGGCCTGTGGGCTGTTTGAGCCTGTTTGAAAATGACTCTTGGGAGTTCCCTGGTGGTCTAATGGTTAGGATTCAGCACTTTCTCTTCTAAGAGCCCAAGTTCAACCCCTCACTGGGGGACTGAGATCCTGCAAGCCAAGCAGCAAAAATAAAATAAAATAAAATAAAATTGGTCACTTACCCCTCTCTGCCAAACAAGCCAAAAATCGCCTCTGAGGAGCTGGATCCTCGTCATCTGAATATTTTGAGGGCGCCCCTCCTTCCTGTTTGGTTGTTGCTGAGGTTCAGTCGATCAGTTGTGTCCGACTCTTTGCAACCCCGTGGACTCTGTCCCACCAGGCTCCCCTGTCCATCACTACCTCCGGGAATTTGCCCAAGTTCATGTCCATTGAGTTGATGATGCTATCCAACCGTCTCATCCTTTGCTGCCCTCTTTTCCTTTTGCCCTCAAGCTTTCCTAGCATCAGGGTCTTTGCCAGTGAGTTGGCTGGAGGAAAGAATGGCAAACCACTCCAGTATTCTTACCACGAGAACCCTGTGAACAGTATAAAAAGGCAAAAAGATATGACAGCGAAAGATAAGCACCCCAGGTTGGAAGGTGTCCAGTAGTTTACTCGGGAAGAAGGGAGGCCACTTAGCAACAGCGCCCTTCTACGAACAGCCTCCTAACACACCTGTCTGATACTGTGTCTTGAACCATTGTCCTTCCTCACGCAGGCTTCTAACTAAATGGACTCACCTGACCAGAGGTGGCTGAGAACAGCAGGAGCGGGGACCCAGCCCCTGGCTGCCCGGCGCCATCTCCATGGTGGCCCCAGACCCGGGGCCTACCCCAGCCCCAACTTACCTTCTTAAAACTCACCTGGACCACGATTCCTCTGGAATTTCCAGAACTGAATGGAACACCTATTTCTATTGGTATTTTGAGGCTTCCAAATGATGTCAGGAGCCTAAAACTGCCCCTCAGCAAAATGAGATGTTAAGATTCACTGAGGCAAACAGACAATAAGATAAAGCGTCTCCTGATGCCTAAGGCTCTTCCTGGCTTGTTTCTCTCAGCTCGGCCCCCAGCACCGTCCCCCTCCTCTCTGTCCCTGCCCCCAGCCGTCCTCTACACCCCACACTCATTCTCTTGTCCAGCTTCCCTTTCTCTCTGAAATTTTGCCCATTCCCTTTTCCTCTAAACTGGCCCTTTTAAACTTAAGCTTCTGAAGACCCAGAGGCTAACACCTTTTTTATGCTCCATGGACTTATTAAAGCTCAGCTGTGAGCCATAGCCAAGTTCAGTTCAGTTCAGTTGCTCAGTCGTGTCCGACTCTTCGCAACCCCATGAACGGCAGCACGCCAGGCCTCCCTGTCCATCACCAACTCCCGGAGTTCACTCAGACTCACGTCCATCGAGTCAGTGATGCCATCCAGCCATCTCATCCTCTGTCGTCCCCTTCTCCTCCTGTCCCCAATGCCACCCAGCATCAGAGTCTTTTCCAATGCGTCAGCTCTTCGCATGAGGTGGCCAAAGTGAGCCATAGCCAAAGACCTTCCTAAAGTAACCACAGACGGCGCTCGCACAGCTGCTGAGGAATCTCGTAGTCGTGCAAGCCTATCCACCCGATCTCTCAGGCTAGTTCCCGTGCTTGTCAGTGAGGCCTGGCCCCGCATCCAGTCTGCCACGAACTGGCAAGATCCTGAAGGGTCTCTAGGATTACAGGTGGGAGACCTGGCCATTAATTTACATGATCAGACTTGGTGGATCACCCAGTGACGGCATCAGGCCATTCCTAGGACTTCCCCAAAGCCTGCTTTTGTTCTTTGTTTGCTGAGTATTCATTGATCTAGCTCACGGCACCAGATCCGAGTCGCAGCACGCGGGACCTCTGATCAGCACTGCAGCATCGGGGCTCTTTAGGTGCAGCCTGCAAGCTCTTAGCTGTGGCATGTGGGCCCTAGTTCCCTGACCGGGGATTGAACCCAGGCCCCCTGCGTTGGGAGCGCTGAGTCTTAGCCACCGGACAACCGGGGAAGTCCCTAGCAAGCGCCTTTTTGCCTCTCTTGGGAAGAAAAACAACTCGCCTGGACAGTGATGCCGCAGGATTCGCTGCTTTCCTGTTTCTGGCCAGTCCTAGAAGCTGACCTGTTCAGTACCGGGTTCCCCAGCGGTTCTGCTGTGTTACAGTATGTGGATGAAGTCGCCTCTCTGCTCTCCTTCTCAAGCCTCCGTACAGGAAGACTGCCTCCAGTCACTGGGGCTTTTAGCCTTAAAGGGACAAAACGTTCAAGAAAAATGGCAGTTTGCCCATAACCAGATTCCATATTTAGGGCATCTGATATCAGAACCACAGCCCCACAAAGGTCCAAATAAACTTCATGATGTTCCAGGTTTTCCCAAACCCAAAACCTAGCACCAACCGTCAGGTTTTTCTCGAGCTAACTGGTTATTGCTATAGCTGGATTCCAAATTTCTGTTTTGGCCAAACCTCTGTATGTTTTAGTAAAGAATAACAACCCAGGCCAACCGTATGGGAAGAAAGGAGAGCTTGCTGAACCCACCTGCCCCTGGGCGTTCCAGTTATCTGATCCCAGCTTCCTTTTTGTACAGGAAAAGGAAGAGAATGCCCTTGAGGTGCCACCCCGAAACAGAAAGTTCACCACTGACCTGTAGGGCATCATAGCCAGCAGCTTCCGCTTGGCACAGGGGCACCCTCTGTTGCCTGAGGGGTGTTCCCACCACTGCCCTCTGGTTCTGGAGCTTTTGAAGGAGCAGAGCTGGTGACAGGTTGGCGTTGGGGCTTGAGACTGTTGAGACCTGACAGAAGCCGTGACAAGCTTCAAGGACTAAAGTAGCCAGAGCTACAATCACAGAAAAAGCTGGGTCGCTGCCCAGAAGGAGCTGAGATCATCATCCCCCGACCTTGAGACTCAGCCAGTCAGCATACTCCCCATAGCCTGGTTAGAGCTAGCCCAGATAACACGAAAAGTCCCTTAAGCGAGCCCACATGCGCAAAATTTAGCCAANNNNTAGATGCCAAGAACCCCTTGCAACCAATCCGCCCTTGCCAACTCCCTGTCTTTGTCCTAAACCTATAAATACTACTGTAATCCAGGGCTCGGGGCTCTCGTCAAGACTCCATCGTGCTGGATGAGACGGGAGCCCTGGCTCGAGCTAGAAATAAAGCCTCTTTATGCTTTTGCATTGCTGTGGACGTCTTATTCTCTCAGTTTTGGGCACCGGACTTCGGGCATTACAGAGACGGAGCATTCCGGCCCTTGGACCCAGAAGCGTCGCCTGTGGGGACAGTGGCAGCCTGGAGCGAGGCAGGTGCAGACGGGAGATGCAGCTCGGAAGTCACGGGCGGGCAGGGCACGCGTGTGCCCGGAGGGCTCGGGCGCACTGCCTCACGTGCGGCTTCCGCGGCGGGCGGGCCTGTGGGCAGAGGCGGCAGTCGGCCTGAGCTGGCCACTTGGCTGCTGTCAGGGAGGTGGCCGGCCACTGTCCTGATTGGGCACCTCCCCGCTTCTCCACTCTGATGCCATCTCCTCTAGCAGCTGGGCCCCAACCACTCTTCCCACCCCTCGCGTCCCAGACAGGTCCCTGTGCTCGCGTCTTCCTGTGCCCACCTGTGCCTACCTGTGCCTGTGCTCACCTGTGCCAGTGCCCACCTGTGTCTGTGCCCACCTGTGCCTGTGCCCACCTGTGTCTGTGCTCACCTGTGCCCACCTGTTCCTGTGCCTGTGCCCACCTGTGCCTGTGCCAGTGCCCACCTGTTCCTGTGCCCACCTGCGTCTGTGCTCACCTGTGCCCACCTGTTCCTCTGCCCACCTGTGCCAGTGCTCACCTGTGCCTGTGCTCGCCTGTGCCCACCTGTTCCTGTGCCCACCTGTTCCTGTGCCCACCTGTGCCTGTGCCTGTGCCCACCTGTGCCTGTGCCCACCTGTGCCTGTGCCAGTGCCCACCTGTGCCTGTGCTCACATGTGCCTGTGCCGACCTGTTCCTGTGCCCACCTGTATGCTCACCTGTGCCCACCTGTGCCTGTGCCCACCTGTGCCTGTGCCCACCTGTACCTGGGCTCACCTGTACCTATGCTCTACTTGATACTGATGGTGAGTGGTTTCCAGCCTCTGTGCCCCACTAGGACAGGGGTTCTCTCTTTTCTCTAAACATTGTATTCATAGCCAGGCTCCGCTTACACTGCAGGCAGACAGATGGGTGGTTACTGAACTGGAGGAAAACTTTAGAGCTGGTCCACCCTCTTCACTATTTGAATCATCTTCCCCACCCATGACCCCATGGTTTAAGCCGCAGTGACCAAAACCCCAGGCGGCATTCCGGGTCTGAACCTACAGTGAGACACACCCAGGGAAAAGGGCACAGGAGTGAATTTCACTGGCCTGGTTCCCAGTCTTGATTCTGCCCTGAGCTCACAGTTTATCTCTTTTTTAAAAAAAAATCCAGCTTCAACTCCCTGAAGTATTTCATTTTTTAGTATTTTTTAAAAATAATAATCCCATGTCCTAGAAGGTATGTTCACTTCTTGGCCCCAGGTGGCGCTAGTGGTAAAGAATCTGCTGGCCTTGCAGGAGACGCTGGAGATGTGGGTTCAGTCCCTGGGTCGGGAAGATCCCTGGAAAAGGAAATGGCAACCCCCTCCAGTATTCTTGCCTGGAGAATCCCATGGACAGAGGAGCCTGGCGGGCTACAGTCCATGGGGTTGCAGAGAGTTGGACACGCCTGAGTGGCTGAGTGAGCACTCAGTCTTACCTGGGCTTCCCAGGTGCCTCACTGGTAAAGAATCCACCTGCCAGTGCTGGAAACGTAGGTCTGACCCCTGGGTCGAGAAGATTCCCGGAAGAGGAAATGGCAGCCCACTTTGGTATTCTTGCCTGAAGAATCCGACAGACAGAGGAGCCTGGCGGGCTACAGTCCATGGGGTCACAGAGTTGCACAGGGCTGAGCACACGCACACACACCAGTCTCACCTAAAGAGCTCACACTTCCGTGAGCCTGCGCACAGAAGCCCCTGCTCACAGGAGCCCCTACTCACAGGAGCCCCACAAGGTGTTCAGGATGCACATCCAGGAAAAACTCGCCTGCTTTCCAGAGAAGGAAGAAGTAGCCTTTGGGAATATGCCCAGAGAGTTCTGTTCTTCACAAAAGCCCTGCCTCAAGGAAACTTTCACTGGAGCCTCGCCTCCCTGGGAATAAGCAAAGCCTCACAGTCCTGAGAAGGCAGTGCACCCCACTCCAGGACTCTTGCCTGGAAAATCCCACGGACGCAGGAGCCTGGAAGGCTGCAGTCCATGGGGTCGCTGAGGGTCGGACACGACTAAGCGACTTCACTTTCCCTTTTCACTTTCATGCATTGGAGAAGGAAATGGCAGCCAACTCCAGTGTTCTTGCCTGGAGAATCCCAGGGACGGGGGAGCCTGGTGGGCTGCCGTCTATGGGGTCGCACAGAGTCGGACACAACTGCAGCGCCTCGGCAGCAGCAGCAGCACAGTCCTGAGGGGGGAAAGTACCCCCTGCAGTCCCTCCCAGCCCTCTGGTCTCACCTGAGTGGGACGGGGCTGGGGTGGAGCAACTCACAGACCCGGACCCAGCCCCACTGAAAGGTCTAACAGATGTTTCACCACCACATCGAAGGGCACCACGTCAAGCACAGATGACAGTGGGAAGAACTGAGAGCCTTATCTAAGAGAAAAACTCTAGGAGAACCCAGAGAGGATGAGGGACAGGAAAACAAGGACACACGGAATTTCAGCCTCCCACACCTCCTGCTACAGCAGAGAGCAAACACAGTTTAACTTCCAGCCATACAAACAAGCCTCACACTAAAAGCATATTTACTTATACTCAGGACATAGTGTCCCATCTTTCAACAAAAAGTTACCAAGTGTTCTACAAAGGGAAAAAACACAGCTCAAAAAGACAAGAGCGAGCATCAGACCAGATTCAGATAGGGCGGAAGCTGCAGCATAATTGGCTCAGGAATTAATATCTATGATTTACATGCTGAGGCCGAGTGGAGAAAGTGGACAACCTGAGAGGACTCGCTCAGTCATGTCCAGCTCTTTGCGACCCCATGGACTATACAGGCCAGAACACTGGAGTGGGTAGCCGTTCCCTTCTCCAGGGGATCTTTCCAACCCAGGGATCGAACCCAGGTCTCCCGCATTGCAGGTGGATTCTTTACCAGCTGAGCCACAAGGGAAGCCCAAGAATACTGGGGTGGGTAGCCTATCCCTTCTTCAGTGGATCTTCCTGACCCAGGAATCAAACCAGGGTCTCCTGCACTGCAGGCAGATTCTTTACTGTCTGAGCTATCAGGGAAGCCCAGTTGTGAGAACAGGTGGGTAATATAAGCAGAGATGGAAACTTGAGAAAGAATCAAAAGGAATGCCTGAAATCAAAACTAATGTGAGACAACTACAAAAGGCATAACATGCAAATAACAGCAAAACCAGAAGGAAAAGAGAAAGGAACAGAAGAGATATTTGAAGTAATAATGGCTGAGAATTTCCCCCAATTAATGATAAACACCAAACCACAGATCTAGGAAGCTCAGAGAGCGCTATGCAGGCAAATATAAAAAAAAAAAAACCTACACTAAGATATGTTATATTCTAACTGCAGAAAAATCAAGGACAAAGAAATGCTTGAAGAAAGAGGAAATAAACACCTTACCCCTACAGGGACAGGGATAAAATTTCACCTGATGTCTCACAAATCATGAAATCATGCAAGCAAAATGGAAAAATCTCTTCAACTTAGAATCCAATGAAATTATCCCTCAAAAGTGAAGGGACATACACCTTCTCAGGCCAACAAAAGCCAAAGGAGACACTGCCCCCCAACCCCACCCCCAGCCACATGGGCCGGCAGACTGGGTCAGTGCTGTGCGTGGGCTGCGCGTGGGAGTGGCCCGGGACTCTGATGGCCCGAGCCTGCCCAAGTGATGGCCTCCTGGGCCACAGGACAGCCCCGCTGGAGGGCCGCATCGTTCCCGGGGAAGCCCCTGCCCTCAGCCCGCCCGCCCGCGGCTGCGTCCTTCCCCGGCCCTTGAGCTTGTGCCCTAAACCCCGGGCTCTGCAGTCTCCCGGGCTCAGGTGGGGCCTCTGGTGGGAGACCCCGTGTCTCTTTGACAGTTCAGTCGTGGGAGAAAGGAGACCACCAGCCACGGGGGCAGCACTCTCAGAGCCCCCTGTGAGTCAGCTTGTCTGCAGGCCCCCGAGTCCTCTACACATGCGGGACAGGGTCCTGATCCCCAACTGCACCCCGACACCTGGAGGGAAATGGAGCTGTCCAGAGTGCTGGAATCGCTGAGCCTGGACGGAGCCCTGTCCAGCCCGAGGGGCTGCGCCCTACCGGCCTGGAGCACACAAGGGCTAGAGCCCCGGCTTCAGGAGGAGCCTGATCCAGGCCCAGCAGGAGGGCGGTGGCTCCTCTGCCCTCCTCACGGGCTGGAGAGCAGACGGGGAGCGAGGCCTTCGGGCTGAACGCCTGCTGTCTGCTGCAAGCCCGCCTTCAACTGGACCAGCCCCTCCGCCGGGCCAGTCCTCTGTTCACGCGCCAAGTCCGTTTATCCAAGTCGTTAGTATTTTGACTCCTGGTGGAATGTTAGGATCTGGGTATGGAAATATGGGTAAGAAGTATTTTTTAAACAAATGTATTTATGAGGCAGCTACTGTGTGCTTGAATGGTACGAGAGCTGGAAAGGTGAACAGAGTATGCCCGTTGTCCTCCAGGGGCAGTAACTGGTTGGAGAGTCATTCACACGTATTTATTATGTGCCCAGAACCCAGCAAGTCATAAAGAAACGTCTCTTTATTGTTAATCAGTGTGTGGTGCGGACAGGTGTAGAGGCTGGGCCCTAGATATATGTCATGTTATTCATATATTCAAGAGATCGTCTGGATGCTGACTGTAGGAAGGCAAGACAGTCGGGAGGCTGGCACTGGCAGTGACCAGAGAGAGAGAAAGGTGGCCAGCAGTGGTTGTAGCCTGGAGACAGCGCGGAGGGGCAACAGAGCCATCTTGATGAAGCACTGTAGAGAAAAGCTGAAGTTTATATGTATAGAAGTTACACTGAGCCTTCAAAAGTTAGTACAACATTTTCACCTAAAGGGCTTGTTAGAATAGCTTCATGTTGCTTTCACACATTTACGGTGGACCATCAGGATCGCAACAGTCACTTTGCAGAGCTTTGGAGTACCAGCCAAGGAGAGGCCCACCTCTGACGCTGCAGGTCTGAGAGGCCACTGCTTCTCAATTGTGTGGCGCCATGAAGCAATGCCTTAAGCGTTTTACATGCTAATAGGATATTTGTAAGTTGTATCTAAGTGCCTTGTTGTGATTTGAGAAATTGGTAGTTTTTTAAATCAACTTGCTATTCCTTTATCATTCTTCCTATTTAAAATAATGGAAAATTGGTGTCCCTTAGAATATTTGCAGAGATAATCTGACATTTGAGGCACAGGAGTAATGGTGAAGAACTGTCCAATCTTAGTTTTAGATGAGATTTACACATGTGACTGGCGTTGAGTTGCCATTTCCTCCTTTAGGGGATCTAGCCTTCATCTCTTATGTCTCCTGCATTGCTAGGTGGATTCTTTACCGCTAGCACCACTTGGGAAGCCCAGACTTACACATACTTATCTTCTAAACTGGGCTTTCCAGGTGGCTTAGCGGTAAAGAATCCACCTACAATTCAAGAGATGTGGATTCGCTCCCTGGGTCAGGAAGATCCCCCGGAAAAAAAAATGGCTACCTACTCCAGTATTCTTGACTGGGAAATCACACGGACAGAGGAGCCTGGCAGGCTACAGACCATGGCATCGCAAAAGACTTGGACACAACTGAGTATTCAAGCATCCATGCATCTTCTAAATTATTTAACTTCTATTCTTCCAAATCATATAGTAAAATCGATGCTCCAGAACGTTGCACCGCAAATACTCTGTTTTGCACCCTCTCTGCACAGAATTGGGCTGTGCAGATTCCAGTGTGAGAAGTGTGTAGTATAGTGCTTAGAGTTGGTCAGAAAGATTAAGTGGAAAAAAGAATTATCACTAATACTTCCAATAGCAACAAATTTTAAAAGCGGCTCCAAAAGGCTATTTTTCTTTCTTTCTTTTTTTTTTTTGGTTGCGCCGGCTTGTGAGATCTCCATTTCCCCAACCAGGGATTGAACCCTGGCTCCAGACTAACCCCTGGATGGCTAGAGAATGCCCCAAAAGGATATTTTTTAAAGAATCTTAAAAGTGGTTCTGAAGGAGTCTTAAACAGTCCTATTGAAGGTACTAGACACAAACCTCCTTGACAGTTTGGGAAGGGGCAATCTGCGGCCCAGGGGAGGGAGTCTGGCCAGGGAATTCACTCCGGGCAGTGCGCCTTGCCCGTACCCATCAGAGAGCTGCGGCTGAGGTTCGTAGCCCCGCCCCCGGCGCTAGCCCCGCCCCTACCCGCAGCCTCCGCACGTGCGCCCTGCCGGCACTGCGCACGCCCGCGGGGCAGGGAAGGGGCGGGGCGAGCCGAGCCTGGAGGGCCTGCGCGCGGAGAGCATGGCCACGCTGCGCCGGCTGCGAGAGGTGCCCCGGCACCTGCTGGTCTGTGAGAAGTCCAACTTCGACCATGACAAGTCGCGTCACCGGCACCTCGTGGAGACGCACTATTACAACTACAGGGTGAGTCCTGGCCCTGGGTCCGCGGGCGCGGGAGGCTGGGGGAGAGCCGGGCTCTGCTCCGGGGGCCCGCCCGCGCCGCGCGGAGGGGCGGGGCCCTCGCTTGGCATGCTGGGAGCTGTAGTCTCTCCGTGGCTCCAGGCTCATGTGTTGGCTCGCTTCAGGACCACAAGTCCCAGGGTGCGCCGGTGCGGGTCGGTGCCCCGCCGTCGGAGGGCGGGGCAGGGCTCACTGGGCCTCTGGTCTCTTACTGTGGCCTGGCCCCGCCCCAGGCGTGCTGCGTCCCGG
>SJYF01000323.1:577255-588145 GCA_006410515.1 Procapra przewalskii | reverse complement strand
TTTCGTGTCCACCTACTGCTGTCCTCAGCCAAGCGCGGTGGTGGCCCAGGCGTCCGTGGGCACCATCACTGGCTTCATCCCCCCGGAGCGGATATGTGTCCTGCTGGAACAGCTGTGGTGAGAATGCCTTTTGTCTGTCTTGGCGTCTGCAGTCCTGTGATGTTCTGGGGGCAGCGCTCTTGGTGCAGGTCCCACAGTCCTCCAGCACACGTGGCCTTTTTCCCCTCTTGCTTGGGTTCCCGTACGGTGACCTCATCACCTTGCATGATGTAATTAGTTATCCCTGATGATGTTGCCGCATCCTTGTCCTTTCGGGAGGAGAAGAGCTGAACTGTGCTTCTTGAGAACAGACTGCTGGCTCTTCTTGCCCTGCCTCGCCCAGACCGTTTCAGCGCAGTCAGAGTTACAGGATCACTTAAGAAAACAGCGGGGCTCCACAGATGACATGCTGGTCTGTTTTACATGTTGGAGTTCTGCAAAATGCTTCACTTTTTGAAATGGGTGGGAAAAGGAGTTGACCACCTCTGAATCCACATCGCAGCTAAGATCCAGCCTAGCCCTAACGTCCGTGAGTCCCCGGACGCCAGTGCCATGCCCCGGGCTGTGTGGTGTAAAGCAGCACTGAGTTTCCATTCCGGGAGGCGTCACGTAAACACGGCGTCAGGCCACCCCAGTCCCATACTGGGAAGACTCTGGAGTGAGCCTGGTGCCTTTGAAGTCATCACTTGGAAAATGTCAAACAAAGATGTAACTGTTGAGGCTTTTCCTTTTTAAATCCAGCATCCCTTTTCCACATTTATTGCTTTGTGCTTTGATTTTCCTTAGTAAGAAGGTTGAAGTTTCAAACATTTTAAAAGAGAAACCCAGTACTCTGCGGTGTTTCTGTCCACAGAACCCCCGAAAGCAGGACTCTTAAGGGGGGAGGGCTCTTAACACAGTTTGTGGAGGCTTTTTGTTCTTTGAATCATATATGCTCTCCCACAGCAAGGGTAGAAGCCACTGGAGTTTGCCCTGTGCGTTGCAGAGCGACAGACCTTTACTGACTTCACAGCGTAGCCCCAGGAGGCGAATTTCTGTCTTCTAATTTTTATGAATAAAAGCTTAGGTGGAAGCTTCATAGGAGCATCAGAAATGCCCCTTATCCTGAATAAGTAAAAAAAAAGATAAATGTCCCTAAGTCTCCTTGTTTACTAAAAAGTGTCTGTCTTTTTCAGCCGCTACTTTGATGAACCAAAGTTGGCCCCGTGGGTGACGCTGTCCGTTCAAGGCTTTGCAGACAGCCCTGTGTCCTGGAGAGAAAGTGAACACGGTTTTCAGAAAGGAGGAGAGCATTTATACAACTTCGTGATCTTTAATAATCGGGACTTCTGGCTCCAGATGGCAGTGGGGGCGAGCGACGACTGTCCGCCGTAGCAAGCGCAGAGTCCACAGCCTCGCTCGCTGCTGTGTGTTCGTCGTCGTTTGTGGCGGCGTGAGGACAGTGTTCACTCAGACTTGGAGGAGGTTTCTCGGGTCAGCGCCGCCAGCATCTGCTCTGGACTCGGGCCCCTCTGCGCGCAGCCAGGCCTGCGGTCCAGCGGAAGCGCGCAGCTGGGGTCTCCTTGTCCGTGTGAGCGCAGGGGGTGGGTGACCGCCTGGTGCCCTGGGCCAGGATGGCCAGGGACCCGGGGTTCTGGGACTGTGGGGTAAGATGTGCGCTGTGACTGTAGCTTTCTCACATGATAACAACAGACAGTCCTTACGCCGTACTCAGCAGAGCCAGTTCCTGCGTGAAGTCTGTTCATGTGTTACCTCGCCTGGGTCTCACGTCAGTCCCTTGAGGGGGCATAAGCCACTCAAGTCACCCTGCCTGTAGGTTCAGGACTGGGCCTCAGGCCAGCTGGTTCCTGCTTCTGGGTCAGGAGGGATGTTTAGATGCTGTACATTGTTAAAGAGCGAGTTGCGATAACTTATAAGGGAAGAGAATCTGGAAAAGAGCATAAACATATATTTATGAAGAAAGCGAAAGTGTTAGTCGCTCAGTCATGGCTGACTCTGTGGGACCCCATGGACTAGCCTATCAGGCTCCTCCGTCCATGGGATTTTCCAGGGAAGAGTGCTGGAGTGGATTGCCATTTCCTTCTCCAGGGGATCTTCCCGACCCAGGGATTGAACCCAGGTTTCCCGCATTGCAGGCAGACGCTTAACCGTCTGAGCCACCAGGGAAGCCCGACAGGAGTGGGTAGCGTTCCCTTCTCCAGAGGATCTTCCCAACCCAGGAATTGAACCCAGGTCTTCTGCATTTCAGGCAGATTCTTTACCCTCTGAGCCATACACATACACACACGCGCATGTAAAACTGAAGCCCTGTGCTTTATACCTGAAATGAATGTGACATCATAACTCAACTACAGTTTTTGTTTAAAAATCATTAGGTCCAATGGTTAGGATGCTGCTCTTCCAATGCAGGGCGTGCAGGTTTGATCCTTGATCTGGGAACTCAGGTCTCACATGCCACACCGAGCGGCCAAAAAATTTAAAAAAAGGAAGAAGTTGAAAGGACTTTCTTCCCCAGCAATATGACTGATAAGGACCCATTGAAAACTACGTAAATTTCCAGAATACCTGTCAAGAGCCATTTTTAAAAATATAAAAAATATATCGGTGAGCTGGAAAATAATTAAGAATTTTCAAAAGCGAAATAATTTGGCCACATGAATTAAATTAGAAATCAATAAAGAAAGATCCTTCAATATCCCCAAATATTTGTCAGTGGAATAACTTACAAGTCAAAGAACAAATCTAAAGAGAAATTAGAATGTAATTTGAAGTGAATTTTTTAAAAAACTAGAATTTGTGGGTTCTTGCTAAAGCAGTAGTTATAGGGTAACTTGTAGCTTTAAATGACTGTATTAGAAAAAGAGGTTTTCTGTCAGTGACGTCCGTTCCCACTTTAAGAAGCAGTGAAACAAGAGTAAGCCCAAAGTGAGCAGAAGAAAAGGAATAATAAAGGTCAGACTGGCAACCAGTGAAATGAAAGAGAAAGATTAATCCGAAAGCTTGTTCTCTGGGAAAATCAGTAAAGTTGATAAATCTCCAGCCAGATCAGTGAGGGGAAAAGGCCAGATGCCAGTGTGAGGAGCGGGAGAGGCGGCATCACTGAAGACCCCGTAGACAGTTACAGGGAGTGTTCAGAGCACCTTTGAACTAATTTAAGAACATAGGTGAAACTGCTCATCTCCTTGAAGGACACAAATTAACAGAGCTCCCAAGAAGAAATAGGTAAAACCTTTCTATCACTCCTGTGACTTCAACGGTGAGTTTTAGCAAACGTTTGAAGAGATAATATCAGTTCTACACAGATTCCACCACTCATTCTATGGGGTCAGCGGTACCCTGGTTTCAGACTTAACCTAGGTATCCTGGCCAGAGAAAAAGCTACCGAACAAATATTCTTTATGAACATAGATGTAAAAACTTGAAGCAAAAGTTTAGTGAATTAACACCTATGAGATGATCTTTTTTTTAAAGTGATATGTCATGCTGACAGGGTTTATCCAGGGGCGCAGGGGTCATGAGATATTCCCAGGACCGTTGCAGTCAGTGCTAGAGTGGCGTGTGACAGAATCCACTGTCACAGAGAGCTGGACACAGCTGCGCGACTAACACTCTTCACTTTCACCCCCACTGTCTGCTTCTGGTAAGAAATCCGGCAAAGTAGGAATAAAGGGACTTTGCCCAATCTGATTGAAAGGCACCTGCAGAAACCCTACAGCTCACGTCAAACTTAATTGTGAAGGACTGAATACTTTCGCCCAGTACTGGAGAAATCGGGGATGTCTCTGTTAATCACTGTATTAGAGTTTCTAGACCGCAACCAGACAAGAAACAGAATTAAGAACACCCAAATTGGAAAGAAAAAAATAGTTGTTTTGTTCACAGATGACATTATCATTTATGTAGAAAATTCAATGAAATTTATAAATAAGGTATTAGAACTAATAAGTGAGTCTATCGAGGCTGCAGGATGTAAAGTAATGAGCAAAAAATTCTATTTCTATACGTTAGCAATGAACAGTTGGAAAGTGAAATGAAAAACATTTACAATAGCATAAAAAAATAAGGTAGTTTGGAATAAGTGACAAAAATGTGAAAGACCAGTTGTTGCGACCCCATGGACTGTAGCCCACCAGGCTCCTCTGTCCATGGGATTCTCCAGGCAAGAATACTGGAGTGGGCTGCCATTTCCTTCTCGGGATCTTCCCGACCCAGGGACTGAACCCAGGTCTCCTCTGGCAGGCGGGTTCTTCACCTCTGGCTCGCCCGGAGAGCCCCAGGCTTAGAACTATTCGAGGCCTAAGTGAGCGGTGCTGTTACACCTTGCTCATGTTAGGAGACTCAATGCTGTTAAGCTGTCATTCCAAACTGCAGGTTCACCATAGGTTGAACACAACCCCAGCAGGCTACTCTGTGCATGTACGTAAATTCACAAGCTGATTCTAAAATTTCTGTGTGCAGTTGCAAAGGACCCAGAGGAGCCTCCAGGGCTGTTTTAGAACGTGACAGTTCAGCGCCCCAAAGCCTCCAGCGGCCCCAGCCTTTCTCCGGCAACGTGCTCCTCACCACCCAAGCAGAAGTCAGGAGCTGGTGTTTTCCAGTGAGGCCCACTGTGAGCTATAGGGATGCCTGCTGTCAGAAAGAAGTGCTGTCATAAGGAACTTAATCTAGAAGGTGCCAGTTGTTGGGGGCCCCCCAGACGGTGCAGTGGTAACGACTCTGCCTGCCCGCGTAGGAGACTCGGGAGACCCCTGGAGTGGGGAGTGGTAACCCGCTCCAGTTTCTCGCCCGGGAAATCCTGTGGACAGAGGAGCCGCCTGGACTGTGGTCCGTGGGGTCACAAGGACTCAGACACGGCGGAGCACACACACGTGTGGTTAACACTGGAAATAAGATTTATCGCGGTTAACTCTTTGGACTAATCTGTGGTTGACTAGGTTTTCCAAACTATATCTGCTGGTTAATACCATTTTCAACTTTTCCATGTAAAGTTAAATATTTGGTATAAAAGGGATTTTAAAAGGCTGAGTGGAGGAATTAATGTCAGTAGGAAAACAGAGATCTTTAAGAAACAAATGTCAGGCGGTTTCTGGAAAGAAAGAAACAAATTACCAATCAGTCTTCTTAAGTTTGAAGCGCGGGCGTCGGTAACGCAGCAACCAGCCAAAAAAGCCAAGCTATAGACGGCCCAGTCTGAGCTAAGCTTGTGCTCAAGCTCTTTCGGTGTAATTTACCAGGACTGGGGGATCAGAAAGACCACTGCAGGCGTATTCTTGAGAATCCAGATGGGAGGGAAAAGGCTTCTTTGGGTGCTAAGTTACTGCTATCTGGATCTTCATAAATCAAACTAAATTATTTAGCAGGAAGCCGAGAGTGACCCACCCATTTCTGAAGAAGTGACCAGAGATCAGAGATGTTTATTTTCATCTCTTATAATTGAAGAAATCTTTGTCTTGTTTTTCTGTTGCCTGAGGTTGAAGTTTCTTCCCTCCTGTTGTAAACCCATGAGTCATTTTTACCACCAAACTCCTGGATTCTCCAGAGACAATCAAAAGAATACAGATATATATATATAAATGTAAAATATATGAATACATAGTCATGTATATTATATAATACAAATATTTGTCTATTATATATCATGAATATAATATATAATAATATATAATAATAACAGTATATAATAATTATATAATAGGGGTTGCAAAGAGTCGGACATGACTTCAGTTCAGTTCAGTCACTCGGTTGTGTCTGACTCTTTGTGACCCCGTGGACTGCAGCACGCCAGGCCTCCCTGTCCATCACCAACTCCCGGAGCTCACTCAGACTCATCTGCATTCAGCTGGTGATGCCATCCAGCCCTCTCATCCTCTGTTGTCCGCTTCAGTCTCCCAGCATCAAGGTCTTTTCAAATGAGTCAGTTCTTCGCATCAGGTGGCCAAAGTATTAGCTTCAGCATCAGTCCTTCCAGTGAATATTCAGGACTGATTTCCTTTAGGATGGACTGGTTGGATTTCCTCTAGGGACTAAATAAAAATGGTACCATAAGAGTGTGTGTGTGTGTGTGTGTGTGTGTGTGTGTAGGGACTAAATAAAAACGGTACCATAAGAGTGTGTGTATGTGTGTGTGTGTGTGTGTGTGTGTGTGTGTATCCTTTTATCTCCTTGGAGAATCCAGGAAGCGTGGTGGGGGGAATGACTCATGGGTTGAGAGACAACACACCAGGAGAAAAAAACTCCAATCTCGGGCAACAGAAAAACAAGATGAACATTTCTTCAATTAGATGAAAATAAATATCTGATCTCTGGTCATTTCTTCAGAAATGGGTGGGTCTCTCTTGGCTTCCTGCCAATTTAGTTTGATTTATGAAGAGTATTTTGAATTGTGGTGCTAGAGAAGACTCTTGAGAATCCCTTGGACTGCAAGGAGATCAAACCAGTCAACCCTAAAGGAAATCAGTCCTGAATATTCAATGGAAGGGCTGTTGCTAAAGCTGAAACTTCAATACTTTGGCCACCTGATGTGAAGGGCTGACTCATTTCAAAAGACCCTGATGCTTGGAAAGATTGCAGGCAGGAGGAGAAGGGGACAATAGAGGATGAGATGGTTGGATGGCATCATTGACTCAATGGGCAGGAGTTTGAGCAAATTCCGGGAGATAGTGAAGGACAGGGAAGCCTGGTGTGTTGCAGTCCATGGGGTCTCAAAGGGTCAGACATAACTTAGACTAAACAGCTACATGAAGAATATTATTAATACAGATCTTTGACTTATGATGGAGTTACATCCTGATAAGCCCATTATAATGTGAAATTAAGTTGAAAATGCATTTAATACACCTCACCCACCAAACCGCACATCACAGCTTACCCTAGCCTACTGTAAACATGCTCAGATACTGAACTTAGCCCAGTCAGGCAGAGTCACGTAGCACAAAGCCTGTTTCGTAGTGGTGCTGTGACCGCGTATCATTCATCACGAACTGTGCTGAAAGTGGAAAGCGCGGGCTGGGTGGGGCGCCGCTGTCTGTGTCGGGCAGTTCACCGTCGTGGTGGCGGGGCTGGCCGGGATCCACCCGGCATCACGAGAGAGACGACCTTGCTGCGTGCACACCGCTCACCCGGGAAAAGATCGAAACTCAAAGTGTGGTTTCTGCTGAGCGTGTTTCACCCTCGCAACATTGTACAGTTGGAGAATCCTAAGTTGAGACGTCGGTGGGACCACCTGCAGTTCGGGGTCTGGGGAGTCTTTCAGCTTCTGCGTCTGCAGGCTGTAGTCTCAGGAGAACAGGTGTGGTCCTTCCACATCCGAAGACCCCGGGGCTGGGGGAGGGCAGAGACCCGTGCCCCGCTCGGCAGCCGGAGTGCTAACCGCTCCTTCCTTGGCTTTTTTGTGCCATTCAGGCCTTCAGGGATGGGACGAGGCCCACACACCCTTCAGCCTCCCTGGTGGCTCAGCGGTCAAGGATCTGCCTGCCTGTCAATGCAGGAGATGCGGGTTCCATCCCTGGGTCGGGAAGATTGCCCTGGAGCAGGAAACGGCAACCCACTCCTGCATTCTTGCCTGAGAAACCCGTGGACAGAGGAGCCGGGCGGTCTGGGGTCACAAAAGAGTCGGACACAACTTAACAACTAAACAACACCCGCACTGAGAAGGTTAATCTGCTTTACTGAGTCTGCTGGTTCAAATGCTGAGCTCACCCTTCCCAGACACCCCTGGAGACTACGTTTAGCCAGATGTCTGGATACACATGGTCCAGTCTGGTTGGTGCATGTAACACTCAGGCTCGCGTGGTTACCGCGGCCTTGTAGTGCTTTTGGAGCGCCTGGCTTGCACTCAGCGGTCACTGGTGCTGGAGCAGGAAGAACAAATCCCGCTCTGCTGGCTCTCTTCCTTTAGCCCTTGGGTTGTTTCTGCTACAAGTTAATCACCAAAGGGATGATGCCTATAAGCTTAAATTATACATAATGGCCCATCTCTGGGAACCCTGCCTCCCAGGTAACGAGTGTTCCGTTAAATACCTTTCTTTAGCTCCCAGGAAACGTCCTAACCAGGCCCACCTGTGGGTGGGAGGAGGGGCTCAACCATCCCTTCCAGGGGCCGACGGGAAACAGGAAGTAGGACTGATGGAAAACAGGACGTGCTTGACTTTGCTCCCACCCACTTAGAGAGAAGCCCGACTCTAACAGGCAAGGTGGTTCTTTGGGGCATGAGTCCGTCCTCTCGGCCAGCTGGCTTTCCAAATAAACTCGTCCTCCCTTGCCCCACCACCTGGTCTCCGGCTTTACCAGCCTGCGGTGTGGCGGGCAGTAGGAGCTTGGACTCAGCAACCCTGGGGGCTGTGAGAACAGAAGAAATTGATGACTTGGCGTCTCCTTTTGAGGAAAAGACACTTCAGGAAGATGGTTGACCCTGCCTCGACCAGCTCCCGGCTCAAGCTGACCCGGTAAGTAAGTGCTACCTGACGGGAGGGCGTCTCCAGTCAGCCGGGGCCTTCCCCAGGGCGGAAGCCTGCAGACACTTTCCTGGGCCTGCTCTCCTGCCCCCCACCCAGGGCGACCCCCGACCAGCATGTGAAGCCGCTGCCCGGCAGGACAGCAGCTGTCTTTGGAAAGAGCTTGATAGGAGCCGGTTTCCTCCAAGGATGAACACTCTTCTCCGGAGAAAGCACTGCTTTATAGAAACAACCGTCGCCGTAAACAGGCCCGTGCCCCGCTCGCAGAGCAGCTGCTCCCGCGTCAGTCGCTGCAGTGGCCGGCCTCGCCTTGGTGTAGGCCGGGAGGACTCACGGGGAGAGGGGCTGGACACGGGGTAGGGCTGAATTCTTTCTCTTTTTATCCCCCTTAGGGGTGTGAGCGGGAGGAGCTGCTGAAATCCTTGCCCAGCACCTGAGCACCGTCGGCAGGAAGGCCACGGCGAGCAGGTAAGATGGAGAGAAATCTGGGCTCTGGGAATCGCGGTTATCGCTCCATGAGCTCCTTCCAAGGGGCAAACAGGCAGAAAAAGGCATGTTCCTGGAGACTTCCTTCGTTTCTTCCAACTAATGATGTACGTGGAGCCCTTTGCTTTTTACTGGTGAAGCACTCACGGCTGGGTCTCATTTCAGGTAACAACTGGTGCCTCTGGGCCCCTGTCCTGTAAATCGTACTGAGTCCTCCGTTTTTAGGCCAAATTGCCTGACGGTCTTCAGGCAAGGGACCCAGATAAGGTTGGGAGGCTTGAGAATGTAGGGCAGGCTCTTAGCTCGCAAGCAGCCAGAGTTTGTCGTGTTTTGTTTTGGGGTTTTTTTAAGCCTCTAACAAGGTTCGATCTTTGTTCCTGAGGGTAAGTTGTGGGCAGGTGATGGCTCCGAGCTTCCCAAACTTGTCTCTGTGTCTCAGTTGGTCAGCTTTGCCCCTGTTTCATTTCAAACCCGCTCCGAAGTTCTTAGAGTAAAAGTACCAGCCAGCATATTCGATTTCCTAGTAAGAGCTGGCCTTCACCACATGCTGTGCTCAGGCAGGCTGAGCGTTCTGCATGCGCTCCATCCCCAAATGCTCGCTAAAGACTTTTTAAAAATTGAATTCTAGTGGATTTTCAATGTTGTGCTAGTTTCAGATATACAGCAAAGTGATTCCGTTATTTACACACACACACACACACACACACACACACACACACACACTTTTTTTTCCACATTCTTTTCCCTTGCAGGTTACTATAAGAGATTGACTAGAGTTCCCTGTGCTATACAGTAGATCTTTGTTATTGTATATATAATAGTGTGTGTATGTTAATCCCAAACTCCTAATTTATTCCCCCCAACAAACCTTGACCCTTTGGTAACCATGAGCTTGTTTTCTGTGTTTGGCCCACTAAAGACTCTTAAAGCAAGTGTTACTCAAATTTTGCATGGAAGGCTAGAGAAATGAAGTAATCTTCCTGAGGCCAGTAGCTAAGTAAGCAGTGAAATCAAAATTGCAAGTTTCATTTGATTGTGTAGCTGGAGGTTTTAAACAAATTCCCTTATTCACGTTTGAGATTGGGAGAACAACAAGGAGCCGTCTCAGTCATCCATTGCAAGGTCGCAAATCACCCCCAAAACCTGCGGGAGGTCTTTGCCCTGATGGTGAGGGGGGTGGAGCCTCCAGCCTGGTCACACCCACGGCTGGCCGTCAGCGCAGGTCACTGGCTTGGCGGTCAGCTGGGCACCTCAGTCCTGTCCTACGTGGACTGCTCGTGTGACTGCTTGGGTTCCTCAGAGCATGGCGACTGGCCTTTAAGAAGGAACGTTCCAAGAAGACATTGCTTCTTGGCCTTTTGGCTAAGATCAAGTGTAATGGGGGGGCTTCCCTGCTGGCTCGGTGGGGAAGAACCTGCCCGGCACTGCACGAGATGTGGGTTCGATCTTTGGTTCGAGAAGATCCCCTGGGGTAGGAAACGGCAACCTTCTCCAGTATTCTTGCCTGAAAAATTCCATAGACAGAGGATGCTGGTGGGCTACAGTCCAGGGGGTCGCAAAGAATGGGACACGACTGAGTGAAAACACCCACGCACATTCTCTCTGTCTCCCCAGGACGACAAGCCCTGCTGTGACAGTGCTTATGAAACCTGCACTTTTCATGTAGCTGCTGATGGCCCAATGGCCAAGGCTGGTCTCATGGCCAAGCCCTGCGTCAATGCGGGGCACTCTACCAGGGCACAGATCTTGGCCCCTCCTCTTCTCTAAGGCCTTTCAAAGCACCTCTGCCTCCAGCACTCTGGGGAGGGAAAGAAAAAAGCATATGTAAAGGAGCCTGAATTTAAAAAAAAAGGCAACAATGCTTGGGACTTGCCCGAGAGGGAAAACATCCATTTGAACACTTGATTTGCAT
>SJYF01000323.1:542270-576962 GCA_006410515.1 Procapra przewalskii | reverse complement strand
CAGTTTGCAAAGCCGCTCCATTTTGCAAGTGCTGTTTTCATTCATAGTTCTCCGGAATCCCAGTGACGTCAGCAGTAGGTTCGTGCCTTTCATCTTCAGACCCGAAGGGCCCTCAGACCTCTGAGGTGAGGATATGGGGGAGCCAGGCAGCGCCTCAGAGTGGAGGCTCCCTGACGCTCAGCTGCCCTCCAGGGACCAAGTATACCATCTGAGAAACACAGAGCAGGAGGCGTGAAATGATGCCACTGGCCTCCCCGCCTCCAGCCTGGCACACCGCAGGTGCCCGGGAGATGGCAACTGAATTGAGTTTGCATTGAAAACAATTGCTTCACCGACTGCAAGCTCCTCCACCCTCCGAGCGCTTCAGGAGAGCCAGGCTATCGCTGCCTAGACGCAGCGCCGCGCCCCCCCGCCCCGAGTCCCTGGTCACTTAAAAAGCATTTTGCTAATCCAGAGTGCTAGAGATATTTTGTCCCCAGTATTCAAATATGCATGTCAAGGAGGAAAACAAACTCTATAAAAGTCTTTTTAAAATATTTGTTTACATCATAAAACACACAGGGCTTCCCTGGTGGCTCAGACAGTAAAGAATCTGCCTACAGTGTGGGAGACCCAGATTCGATCCCTGGGTTGGGAAGATCCTTGGAGGGGAAATGGCAACCCACTCCAGTATTCTTGCCTGGAGAATCCCATGGACAGAAGAGCCTGGCAGATACAGTCCACGGGGTCACAAAGAGTTGGACACGACTGAGCGACTAAGACTT
This sequence comes from Procapra przewalskii, assembly GCA_006410515.1. Classification (NCBI taxonomy): domain Eukaryota; kingdom Metazoa; phylum Chordata; class Mammalia; order Artiodactyla; family Bovidae; genus Procapra; species Procapra przewalskii. The sequence goes on along the minus strand of SJYF01000323.1, from coordinate 576,198 downwards.
TTACTTTCACTTTTCAAAATACACAGAACTTAAAATTTTCCATCTTAGCCATTCCCATGTGCCCAGGCCAGTGGCCCGAGGCACATTCACGCCACCGGGCACACGCCACCACACCACCTTCCTCTCCCCTGACCTGTGCTCCCTCAGTGCGCTCACTGCGCCAGGCACACCCACAGGCTCACAGCTCTGCAGCCTCCCTGAGTCTGAGTCGGTGCGTCCAGCTGCCGAGTGGGCATCTGCCGGAGTGCTCCAAGGATTGTTCTCAGACTCCTCCTGTCCCCAGGTGCCCTCTCCCACCATCCCGGTTCCTCCCAAGCCCACTGCTCTCTTCTGCAAACCAGAAGCCTGGCAGCTGCCAGACTCCTCTCTCCTTCAACCCCAGCCCGACACCGAGTCCTGTTGACTTCACTTCAAAGGTATTTTGAAAAAATTCCATCAGCGTTTCCCTGTCCCAGGGCGAGAAGCCAGCTCCTTGGTTTGGTACCAAAGCCCTCCAGGACCCCTCCCAGGTCCCTTCTCTGCTCCCTGCTCCTCCGGGGGGCTGCCTGATCTCACCCACTGTCTATCAGTCTGGGATGGTCTCGACTGCTCTTTGCTTTTTTGCTGTGCCCTCCTAAGCTCTCCATCCTCTAATATCTCCTGCAGGAAGGGGTCCCTGAATCTCCACGCTGGTCGTGGTGCCTCCATCACCTTCTAGGAGCTCTGGTCATGATGAGAACCACGATCTGGTCGTCATGGTTACAGTCATGCTGCAAAGTCCTGTGCTGAGCAGCTCCTGTGTGGCCGGCACCTGGCTGGCTGACGGGTCTGCCTTCATCCATGCAGTCCCGTGAGGAGCATGCTCTCTTCCCCCGCCAGGTTCGCAGATGAGGAAACGGAGGCCAGCTTGTCTGTTGCTGAATCGGAAAGCTGCTCAGAGAGGAGGTTTTCCAGACTATTGTCACTTTTCACGTTTGTTTGCTTAGCCGGCTGTCCCAGGTCCCAGTCCCGGCACGCTGGATCTTTGCCGCATCAGGCAGGACCTTTAGTCGCGGTGCCAGCACACGGGCCTCACTGCTCCAAGGCATGCAGGATTGGTTCCCTGACCAGGATCGAACCCCCCTCCCTGCACTGTGCAAGGTGCATCGGTAACCACTGGATCACCGGGGAAGTCCCAGGAGAAATTCTCTACATTCTCATCACAAGAAAAAACAAAAAGGTTGTAACTGCGGTGATGGGTGTTGACGTCATGTGATCATTCACCGTATCAAGTTATTGCATTCTGTACCTGGAGGTTACATGATGTTATATCTCTGTCGCATCACAACAAAACTGGGGGAAGAAAGAAATTTTATTGGTCTTTTCCTTTGGGGTTATTCTTTTTTGTGTTCTGCTGAAGAAATCCTTACCTGTCTGTCCTGATAAGTTTTAAAAATTTGTATGTGCCCAGATGACACCACCCTTATGGAAGAAAGTGAAGAACTAAAGAGCCTCTTGATGAAAGTGAAAGAAGAGAGTGAAAAAAGCTGGCTTAAAGCTCAACATTCAGAAAACGATCATGGCATCTGGTCCCATCACTTCATGGCAAATAGATGGGGGAAACAATGGAAACAGTGAGAGACTTTATTTTACTGAACTCCAAAATCACTGCATTTGGTGACTGCAGCCATGAAATTAAAAGATGCTTGCTCCTTGGAAGAAAAGCTATGACCAACCTAGACAGCACATTAAAAAGCAGAGACATTACCTTGCCAACAAAGGTCCATCTAGTCAAAGCTATGGTGTTTCCAGTGGTCATGTGTGGACGTGAGAGTTGGACTATAAAGAAAGCTGAGTGCCGAAGAATTGATGCTTTTGAACTGTGGTGTTGGAGAAGACTCTTGAGGGTCCCTTGGACTGCAAGGAGATCCAATCAGTCCATCCTAAAGGAGATCAGTCCTGAATATTCATTGGAAGGACTGATGCTGACGCTGAAACTCCAATACTTTGGCCACCTGAAGCAAAGGGCTGACTCACTTGAAAAGACCCTGATGATGGGAAAGATTGAGGGCGGGAGGAGAAGGGCACGACAGAGGATGAGATGGTTGGATGGCATCACCGAGTTAATGGACAAGAGTTTGAGTAACCTCTGGGAGTTGGTGATGGACAGGGAGGCCTGGCGAGCTGCAGTCCATGAGGTTGAAAGTGTCGGATATGACTGAGCAACGGAACTAAGCCCCACTTTTTCGATGCTTATTTTTGTCAGAAATGAACGAGGTCGTTCACAGGTGTGATTGTCTATTTTGTGGGCAGACATTATTTTTATCATCATTTGCCCCAAGCAGGACATGGAGCAATGCTGTACATTGTCCCTGCCTTCGTGACGTCCAGACAGCCTTCCTGCACTGGAGAGGATGGGCCTAGATACGGCCGTGGGGGCCAGGGAGGCATGCACGCTAGCCCTGTCTGCGTCCCACAGGTGGGGGGCTCCCATGGGAGAAGGGGTGCTGTCCTGGGGGCAGAGCCACATCAAACACGCTGTTCTGTAAGCAGCTGAGGGTCCAGAGGAGTCTGTTTACATAGACCGGGGGCTCCAGGGCTGCGTGGATAGGAAAGGAGGGAAACCCCGGGTGATGAGTAAAATCCACGCCACCTGCCGGTGCTAATCAAGATCATTACAAGGCTTTCACGCGTCCACACGGCACGTCGCCTCACCAGTGTTGCCCTGAGGTGTTTTCCAGGGTCTTGGAGTCATCTGTGAGTAGTTGGAGCTGAGCTGGTTGAGACTGGACAGGACCACCAGGCCTCACCTGGGCCTGCGGTCGCACCTGCTCCACGCCCTTCCGAGCATGCAGCGGCCCGGAGCTTAGTTGCGCCTTCACAGAGGTGGGTTCGCACCTTTTCCAGTCACCTTTCCCTTCACTCTGCGAGCCTTGACAAACCCTCTTCTTGATTCTCCATCCCAGGAACACTCCAGCCCCTCACCTCCAGGGAGGCAGGCTTGAGGTAGGTTTTGCCTCTTGGCTCCGCTGTTTCCTGAATAAACCCTCTTTCTGCTGCAGACCTTGATGTGTCAGGGTGCTGGGCGGTGGGCAGAAACAAACCTGGCAGGAAGAGAAACCCGGCAAGTGCAGCAGAGAGCCAGAGGAGGGGCGTCCCGTGGGGCACGTGAGCGAGACAGGTGGGAGAAGGTTCTGGGGCCAAGCCGCCCGGGGTCCCAGAGCCGCCCGGGGGTCCCAGCGCTGCCTGGGGGTCCCCAGTCCCCCAGAGCTGGCCAGGAAAGGAGGTGAGGGTCGCTGCCGACCAGGCAGACCTGGGCTGGGGTGGGGGGCGAGACTCCCAGGAGGTGGCCCCAAACAGCTTTTCCCCTGCGTGTGTGTCTGTTTCTCTGGCCCTCTGGGAATTACGAATGTTAAACGCGCTGTGAAAGGCCCAGCCTCCGTAAAGAAAGAACGCGTTTGCTTGCTGGCCCCAGAACTGGTAGGTGAGTACTTGCAAATCAGCTGACCTGTGACCAAAGGCCAGTCTGTGACTTCTTGGGGTGTGGGGGCCGGGGGCGGGTAGACTCACGGTGATGAGACGGTTGCTCTTCGCTCTGCCGGTGCTGAGCCCTGTGCACACGTGTCAGGACATGGCGAGTTGTGCACTTGTAATGTGGAGCCGATTGTGTGACATTTCCCCTCGAAGCTGTGAAACCTCCTGGCACGCGGTGCACACGTACGTAGTTTGCATAAAGTGGTTCAGGTTACACTTTAAAATCACCTGGGTGCAGGCTCCTCTCTGCAAACTGGTCACGTCCAAGAGCCGTGGTTCTTGGAAGTGTCTGGGCTTCAGTGTGGCAGCTGACCCACCGCTGTGCGTCGGCACTCCAGGGAGGGGGCCTGCTGCATGTCCGGGAAGGAAAGACGCAGTCCACGGCTGCCTTGTCCCGACTGCCGCACACGCGGTCGCTGGAGCCGGCCACTTGAACTCTACTGTCTGCAGGGCCCATGACCACATCCCTGTCCTCCTCGCAGGCCCTGGGGTGGTCTTCCCGCCTCCTCCCCGGGGAAACTGGAGGTTGAGAGGTGGTGGCTGAATGTGAAAACGCTACAGGAACAAAGGCTTCCCGGGCAGCTGAGGGCTGCTGCTCCTGTGGGGCAGGACTCCAGGCGTGGCCCCTCCCCAGACTGCGTTTGTCTGATAGCGTCTAACCCCCGGAGGCTGTCAGGCTCCAAAGTAATAAAGCTTTCTAGAAACAAAGAAATCGGAGGTAACTCACGATTCCCAGACTGCCACTAACAGACACTTACAGCAAAGCGTAAATCCGGCTGAGTTTCTTCATCTTACCCAAACCACGCGGGTCTCAGAAGCGGTGTGGGTCTGGCGGATGTTTTGGGGGGTCCTTGACGGGTGACCTGCTGCAGGGGAGGGTCCACAGTCCCTCCAGGAGCCCCGAGGTGGCCCTGGTCGATTTAAGCTGTTCTCTCAATCCTGCTGTTGATTAACACAGGGGTCCCCCACCTCTGGGGTCCGATGCCTGGTGATCTGAGGTGAAGCTGATGTGATGATAATAGAAATAAAGTGCACAGCACACGCAATGCGCTTGAGTCATTCCGAAACCACCCTCCCGGCACGTGGGAAGATTTCTGTGGAACCGGTGCCCGGCGCCGAAAAGTTTGGGACTGCTGGTGCTGACAGGCAGCCCGCTTGGGTCTTTGGCAAAGGATCAGACCGGCAGGCAGCTCCCCGCGTCAGGACCAAAGCCTCTCGGCGCAACCCTCAACTGTCTGAGCAGCTGCTCCAGAACGAGAGGAAGGGGAGTGCTGAGGCCCCAAGGAAGATGCGAGAAGGGTCCCCCACCCAACCCCCAGACGCCCAGTGGTGGAGCCCGGGGCCCCCAGGGCCTGAGACGGGAACTGGCTGCTTCAGGGTGAAATCTGAAACGTGGTACAGTGCTCGCTTCGGCAGCTCATATACTAAAACTGAAACGCAGTACGTGAGTGGCTTCCGCCTCAGCACGAGAGCGTCCAGCCCAGCAAACCCAGGGCTGCGCTAGGGAAGGTCGCACCGGAGCCCTGAGCGGGATCAGGTTGGTACTCACGTCTCAGAGGTCGTCAGTTTCTCTCTAACTTTTATTTGGCTGAGCCTGGTCCCAGCTGTGGCAGGCAGGGTCTTCTGCTTTCGCTGTGACATGTAGCATCTAGTTCTCTGACCGGGGATCGATCCCGGGCCCCCTGCATTGGGAACATGGATCTTAGCCACTGGACCACCAGGAAAGTCCCGGGGCATCGCTCTCTGAATATTCAGGCTGGGCCCCTTTGGGAACCTGGCTGATGGTTCTTGACGTGGGGACAAAAGGAGCATTCTACCAACAGGTGTGTTTTATAAAAGGTTATGTGAACTTTCTTGTAAAGTTAAAACCACTTATGCCAGTGTTGAGATCCTCGTACCTACTAGAAATAGTGTTAGCCAAACCGAAAGTCTGAATTTGTGGGCGTCTGTAACTCTCCCTCACCACCCACCTCTCTCTGGTTCCTGATTCAGATAAGGGGAGTCAGGAGGAATGGTACGTATTCCAGACGCGTTTGACTCCTAAGTTTAAGGTCATGAGTAGCAAGAGTTTATATAACAAAAGATCTGAACACTGACGTCATTGACCCGAGGGCGGCAGCGGAGGTGTGGAGAGCATGGGTACCCGTGAAGGACAGAAACGTTTCCGAAAGTCCAGAGGCGACCAGTGTCACGCTCACATCCGCTCCAGATAAAATCAAGTCAGTTCTCAGCTGCTCGTTTGCAGAGGACGTGTAAGTCCAGGTGCTCCTGGCTCCTCCCCTCCCTGGTTGCGTGCGCCTGGACCCTGGGGTCTGCAGGGCCCTGGGGACAATGAGGGGCAGGGCCTGATCCTGGGTGTGATTCGTTGCTGTCGTTCAGTCACTAAGTTGTGTCCGACTGTTTGGCACCCCAAGGACTGCAGCACACCAGGCTTCCCTGTCTTGCGGTATCCCCTGGAGTTTGCTCAGATTCATGTCCATTGAGTCGGTGATGCCATCTCGTCCTGTCGTCCCCGTCTCCTCCTGCCCTCAGTCTTTCCCAGCATCAGAGTCTTTTCCAGTGAGTTGACTCTCTGCATCAGGTATTGGAGCTTCAAAGTATTGGAAGTATCAGCCCTTCCAATTGAGGGTTCAGGGTTGATTTCCTTTAGAGTTGACAGGTTTGATCTTCTTGCATTCCAAGGGACTCTCAAGAGTCTTCTCCAGTACCACATTTCAAAAGCATCAGTTCTTCAGCACTCAGCCTTCTTAATGGTCCAACTCTCACGTCTGCCTGCAACTACTGGAAAAACTATAGCTTTGACTATACAGACAAAGTGATGTCTCTGTGTTTTAATACACTGTCTAGGTTTGCCATAGCTTTTCTTCCAAGAAGCAAGTGTCTTTTAATTTCATGGCGGCAGTCACCATCTGCAGTGATTTTGGGGCCCAAGAAAGTAAAATCTGTCACTTTCCACTTTCCCCCCATCTATTTCCCATGAAGTGATGGGACCAGATGCCCTGATCTTCGTTTTCTGAATGTTGAGCTTTAAACCAGCCTTTCCCTCTCCTCCTCCCCCTCATCAAGAGGCTCTTCAGTTCCTCTTCGCTTTCTGCCATAAGGGTGTGGTTTGGTTGCTGGCAAACACCTGTTCCAACACTTACAAGGAGGTGACCTTGGAGAAAACATGTAACCTCTCTAAGTCTGTTTTCTTACCTGAAAAATTGAGTTTTCCCAACATTATGAGTTGCCCTGCAGTCCATTGTGCACGCATAAAACCATCTAGGTACCCAGTGCCTTTATAAGGTGATGCTTAAATGTGGAGAATAAATGAATGTTATGATGAAAGCTTCAGCTGAGAGCCCACGGCGTCTGCCGTCTATATGTGTAGGGACGGATCTGTCAAGGACCAGAGTGAGCTGTGAGGCTGATCTTTTGGGGGATTTATCAACCACCCAAGTGTGTGATCTCACAGTTGCCAGGACACGTCAGTCCTGCTGATTTGGGTCCTCTGGCTGGGGGTCTCTCACCAGCTTGGTCTCCTCGCCAGTCAGCTGGGGAGGGAGTTCATCCAGGCTGGCTCCTGGGGGCTCTGCTCACGCGAGGGCCTCGGGTCCTTGCTGGCCGTGGTGGAATCGACCCCCGTTCCTTGGCTGGTGGGTGCTCCCGCAGGGCCCCAGAGCTTCAGCTGGCCTCCCCAGAGTGAGAGGGAGAGGCAGGAAGAGCCGGTGTCTCACAGTCTGGTCTCAGCAGCGACAGTCTGCCACTTCCCCCGTTTTCCGTTTGCTTAAGAAGTTGCTGGTCAGGCCCCCACAAAAGGGGAGGGGGTTACTGGAGAGCGTGAGGTGGGGTCCTTGGGAGGAAATTTCAGCTCAGTTCAGTCGCTCAGTCGTGTCCGACTCTTTGCGACCCCGTGAACCGCAGCACGCCAGGCCTCCCTGTCTCTCACCAGCTCCCGGAGTTCACTCAGACGCACGTCCCTCGAGTGGGTGATGCCATCCCGCCACCTCATCCTCTCTCGTCCCCTTCTCTTCCCGCCCTCAATCTTGCCCAGCATCAGGGTCTTTAGGAGTCTCTATACTCACACTTGGAAACTTGCAAAAATAAAACACAAAACCAGATAACGTGACTGAATATCCTACTTCCACTGATGACCCAAGAAGGTCCGAGTCTACCAGCTGCAGCCTTGGGCCCAAGTCCCGCTTAGCGGTGTTGCACTGGGCTCTTTTCTGTAGCGGCCACACCAATTTTTCCTTTATATACTGAGGATGGGTAAGGCGGGACACACATTCGGAACCTTTAGGAAAACTCGAAGTCTGCTGAGTCTAGAAGTAACTAGACTTCATTATGAAGAGACCCTTTTTCTAACATGCTTTTTAACAAATATTTTGATGATAATTCAGCTACCAGTTTTGCTTTTTGTCTTGTTTTTTTGGGGGGGAGGGGGTGCAGTTAGTATTTACACATTTTCTACCTTGCTACTGTTGACTTTTCAGTTTTAGATCTGATTTGTAAAGATCATGTACATATATCTAGACTTTTTCACACAACCCTTTTGTCTACCTTCACATAATACATTTATTAATACTTTGAAATAAAAGCCATAACAAATGTTTATTATTGCCATTTTCATTCTTTCCTTTGGATCAATTAAACATGTCACGTTTCCCTATTTTGAAGATACGTACATTTTAAAAAATGGGGGGATAATCCAAATACTATAAAATTAAAGCATTTTAAAGCATAATATTCAGTGGGTTTTAGTATATTCAACAAGGTTGTGTGAAAGTCAGTAATTTGGGGACATTTTCATTTCTCCCGAATAACACCGTGTACTTGAACTACTCCTCTCCGCCCGCCACCCGCCTCGGCCCCCGGCAACTGCTAGTCTCCTTTATGCGTCTCTGGCCGTGCCTATCCCGGCCTCGCATCTGAGTGGAGCCATGCTGATACGTGGCCTGTGCCTGCTGCTCCCACTTGGCGTAAGGTTTTGGTGGCGAATGTACCAGTCCTTCATGCCTTTCCATTGCCAAATAGCATCCCATTGCTTGGATACACCGGACTCCATGTATCCATTCATCTGCTGATGGACATACGGGTGGTTTCTGGGATTTTTGACCGCCACAGACAACATTGTGAATGTTTGTGCACAAACACGTGAGCGGTCGTTTTCAGTTCTCCCGGGGATGTGATTAGGGATGGGACTGCGAAATTACACTGTGGCTCTGTGTTTAGCATTTTGTGAAACTGTCAAGCTCTTTTCCACAGTGGGTGCACCAGTTCATATCCCTACTAGCAATATAGGTTTCCAGTTTTTCTGCATTTCCATCAGTGTTATTTTCCATTTTTTCCCCTTACAGCCATTCTAGTGTTGTGAAGTGGTATCATCATGGATTTGATTGCACTTCCCTAACGGTTACTGGGGGCTTCCCTGGTGGCTCAGCCTGTCAGTGCAGGAGATGCAGGTTCAATTTCTGGGTTGGGAAGACCCCCTGGGGGAGGAAATGGCCACCCGCTCCAGTGTGCTTGACTGGGAAATCCCAGGGACAGAGGCACTGTGGGGCTACAATCCATGGAGTCGCAAGAGAGACACGGCTTAGCGACTGAACAACAGGGATGAACAATCCATTGAGTATCTTTTCATGTACTTCCTGACCGCTTGTAGACAGTTGGAGAATGTTCAGATCCTTTGCCTATTTTTAAATGATGTTGTCTCTTTGCTGTTGAATTGAAAGAGTTTTTTATATATTCTGGCACTAGACCCTCTTCACATGTATACATTGTGAATACGTTCTCCATTCTGTGAGTTGTCTTTTCCACTTTCTTGCTAGTGTTCTTTAAAGTACAAGCTTTAAAATTTTGTATGAAGTCCAATTTGTTTTTTTCCTTTGGTTGGGCTTCTAGTGTCGTGTCTGAGAAGATCACCGCCCACTTCGGGGTCATGAGTCATGTCTCCTCTGAGAGTTTATATTTGTGGGGCTTCAGTCTAGTTCTGTTCTTTGAATCCATTTTGGGTTTTGTTTTGGTGAGTCCAGCTTGATGCCTTTGCATGAAATATCCACTTGTCCCAGAATCATTTGTTAAAAAGACTCTTTCCCCATTGAATGGTCTTGGCATCCTTGTTGACCATCAGCTGACTATAGATTTAAGGGTCTACTTCCATATCTCAGTTTGGTTCCACTGATCCGTGTCTTTCTTTATGCCAGTATGACACTATCATTTTTTCTTTACACTTGGAAATGGTTTAATGATGTTTTACAACACAAATGAGCTGTACACTTGCAGTAAGTTTAATATATTTATATAAATTACAGTAGACAAATGCATATACACAGAATCTACCATTCTGACTCACCATCACTTGCTCAGCCTCTCCCAAGCATACAGCCCCTCCCAAGCATACAGCCAGCCCCCCTGCAGGCAGCCCCAGGAGGGGGAATCAGAGCGCCTCTGTCCTGATCGCCATAGCCCTGCAGTAAGTTTTGAAAGTGGAAAGTGTGAGCCTTCCAACTTCATCTTCACTTTCAAGATTGAATTGTCTAATTTGGATCCTTTGCGTTTTCATATAAATTTTAGGACTGGCTTATCTATTTCTGCAAAAAAAAAGCAAGTTGGAATTTTGATAGGAATTTCACTGAATTTGTAGATGAATTTAGTTTTGCCAGTTTAACAATATTAGGTCTTCCAATCCATATGAATGTCTTTCAATTTACTTAGGTGCCTTTAATTTCTTACAGCAGTGTTCTGTTTCCAGTGCACAAGTCTTAGAATTCTTTGGCTAATTTAATCCTAGTAATTTTATTCTTTTTGGTTCTATTATAAATGGAATTGCTTTCTTAATCTCTTCTTCAGACTGCTTATTGCTCATGTATAGAAACGCAATAGATTTTTGGGTCTTGATTTTGTATCTTGCAACCTTCGCTACTCTCTTGGCCAGTTTAAAACATACAATACAGTATTAACTCTGTCTGCCATGCTGTACAGCACATCACGAGTTACTCATTTTATAACTGAGGTTTATACTTCTCGACCCCCTTTCATCCATTTCAACCACTCCTCCCAGCCCCCCACCTTCTGGAAAGCACCAATCTGTTTTCTGCGTCTGTGAGCTTCGTGGCTTTATTTTGAACCTCACGTGCTAGGGAGACCATAGTGTGTCTTTCTCTGACATACAATGCCCGCAAGGTTTATCCGTATTGTCACAAAAGGCAAGATTTCATTATTTTTTTCTAGCTAATACTTTTTTCTTTTTCTTACATAATTGTCCTGGTTAGAACTTTTAATACAATGTTGAATGGATGTGGCAAGAACAAGCATCTTTCTCTTGTTCCTGATTTTAGGGTGAAAGCTTTCACACTGTTCAGTCTGATGTCAGCTGTGGGGTTTTCGGAGACGACCTTTCTCACGTTGAAGAAACCCCTTCTAGCCCACGTTTGTTGGGGGTTTTCATTACAGTGGCTGTTAGTTTTCAAGTGCAGTTTCTACATTTGAGATGCTCATACGGTTCTATCCCTATTTTACCAATATTGTGTATTATACTGTATTATACACAGTATAATATTGCATATTACATTGATTGTTTTGGTTAGCAAAGCCATCTATGAACTAACTTTGAACTAATTTTGCATTCATAGCATAAATCCCACTTGGTCATGGTGTAAAATTTTTATATGGTGCCAGATTATTTTGTAGAGAATTTTTATGCTTATATTAATAATGAATATTGATCTATAGTTTTCTTTTACTGATGTGTGTGTGTGTGTTTGGTATTAGGGAAATACCACACAGAATGTTAGAAAGTGCTCCATCTATTTCTTGGAAGTATTTATGAAGGTACTAACTTGATAGAATTTCATGAGTGAAGCCAGTGGCCCTGAATTTTCCTTTGTGAGATTTTTTAAATTACAGACTCACTCTCTATAGGTGTGTCCAGCTTGTCTATTTCTTGAGTCATTTCATGAGTTTCTTTCCTAGAATCAGCTCATCTTGTTTCTTCTCTAATTCGCTGACATACAGTCACTCATAGTACCCCTCAGTCCTTCTCTAAGTCTGATCGTACTGCCTCCTGTCCCACCCCTAACATTAGGAATTGAGTGTTCTTTTTCCTTAATCTAATTTCCTCAAAAAAACTTTCGGATTCCTTGATTTCTCTCTGGTTTTAATTTTCTCCATTTGACTTATTTTTGGTCTGATCTTTATTTCCTTCCTTCTGCTTTGCTCTGGACTGAGTTTGCTTTTCTTTTTTCCAGTTTCTCAAGGTCGATGTTATTGACTTGTCTATTTACTGTTCCACTTTTTAACATAGGTGTTTAGTTATTACTTAATTATAGTTTTCTTTTGTTTTTTTACCTGTAAATGTTTTCTACTTTCTTCTGTAAAGTTTTTCTTTGGGTAGGAATGTGATCTTTAATGCCCATGCATTTAATTTTCTAATTTGTTATTGATATCTAATTTCATTCCATTGTGGTTGAAAAATGCAGTTTGTATGACTTCAGTTCAGGTTCAGTTTTAGAATACAACATAGAATTTAGGAAAATAGGAATTAATATTAAAACTCATTAAGAGCTTAACCTTTGTTTAGGAGAGGCATTTATTTAAAAAAAAAAAAAAACGGTCACCCAAGGACACAACATGGCTCTAAGATCATAAAGTCAATTTTTTTTTAAAAGATTGATTTAGTTTTATCTTACTTTTTGGCTGTGGTGGGTCTTCGCACGTGGGCTTTCTGCAGCTGTGGCGAGTGAGGGCTGTGCCTCACTGTGGTCTGACAGCCTCTCCCTGCAGAGGCTTCTCTTGTGACCCGGGCTTGCGTGGCTGCAGCTTGTGGCCTCCAGAGCACAGGCTCAGTGGCTGTGGCACACAGGCTTGGTTGCTCCAGGGCCTGTGGGAGCTTCCCAGTCAGGGGCCGCATAGTACCCCTTGTCTTGCAAGGTGGATTCTTAACCACCAGACAACCAGTGAAGGCCTCATTGAGTCTACTTTTAACTCAGAAAACGTTAGGATTTCATTCCCACCAAAAAGTACCATTTAAACCAATGTTCACATCATCCAGTATCATTTCCACCAGCCAGATGTTTGCCGTTTGTCTGCATCTTCAGAGATGCCATCATGTTCCCTGGAGGGTGGAGGAATTTTTTGAAATGTTCACTCCTTCCCCTGTTGCTAAGCAGTGAAGCTGTTTTTTATTTAATTCAGTTCGGTTCACTCAGGCCTGACTCTCTGCAGGACATGGACTGCAGCATGCCAGGCCCCCAGTCCATCACCAGCTCCGGAGTTCACTCCAGCTCACGTGTTGAGTCGGTGATGCCACTTCATCCTCTGTCGTCCCCTTCTCCTGCCTTCACTCTTTCCCAGAATCAGGGTCTTTTGAAATGAGTCAGCCCTTCACATCAGGTGGCCGAAGTATTGGAGTTTCAGCTTCACCATCAGTCCTTCCAATGAACATTCAGGACTGATTTCTTTTAGCATGGACTGGTTGGATCTCCCTGCAGCCCAAGGGACTCTCCAGAGTCTTCTCCAACACCACAGTTCAAAAGCATCAATTCTTTGGCACCCAGCGCTCTTTACAGTCCAACTCTCACATCCACACATGACCACTGGAAAAACCATAGCCTTGACTAGATGGACCTTTGTTGGCAAAGTAATGTCTCTGCTTTTTAATATGCTGTCTAGGTTGGGTCATTAACTTTTCTTCCAAGGAGTAAGCCATGGCTGCAGTCACCATCTGCAGTGATTTTGAAGCCCCCCAAAATAAAGTCTGCCACTGTTTCCCCATCTATTTCCCATGAAGTGATGGGACCAGATGCCATGATCTTAGTTTTCTAAACGTTGAGCTTTAAGCCAACTTTTTCACTCTCCTCTTTCACTTTCCTGGAGAGGTTCTTTAGTTCCTCTTCATTTTCTGCCATAAGGGTGGTATCATCTGCATATCTGAGGTTACTGATATTTCTCCCAGCAATCTTGATTCCAGCTTGTGCTTCTTCCAGCCCAGCGTTTCTCATGATGTACTCTGCACATAAGTTAAATAAGCAGGGTGACAACATACAGCCTTGATGTACTCCTTTTCCTATTTGGAACCAGTCTGTTGTTCCATGTCCACTTCTAACTGTTGCTTCCTGACCTGCATATAGGTTTCTCAGGAGGCAGGTCAGGTGGTCTGGTATTCCCATCTTTTTCAGAATTTTTCAGTTTATTGTGATCCACACAAAGGCTTTGGCATAGTCAATAAAGCGGCACACAGGACCTTTAGTTGTGGCACGTGAACCCTTAGCTGTGGCATGTGGGAATCTAGTTTCCAACCAGAGATGGAACCCATGCCCTTGCGTTGGGAGCAGGGAGTCTTAGCCACTGCAGCCCTAGGGAATCCCAAGGAGACACATCCGACACGTGTGAACTGACACCTCACCGTGGTTTTGATTTGCACTTTCTGGTTAGCAGTGCAGAGCATCTCTGTGCTGGTGTTGTCTCCTTTGGTAAAGTGTCTGTTCAGGTCTTCCACCCACTTTTTTTCTTTTTAAACCTGGCTGTATTTTTGATATTGAGTTGTATGAACTTTCTACATAGTTTAGGTGTTAACCCCTTACTGATCATAACATTTGCAAACTTTCTCCCACTCCTTTGGGTTGTCTCTAAGTGGTTTTCTCCACTGCACAGCAGCTTTTAATTAGGTCCCCATAAAACTCCTATTTCTGAGTCTGTCGAGGACTTCCACTACTGTGTTGAATACTAGTGATGAGCAGGCATCCTTTTCTTCTTCCAGATATCAGAGAAAAGCTTACAGCTTTTTAACTGAGTGTGATGTTAACTTTGGGCTTGTCACCTATGGCCTTTACGATGTTGAGGTATGTTCCCTCCATGTCCACTTTCTGGAGTTTTCACCATGGAGTGGATGTTGGATTTTGTCAGCTGCTTTCTCTACACCTTTTGAGATGAACATAGTTTTTATTCTTCAGTTTGTTAATGTGCTGCTTAATACTGATCTGTGGACACTGAAAAATGCTTGCATCCCTGAGATAAATCCCATTTGATCACAGTGTACTTTTAGTGTACTACTGGACTTGGTTTGGCAGTATTTCATTTAGGATTTTTGCATCTATGTTAATCAGTGATACTGGCCTATGATTTTCTTTCTTGAGCTATCTGGTTTTGGTACCAGGGTATTGGACTCCGAAGTTCGAAAGTGTTCCTTCTGCAATTTTTTTGGAATAGTTTGAGGACAGATGTTAACTGTTCTTTAAATGTTTGGGCGAATTTACTTGTGAATCCATTTAAGCCTGGACCTTGATTTGGGAGACTCTCATGGGGATTGCCCCGTAGCCCTGTGGTTAAGACTCCACGCTTCCCATGCAGGTGCACAACTTCGATGCCTGGCTGGGGAACTCGGATCCCGCACACAGCACAGCACAGCCAAAAAAAAATATTAAATTTCCTTACTGTTAATTGGCCTCCTCATATTTATTCTTTTTTCCTGGAAGTTTTTTCCTTCAGTCTTAGAATTTCGTATGTTGGAAGTTATCAATTTCTTCTAGGTTGTTCATTTTGTCTATAGCTATATGGTATAGTACATGGCTATACAGTTTATAGTATTCTCTTCTCTCTTGTTTATCTAGTGCCAGTTAACTTTTCATTTTCTGGTTTTATTAATTTGGGCTTTTTTTCCCTTAATGAGTCTGGTTAAAGGTTTATGAATCTCATTTATCTTTTCAAAGAACTAGCTTAGTTCCATTGGTTTTTTGCTCAGATCTTTCTTTCCTTCTGTTAACTTAGGGTTCTGTTGTTTTTCTAGGTCTTGTAGGTGTAAGGTTAGGTTAGGGTTCTTCCTGTTCCTGAAGCTTGTATTGCTATCCACTTCCCCCGGCTGTTCCTGCTGTGTCGTGCAGATTTTCAGATAGCTGTGTTTATTCATTTGTGAGTGGGCAGAACTCGGGGCCCAGCTGGTCCCAGGACAGGTGCTGGCCTGCTGGCGAGTCTGCAGAGCTGTGGGTGCCCAGGGGCTGGCATCTGCCTGCTGCTGGCTGAGGCTGAAGCAAGGCTTGCTGCTCACAGGGGCTGGACCTCTGGCTGCAGGGCCCCCAGGGTCCGGGGGTCCACCTGTGCACTGCTGTGTGGGGCCAGGTCCTGGGCCCTCAGGTGGGCAGGGTGCTGTCCAGGGGTGGCTGTGGCTTCGCTGTGTGGGGCCATGTGGCCAGTGGCATCTCAGTCCTGGTGCCCATAGGCTGGTGGGTGAGGGAGGGGCTGGGTCCTGAGGCCAGTGAGTTGGAGGGGATCCGGATGCACTGCCAGCACCAGGGTCCAGACAGCCACCAGTGTCTGTGCCCCAGGGTGAGTGCAGACTGGCCCCTGCCTGCCTCTCCAGGACCAGCGGGTAGGCCTGAGCCAGGCGCCTTGCCAGTGATTGCTGCACCGACACCCAGACTGCAAGCCCAGCGCAGGGCTGACTCTGCTCCTGCAGGAGACTCTGGCTGTGCTCTGACGTGGGCTGCCCACCAAGGGGCAGAGGACCTGACAGCGTTGCGACTGTCCCTGCTACACGCTGACCGTTCTTTTTATCTGTAGTTGGAGGAGATGTTTTCTGGAAGGTTCTGGGCTTTTTCACAGACTGTAGTTCTGCAGTTCGTGTTTTTGTCATGCCCGTGAAAGGTGAGCTCAGGGTCTTTTTACAGCATCATGGCTGATCTCGAGGATGTTCATGATTACTATACGTACCGAGGTGGGTACTGAGGTCGCTTGGTGGATAGGTCCAGCTCCTTTCAACGGTACAAATGGGATACGCCTGCCTGTGCCTGTTCTTCCACACAAAAAGTAAACGTGACAAACTTGAGAAGTGAAGAAAGAATTAAGAGAAACATTTTAAATGTGTTAAGAAATATTAGTTTTATTTAACCAGTTTTCACAGCTGAATATTTATTCTATAAAAACTTTACAGATTGTACAGTTTATATATAGTTCAAACTACAGAACGAAAAAAGTAGGTCCCACAGATGCAAAAATACTGCACCAACCAATCCAAGTAAAGGCAGATTTACACTCTGTATGCTCTCCGCGAGGCCGGGAGGTGGTCGGTTCTAAGTAGAAACTTCAAAACTGTACAAAAATAAGGTTTTGATTTTATTTCACTCTTCAATACATTCAATATGATTGCAAGCTCAGAAGCCTGCCGGGGGGACAGGCTTCTGGAATCGTCCCCACCCCTGGCGGGAATGCGGACGTCTATTTACACAGGGCACTCTCGGACAGCATCCTGTACTCGGTGTATCGTGTAGACGTGAAAGCAGAGACCAAGAGCATGAAACGTCGATATGATAAGGTAGTTCTCGTAAGGAGTTTCTGCACTGGATAGTGCGCCAGAAGAACTTTAACTTATTAAATAAAATATATTCTAAGTGAACCTAAAAATTACACTTTATAAACATAAAAATACCTTTTATTTTTGGTGTAATACATCGATCTTATCTGCAAACAGAAAACCAAAACGGTATATAAAGTAGTAGTTCTCACCCAGCAACAAGAAGCACTTATGTAGTTATTTTTCAAAAGGGTCAGAAAAACTAATTATAAACCTGCTAAGATTAACTTACAACTTAAGATACCATACTGAAGCTAGTCAGTGATTCACTAATACTGCAAAACAAGCTTTCCCCTATAGAGAGTGGTTTCTTCCTGTTAACTGGGTAAGAATCAGACATTTAAAAAAGAAGAATCAGTTGATATCTCAGCATGAATCCCTAGGCGTATTTTACTTCAGGGGTATATCCATCAGTGGGTGTTTAATCAGAAATACTTATCTAAAAGATAAGTCTTCCCTTTGATTTAGAATTTTCTATCTCTGAGGCTTTGGACCTCTTAGAGATAAGGGCACATCTCATATCTTTCCATATTTCTATTTGGGGCAGGGAATGGTGAGGTTGGCTAACACCTCTTTCTTTCCTTCTAGAAAGAAAAAAAACAAGGAAAACACATTATTGCAGACTTTTCTGACACCCAAACCAAGAAAACACTTTTTTATACAGTACTAGCTGAAGATAACAAAAATTAGAGCCTCAAAGAGCAACCCAGGGCTCACCTTTATACTTTTACACTTGTGTGTGTATTAAGTATAAAATAATGACGTTTGGACAAAGGAGTTTTGTAGTTATTTATTTTAAAGTTACAGTACTTAAAAACTCCTTGGCAATAAATAGCTTGGCCGTCTCGAGTCCTGCTCCCCAGTGGAGCCCCAGGCGGGCCTGGCGCGGCCGTCAGAACTCGTCGATCTTCCTCTGCAGGTACCTGAGCATGGAGTCCATGCCCTGGGCCGAGCCCCAGATCTTCTTCAGCACCTCGCACTCCCGCTCGTTGGCCTGCTCCAGCTCCAGCCTCATGTTGCAGCGCACAAGGGCCTTGGACTCCTCGAGCACCTGTGCCAGACGACAAGCAGGAAGTGAGTGGGGACTGCGGCTGCAAGCGCTAGTGCAGCACGGCCCCTATGCTTCCGGAAGCAGATACCAGACCTGAGAACGCTTCTGGAAGCGGATACCAGACCCGAGGAGCCACCTGGCAAGAGAGGACCAAACGCCTTCTCCTGATGCGCACCAGCCTGACGAGTGTGTGACACATATCTCACCCGCTGCGGATGTGGGGCAAACTCACATCAAAGGGCTGTTAAGCTATTTCTTGACAGCCATGCTCTCCACACCCTGGTCCTGCCCTGGCAGCAATGATGCCCACTCCTGGGGGCTTGCTGAGAAAGCCCACCGAGGGGACTTCTAATCAAAACTTACTCGGTAATGGGTTGTTGTGTTGTCTGGGACAGCTTACAAGGGAGCTGTGTCAGTTAATAGGAAAAAACGTTTCACCCTGTCATTTGCTAAATGCACTTTAGTAAGTGCTGGATATATGCCAACAAAACTCAAACCTACGTTCACTGAGGGGAGAAAATGCGTGGAGAAATGCAAGGCTTTGGAAACGGTAAAGAATTCAGCAAGAATGCTTTCTGTACACCTCCATGGGATGTTTCCCAGCGCCTATGTCTGTCTAACTGCGCTCCCTTAGCTCCCGCCGTGTGCAGAGGCCCAGCTCGGCGTCTGGCTGTGTGCACCCTGCAGAGAAAGGGCGGAACAGGAGCAGGACGTACGACGGGGTTGCAGGAGGCGAGCTCCTTGATGCGGACCATGACTTCCTGGGTGAAGGTCCCGGGCCAGAACACCTGGGAGACCAGCCCTTTGCCGCACGCCTCCTGTGCCGTTAGCTTCCGGCCGCTGAGCAGCATTTCATTTGCCTGGAAGGAAGAAGCACAGAGGCCGTGTGAGCTGTGGGGAGAGGTGGCAGGGAGACCCAGCCTGGAAACTCTCCACTCTGAGTTCAGATGGTGCCCAAGGGCAAAGCAAGCACCGCAGGGAGTGGCCCACTGGCCGGGGACTCTTACTGAATCTAAGAGGCTCATGTAGAGCAGAACCACACAGACCAACCCAGAAATCTAAGCTCTATCTGCTGTAGATCTGAAGCTGCAGTGGCACGTGGCTCTGGGGGCAGGCCTGGGTGAGGGGGGCAGGGAGCCAAGCCCGGGAGGCAGGGGGTGCCCACCGTGCGAGGAGCAGCGGACACAGCGGGGCCTCCAGCGGGACACCTGGGAGGGGCCTCGGGCGGTACCAGGCAGAGAGGCCCTCCAGGGGCGATGGGGGCCAAGTCCCCAGAGGCTGGGACCCAGGGGGCAGGTGTGGCTGCCCCTCCAGAGGAACCGTGTCTCCTTGCAGCTCTGGGCGTGGTGGGTCCCACGGGCCTCAGATCCATGACCGGTGCCCGGGGAGCCCGGGAACCCTGCAGTCCTCCCTACCCATGGCCAAGGGCAGCAACCACTGTCCCCCTGCCTCACCAGGACGGCCCCCGAGGCCTGCAGCGGATGGATCGCCTATTTCCTGCTCCCTTTTTCACCTACTAATCTTAATGTCTGGTGGTGTTTCCTGCCTGAGGCCTCCTCTGTGTCTTTCCCAGGCAGCGAGAGGCGAGTTCTGAACCCAGAGGAGCAGCCCTGCACACAGGTTGGAGGTGGAGCCGTCCCCGTTCCTGGCTGCCCAGCTGCCAGAGGCCATCAGGACAGCTGCCTGGACCCCCAGGGACTCTGTCAAAGGGCAAAGCTGGAGCCTGCGCTCAGCAACGAGACACAAAGCCACCAGCCACTCTGGTCCATGGCGGGTGCCCCGGAGTTCCCCGAGGAGGCAGGGGCTGCTCACAGCTTCTGTAGCCCCGTGCCTGCCTCCGCCTCCTGCCTGCCTCCGCCTCCTGCCCTGGTTCCAGGAGCTGGGACCACAACACATCCTTTCCAGAGATCCAGAGCTATAGCCCAGACTCCTGGTAAGGTGGGTTACACAGCAGACCAATGCTGCAGGGAAGCACCTGGCAACTCGGCCCCTGAGGCGCCCCTCAGAAGCGGAGCTGCCAGGCTATCAGATCAAGGCCCTTTCCACTGCAAACTCTGGTTGGTTTGGGTTACAGACCAGGTATTCACTCCTGGGGAGGGTCAGCGTTAATTATGCAGACATGAAGGCACCTCGTGGAAGGAGGGCCTCTAGGAAATGATGCCAAACAGTGTGAATAAACACTCTATGAACCAAAGCATGACAGCTTCCCACGGGTTCACGGATGAGGAAAAGAGCTGAGCGACACGTGCGTCTGACGGGAACTGCCCAGAGTGACACCTGTACACAGTTGAGAGAAGCGGCAACCAAGGACGGTTCCCAGGACCATGCGTCGAGAAGAGGTACTCACAGATGCTCCTCCCATGATCCTGGGGAACATCACGGTGGAACAGCCATCTGGACTCTGCCCGAAGGTGGTGTAGGGCGTCTGGAACCACGCCTTTTCGTTGGCCCAGACCACATCACAGAGAGGCAGGATGGATGCTCCTAGCCCAATGGCCGGGCCGTTCACGGCTACAATAATAGGCTTCTTGAACTGAATGAAGGTGTTCACGAAGTTTCTAAAACAGAAGACAAATGGGGGGTTACTCAAAACACTGCATAGCTGGGCAACAGAAAGAAATCTACTTGTATGGAATTCAGTACATCAAGACGTGAAGGCCGTGCGCATTGACTGTAAATGGCGGTTCTGACGGCGTTCTGGCTGCAAAGGGCCCTGGCTTGTACTGCTGTGCTGCAAAGGCTAAATGGCACCCCGGAGGCTGGGCAGGCAGCTGTCGCTACAGGACCCACGTGAATTCCCAGGAAGCGGCATAGCAGAGGGCACTCTCAACTTGGGCTCCAGGAACCCCGTCTTCCCCTGATGACAGGGAGGAGCCCAGGAAACCTGAAAGGCCGCAGACCAGTCCAGCAGCTCTCCCGCAACAAAGAGGGCATGGGGCCGCACGGGGCCACACAGACGGCCTGGGATCGGGCAGGAGCCTCAGGGCCTGAGTCTGGACTTGGTCTGTGACTTCAGAAAGCTCTCTGATAAAGTGAAAACACGGGTATTCCTGAGTTTATATGGACCGGACAGAGTGACTCAGACGAGATGTTCAGCGGCTAGTGTAAGACCCAAGACCTAACAGAGCATCCCCCAGCCTGAAACACGTCTGCACAGCACCTCCAGCCACTCACGACGACCATCGAGTTCGCCTCCCAGGGGGCCTGGGTTCCCCCACACAGTGGGTGAGGGGTCTCACAGCCCAGACAACGCCACTGGCCTGCTTTAGGATCAGGCTGGAAAGCTGGGCTGCTCTTCAGGCTGGTGCAGCCTCCTCCACACACCAGGATCTGAACTACATTCAGAGGCTGCGTCTTGTGAAGACTGAACACAGTGAAGACAAGGACAAGCACACTGGAAACGAATGCGAGATCATCCTTCAAGGCCATCTGAGCTCTCGATCAGAAGGACAGCATTCTAGATTCTAAACCCGACAGCCCCAGCTGCAGTACCAAAGGAGCAGTCTGGGTGCTGCTCCCTGCAGTTCAGCAGTTCAGCCTGCTCAGACGGGCTCTGGAGTCACGACTTAGCGTGCAGTCTCCCCTCCTCCGCAGACACAGAGAGGAGGGCCATGGAGTTCTGGCAGGATGAGGCGCAGCGGGCTGGGTGGGTGTGTAGGCAGTAGGGTCACGGGTCTCCGTGTTTGGCAGCTGCACACTCACTCAGGGGACTGTTCTCCAAGGCCTCTGCAGTCAGCCTTCAGCCCACTCAGGGTCCCCGGAGGTTGTGGGGATTGAGAATTAACTCACGCCAATGAATGAGAGCGTGGGCTCCTGTCAGGAAGATTACCCTGGGATTCAAGCACACAAAGAGAGCCAGACAACCTCTAAAATACTAATTTGAAATAATCCCAGACCATCTCCATGAAGCTATTCAGTTCTGCCACCTTCTGAGGATTCTAGATCAACGACCTGTGACGGAAACGCATCACCTATGCTTAGTTACAGACTGTCGGCAAAGTAACCGCCAAACTGTCTCCCTGACTTAAAGCAGACATTTCCCCCGAATGGCCCTGCATTCAGCTGCTCCTGTGAACGGGGCAAAGTGGAGACGGTTCCAATACTGACAACTGGAAACCACAGACAGGGATGGTAGCTTCACACGAAAGAGGGGATCAAACCAGTGTAACAATAAAGATTCTACAGAGCAATGGTAGAATGTTGGACTGCAGAGAGATCCAACCAGTCCATCCTAAAGGATATCCTGAATATTCATCGGAAGGACTGATGCTGAAGCAGAAACTCCAATACTTTGGCCACCTGACGAGAAGAGCTTGACTCACTGGAAAAGACCCTGATGTTGGGAAAGATTGAGGGCAGGAGGAAAAGGGGACGACAGAGGATGAGATGGTTGGATGGCATCACCGACTCTATGGACATGAGTTTGAGTCAACTCTGGGAGTTGGTGAAGGACAGGGAGGCCTGGCGTGCTGCAGTCCATGGGGTTGCAAAGAGTCGGACACGACTAAGTGACTGAAGTGACTGACAAAGAATGGTTAAGGGAAGGGATTACTCCACGCAGCACTAATCCCTCTCATGCCGTATGTCTGGAGAAATGTTTGGAGCTGAACTCCCCCCCAGGAAGATGAGCTTCCCTTCTCTCTTGCTTGGGATGACAGCCGCTCTGCACCCAGCAGCAGCATGTGTGGACCAGCTTGCCCGGGAACGGGCACCATCGCCCCTTCTCAGAGACTCGGCCGCGCCGTGCTGAGGACTCTCAGATGCCAGAGAGAGCACAGTCCGCAGAGAAATCCATTTCATGTTAGAAACAAACAAAAGCTGCCAGACAGAAGTTCACACAACTGCATCTCTGTTCAGCAGAAACACAAGGGCTCAGCCCCATGCTGCTGGAGGCAGGAGCTGCCTCTGGGCCCTGGACGCTCAGGGCCGTCTGTCTGCTGCTTTGGGGGCCGTAAAACAAGCGTATTTCAAACCTTAAAATAAAAATGCATGAGGATTCATGTCCCATACAACACACTGAATTTAAACTTCAGTTTCCTCTCAATTGACTGAAAGGCTATGCTGGGAACAGTGGGAAGGAAAGAGATTATATTTGCCACAAAGTTAGCTTAAAAACTGAAAGTGAAGTCGCTCTTTGCGACCCCATGGACTGTAGCTTCCAGGCTCCTTGGTCCATGGAATTTTCCAAGCATGAATACTCTGGACTGCCGTTCCCTTCTCCAGAGGATCTGCCCGACCCAGAGATCGAACCTGGGTCTCCTGCATTGCAGGCAGATTCTTTTACCGTTTGAGCTACAGGGAAGACCTTTAAAGCTTAAAAAGACCATTCAACAAAATAAAAATTCTATCCATTCTTTTGGAGAATATTTGCCATCCTGCAGACCTCACCAAAAAGTTAAAAAACCACCTACCAACAGTAAGCCTCAGAAATGCTTCGGGGAAATGGGAACTGAGCTATCCAGGGCTGGTTTCTTGCCTCTCTGTCAAGCTCCCCTGCACAAGCGCGTCTGGGCCGGGACTGAATGCGACAAGGTCAGGGTCAAGGGCTCATTTCCTCACTGGGCTCTGCTCCCTCCTCAAGCCTCGGCTCCTCCTGGTCCCTGGGACTCCAAGAGCTATAAACTGATCCAAACACTATAAACTGATCGCTAATAACTTTATCACTCGTGTGCTGAATATTTTTAATCACAGTTAATTTGCAAACTGGTTACCACCAAAAATCCCAGCCAGGTTGAGCTCTACAGAAATGTGAGAAGCTCACAGTCTATGCCTGACCTTCCTATTTCCCTACCTTCCTTTTCAAAACTCATGGCGGTGCTGTTCTCTGCCCAAAGTGTTAAGGAATTTGAGGCAGGACACCACAGAAACAAACAAACAAAAAATATTCACAGTAATAGCTTTGCATGTATAAACTAACTTTACACACAAAACATTAATTTCAGTGCAAATGAGCCAAGGTAAAGGTTAAGTTGATCTGGCATTAACAGAACTTCACACCAAAGGCAATGGCACCCCACTTGCCTGGAAAATCCCATGGACAGAGAAGCCTGGTGGGCTGCATTCCATGGGGTCGCTAAGAGTTGGGCACGACTGAGCGACTTCACTTTTGCTTTTCATTTTCATGCACTGGAGAAGGAAATGGCAACCCACTCCAGTGTTCTTGCCTGGAGAATCCCAGGGACGGGGGAGCCTGGTGGGCTGCCGTCTATGGGGTCGCACAGAGTCGGACATGACTGAAGCGACTTAGCAGCAGCAGCAGACAAAAACTGAGTGTATTTTCCTAAAGCAAGATTTGGCATTTCCCTACAAGACTGATCCGGCTTTCTGTGGGGCGTGCTGGCATCTCAGAAACGGAATGGGTCGCTGAAGAAAACAAGCATTTAAAGCACCTGGGGTTCTACAGGAGATGGCTGCTGCTTTTTCTTCCTCAGCTCTGTCTGATCCCAACAATACAAGCCTGGGCCACAGTCAAGGGCAACCCCGCCCAGGGTGGGGTGGGGGAGGCGCAGGGGGTGCCTCAGCGAGCCATGTACAGGTGGGGCTGGGGGCTGGAACTGAGGTAGACAAACCAGCTCCCAAATCACACCATCAGGGGGAAATTCACTGTGATCTTACGGGAAATGTGCAGCCACCACCTGAGGCATAAGTGTATCTTAAAAAGGACATTCAGTGCAGTCACTCAGTCCTGTCTGACTCTTTGTGACCCCATGGGCTGCAGCACGCCAGGCCTCCCTGTCAATCACCAACTCCCGGAGTTTACTCAAACTCATGTCCATTGAGTTGGACCCTTCTTGTGTGACGTTATAGAACTAGCGTGTCGTAAAGCCTAGTTGATTGATTCTGGAGTTGACCAAACGTAAGTTATCACACAAAGGAGAGGGCGTCTGTACTCCAGGGCTGCAGGCCCTGAATACATGGTGGATACTCCAGCCATGTGCTACTCTGGGCTCACCCCCCGGACCCCACCCCCCTCCAACACGAGCTGGGCTCGAGCCAGCCTTGACATCGGCTTGCCTGCTGGAGGCAAGCTGCCCACAGAATAGACAGAAGATGTATTAACTCTTGCTAGCAGCGGGTCTCAGAGGAGGAGACCCATCATGGGGTCTGGTTCACGCTGGTGATCTCGTGGACCAGGGCGCGTACCTGACGGCCTCGGCCATTTTCCGTGGAGGACACCCCTCCCCCCGCTCATCACTCATCTCCGCGGAGGAGATCCCCACCAGTAGGGTCCGGCTCAGCCGGCCATCCGTGGCCGGGGCGCGTACCTGATGGCCTCAGCCATCCTGGCGCTCTCCCGCTTGCGGTCGTCCGTCAGGCGCCGGATGAAGTAGATGAAGTCCAGGCCGCAGCAGAAGACGCTGCCCACGGCGCTGAGCAGCACCAGCTTGCTGTCGTCGGCCGCGGCCGTGCTCAGAGCGCTCTGCAGCTCCTTCATCACCTGAAAGGCACCCAGAGCGCCTGCTCACTGCACCGTCCCGACTCAGTTCACCGGAAGCGGGCTCATGGCCTGACACTGCTGCCCGCATCTACTGAGCGGCTTGCCATTTCCTTCTTTTCTGAAGCCGGGGGTGGGGAACAGTGGGAACCGGGTGTCATCACAGAGCCTGTCGGGAACGGAGTGTAACTCGGGGGATGTGTGCATCTGAGTCGCTAAGCAGTGCTGTATTGCGGCTCCCGGTGGGCGAGTTCTGCTCTGTCCTCTTGGCATTTCTACCGTTTGGACAGCAGGTGGCACATGCAACCAGTTCAAAGAAGCTGCTGCTTTGGCCCTGCTTTGCTTTGGCACCAGCCTCCCATTCTTGGGGTGGAAACCTTAAGTTTGGTGCCCAAGTGCAGTAAGAGGGAGCACAGCATGGAGGCATTTTCAGTGGGCACAAACCATTTAAAATGGTCCCGCAAAGCATTTATGAACACCAACGTTCTAACGAGGTGCTGGGGACCAGCCCGGACCTGGTGCCCCCCTGACCACTGGCAGACACTCGAGCTTTCACCTGGACAAAGCCTGATCCACAAGTGGGAAACTATCAGAACTTACAATTTTAAGCATGAAATAGCTCAGGTTCAAACACCTCTGATTTTAGATACGTCACAGAACTAAGCTTTTGAGCCTCTGGGAGCACCCATCTCCCTCACCCCCTGGAAGCTACTTAACGACCAGCAATAACCATGTAGGAATCACTGCTGCTGAAGCTCCATTCCACATGGAGCTGGAGGCTGACGGGAAGGAAGGTGGGGTGAGCTTCTGGAGGGCTGGACCCTGGGGGGCCTTAACCTTGCCTGAACCGAGAGCTCTGGGAGCCTGAGAGGAGGGCGTGAGCACACACCTCACACGTGATTTCAGGGAGGCCCACCCCCCGACCCGGGGGGACGGGGGGGGGGGCCCTCTTGGCCAGGAGGCAGGGGCTTGGGGCACCCTGCCCCTCCCTCCTCGTAGCTGGACCTGGCTCGGGGCGTGCGGGCAGCAGGGAGGGCCCAGGGGAGTGGGGGCTCGGCCTGCGGGCCCAGAGACAGTGGCCCCGCAGCCGCACTCACCTCCGGGTTGAGCGAGTTGTTCTCGGATGACTTGGTGGACAGCAGGATGTGGGTGAAGCCGTCCTGCTTCCGGACCACGATGTCCCGGTACCTGTAGGCGCTCTCCGTCTGCCGCACGCTGAAGCGCAGCCGCTTGTCAAAGGGCTGGTCTCGCCTGTCCTCGAGGAACTTCCTCTTCCCGGCCGCCACGCCCGTGACCGACGTCTGCAGGGCGGTGGTCCCATTGGCCGTCAGCGCGTCCATGAACGGGGAGGTGCCTGTGGGGGGCCAGGAGCACGGCAGTGAGCACCCACCCCCAGCCTGCCCTCGACCCAGGGTTGACGGACAGTCCCAGCAGGTTAGACACCAGAACCTCTGCAGAGCCTGCTTCAAAGGCGCCTGCTGCCCTCACACGTCTGACACAAAGGAGCTTGCCCTCAGCCTTCCTCCTAACAAAGAAAGATGGGAAGAACAAGCTGGGGGAAGCTGCAGGACTTGGAACTCAACCAGACAGGAGACACATCCTGGGCGCAAGAAGTTGGAAGAAAAAAGGAAACGGATTCAAAGAAATATTACTAGAGCAAAGGCCGTCTGGCACTGAGCCGAGACTGCTTCCGGGTGAGGGTCCATTCGGACAGACGCGTGAAGCAGCCGCTTCTGCAGGCCTGTGGTCCCCGGGCCGCCCAGGGCTCTTCTGCGGGAGGTCTGGGCCTCTGTCCACAGTCCTGGTTCTGCTGCATTTTCAAAGAGCCTCCTAGGCAGCTGGAGACAGCGCCCCCTCCCGCCACCCAGAAGGCCCATGCTGCTTCGACTCCCCGCTCCTAGTGCAGGGCCCAGGTTCAATCCCTGATCAGAGAACGAGAGCCCACACACTGCAGCCAAGACCCGGTGCAGCAAAAGGGGTACTTTTTGAAAAAAGAGTTCAAACATTAAGGCAGACAGTTCTCATCCTACTGGTGTGAACTGCCTGAGTACCATCTAACCTGGTAATAAATGTACAGAGCCTCTGGGCAGAGGAAGGAAGGGAAAGAAACCTAAGACAACTGGATGAGGCTTTACTAACTCAATGAGTGAGACATTCTCTAAGAAGAACATGACGAATTATGAGTGAAATATTTCCTGTAACGTGAAAGAAAGCTGGAGCCACTGGAGCATTGGTGAGTGGATGTTCAGAAGTCAGATCATCTCCCTGCTAAAACAGGCAGACTTTCATTCAGTTGGTGGAACTGGAGATTTCTGAAGTTAAAAACAGATTCACTCTGGGGAAAAATCTGGAGTGGTAATACGTGTACGGGACAATAAAAAAGAGCGTGGTAAAAGCCCCTACCACCCCCCCACCCCCGTCAGCCTGGGACCCATCACCATAGCAGTCTTGGAGTCTGGTTTCCAGGTCTCCTCAGGGACAGGCTCCACACACAGCAGCAAATGCTACACGAGCGCCTCCCTCCCATCTGCCGTGGACAGACCCGCAGTGACGTACGAGCCCCAGAGTCCCGCCTCACTCGCCCTCACCAGACGGTATCTTAGGCGCCAGCGTCCATCAGCAGCTCAGACTCCCTGAGCGTCTCTGAGGCTGCTCAGTGGTCCCCTGAACGGATGGTCTGTAATGCTTTTCATCAGTGACCCTCAGATGTTACCGCTGAAGCCGCAGCGCATACCCCAGGCTGTGCTGTGCCTTCAACATGCTGGTGAACCTGCAGGGTCAGCTGCTGACGGACTTGGAAGCCGAGTCTTTCTAACGGAAGAGGGTTTGGGTAGCAGTCGCCAGCGAGGGGGCACTGCTGGGGTCTTACCGAGGCAGCCCTCAGGTGCCCTGCTTTAACCCCCAGCCTGCCCTGCACTCATTACAGTGCAGTTTTAAGGTGTGTGAGTGCTGGGGGCGCGCTGACGGTAGGGAGGTGAGTGGACGGCGGGGGTGCCACACCGCCCGGAGGGGCGGGTGCCCATGGCTCACCCGAGCAGGGGGCACGGCAGCCAGGCTGTCAGGACCCGAGCTGTTAACTGGCATGGGGCTGGCCCTCCCACCCCACCCTACCCTGCTCCTCACGTCTCCAAGGGTGCCCCGGAGACCCCCGTTCACAGAGGTGGGACTTCCAGGCTATGGGTCCACCAGCCTGGACACGTGAGCTTGGCGGCAAGCTATGCACCTCTGAGGCGGCAGGTCCCGTGGAGCTCTCTATGGTTCTACATGTTCAGACGTGGACCCCTGCGGGCCTGTGTGACCAGCCCTGCTGAACTGGCCTTCACCTCCCTGTTGACACTCTGCTGGCTCTCAGCGGACATCCCGGGCCCTGCAATCTCGCCAGGGGCTTGAGCCCCACCCCCACCCCAGGGACCCTCTGCTGCCCACCCCTGGGGCCTCGTGACTGTGCCCTCTTTGGGTGGAGAAGTGCCCACGGCACTTGGGCGCACAGGCACCAGCCCAGGGCCATCTCCCTCCTGACCTCGGTGCCCGGCCCACGCTCCCCTGGGGCCCTGGACTCGCTCTTCCCTCTGCCTGGAACGTTCTGGGCCTGGAGCTCTGACAGCTGCTTTCTTCTGCTCATCGCAGCGGCAGCTGCACTGCCGCCTCCTCTTGGACCCACACCCATGGCCCCTCCCGGCCCCACCCGCGCGCCGGCCCGTTCCGGTGTTTCCAGTCCTCGCCCCAGCTCCGTCCGCCTCATCTGACTTTTACTAACAAAGCGTGGCTGGATGCTGCCAAGCTCCTGAGGGCAGGGTCCCCTCTATCGAGCTCACTGACGCGACCCCACCGCTGACCAAACAATAAGGGGAGGGAACCCTGACACTCCTCAGCCAAGCCCCCTCCACTCCAAGGGGAGGGTCAGAGGGCCACCCGGCCTCAGGACAAGTGGGGACCGGAAAGCCGCACAGCAGGGCAGAAGCCACGGCTCAGGGCTCAGTGAAGAGGCAGACGCTGAGACCCAGGGCAAAGCTGCTCCACAGCAGAGACCGTGCGATGTGCAGCCCGCCTCAGACCCAAGCCCCGACTGATGGAGACGCAGGAGCCGACAGCTCCTGGGGGGTGGGGCGCCGAGACCACCAGCCGCTTTCCTAGGAGGCACTGGCGTGAAGTCCAGCCAGGAAAACCCACATTTTAGTGTTGCCCCCGAAAAAAGTTTTATTTTAAAACATCCTAAGAGCAAAAGAGATACCCTCACACAGGTACTGCTGACCTGTTAAAATTCACTGCTTCAGAAAGTGCTTTTCTAAAATGAAATGTGCTCCAACATAAGAGAACAGTCTCTGGATTTCCTCACTGGCCCACGAGACCCAGAAAACGGAGCAAAACCCACCACACGACTGGTTCAGACAGCAGACTCCGGGCAGCGAGGACCGAGGTGGACAGTGAGCCCGCCGACTCACCAGCCATCTGCCTAGAGGCTGCGTCCACGCTACGGGCAAAGGCTACCTGGCGCGCAGGCGGGAGGCGAGGCGGCCCAGGCAGCCGGAAGAAGAGGAGGGCCTGGGCATCTGGGACAGTCGCGGCCATCCCTCTCTGTGATCTAAAGCCAGAGAGCCAGCAGCAGAGTTGACAGAATCCTCAGCCCTCCTTCACAGAGTCTGGCTTTTCAAAACACTGTTAGCCAAACTCTCACTGAACCCAGTCCTATTTAACAATATAAAAGCCTATCATTTTATTCTGATTACATAATCTGCATGCTGAATTCATTGAGAGAAAATTTTTCAAGTGAACATGAACTAAAGGTTCATGAACTAAAGGCTTAAACCTTTAAACACCACATGCAAGCAGCCCTTTATCAATCAGTCACTGGACAAGGCTCTCCTCCAGCTCCTTCCGCTACGGTCCTGGCCCACAGGGGGCTCCGGATTCACGGTTCACGGGCCAGCTCTGGGCGGCCTTCACAGGGGACACTGATTCACAGCTCACGGACCGGCTCTGGGCAGCCTTCACGGGGACGCTGACACACAGCAGGTGTTGCTCGAAGGTCTGCTGCAACGCGACTGGCCCATCGGGAACAATCTGAGCACCTGCGCACCCAGTGCCCACCGTGAGAAAGCTTGGGCTGCGCGTCCTGGTCCCAACTCAGTGTGCACCCCCAGCCCCACCAGGCTGAGCCCCTGGGCTCTCGCCACCTCTGGGTCGTAAGAAACGACTCCCCAGAGCAGGAGGGCACCCAGCACAGCCGGGACAAGCGTTACAGACGAACACGCCTGAGCACTGAGTGCGCAGCACCAGGCCCGTGCGCCCCCCACCTTCTCAACAGCATCTCCGGGGCCTCCCTCCCCCTGGCTGGTAGCACCCTGGGAGGCGGTGGCTGGAGGGGAGAGAAGGCGAGAGACGCGTGGGGTCTTGGCGGCCCTGCACGCCCACAGCACGTCTGGCACCTCCACCCTGCTGGATCTGCCCAGCTTCTGGTCTTTTTCCTCTCGCTTGACCCCATCAGCCTCACCACTTCTCTGCCTTCTAGTGTGGATAACTAGCTGTGTTCAGTTCAGTTGCGTCCAACTCTTTGCAACCCCATGAATCACAACACACCAGGCCTCCCTGTCCATCACCATCTCCCAGAGTTCACTCAGACTCACGTCCATCAAGTCAGTGATGCCATCCAGCCATCTCATCCTCTGTTGTCCCCTCCTCCTCCTGCCCCCAATCCCTCCCAGCAGCAGAGTCTTTTCCAATGAGTCAGTTCTTCGCATGAGGTGGCCAAAGTACTGGAGTTTCAGCTTTAGCATCATTCCTTCCAAAGAAATCCCAGGGCTTCAGAATGGACTGGTTGGATCTCCTTGTGAGTCCAAGGGACTCTCAAGAGTCTCCTCCAACACCACAATTCAAAAGCATCAATTCTTTGGTGCTCAGCCTTCTTCATAGTCCAGCTCTCACATCCATACATGACCACAGGAAAAACCATAGCCTTGACAAGATGGACCTTTGTTGGCAAAGTAATGTTTCTGCTTTTCAACATGATATCTAGGTTGGTCATAACTCTTCTTCCAAGAAGTAAGCGTCTTAATTTTATGGCTGCAGTCACCATCTGCAGTGATTTTGCACCGCCCCCCCCGCCCAAAATAAAGTCTGACACTGTTTCTACTGTGTCCCCATCTATTTCCCAAGAAGTGATGGGACCAGATGCCATGATCTTCGTTTTCTGAATGTTGAGCTTTAAGCCAACTTTTTCACTCTCCTCTTTCACTCTCCTCAAGAGGCTTTTTAGTTCCTCTTCACTTTCTGCCAGAAGGGTGGTGTCATCTGTATATCTGAAGTGATTGATATTTCTCCTGGCAATCTCGATTCCAGCTTGTGCTTCTTCCAGCCCCGCGTTTCTCGTGATGTTAGGTGTAGTCAACTCACACACTCACTGCCTGTGTCCAACTCCAATCCAAGGCCACAACAGTGCGTCTCCAACCTTTCATGAAAGTACCTCTCCTACAAAACGAGAAACTTTAAAACGTCAACTTAAATAAAAATGCCTCAGGTGAATAATCTGGTTTTTCTGTAAGCTGGGTCTCTCTTGTGTCTCTGACATCCCTTCCTGGGAATCAATCAGGTACCACCACACACTCCAGGATGCAGGCAGGACCACCTGCCTCCCCGCTTCCTGAGATGCGCTGGAGCCATACTGAGCCCAGGCCAGGGGGCTCTGAAACTCTGTACTGAGGAGCCACGTGCAGACAGCATCTGTGTGCAATTAGCTCGTTATCTTTAAAGAGTAAAAGAACGCCAAAGGATGGAGGGTGCAGAAAAGCGGCCGTGGTGTATGAAGCACACACAGAATTCCTTGAAAGGACTAAATAGCTCACGAATGCCAGAGATGCATGAAGGCAGGTAAATGGGAAACAGTGAATTAGTTAAAAATCTACGAGTATCAGAATTAAGAATCATCCTGAAAACCGACAGCAAAACGACACAAGCTGTGACGTCCTCAGTCGGTATTGCTCTGTTTCTGGAGGGAATCAATCTAGGGATATAAGTATGAAAAAGCAGTGAGGAGGCTTAAAAAAATGAATGCTGTTTCATGAGAAAAAGTGGCAATTAATGAAGACGATGTGATTTTAAATAACGTGCTAATTAAATTTCCTAAAAGCCACGTAAGATCAGCCTGACTAAACCAAAGATTCCGAACTAAGAGGTTCACAGTCGTGAGACACTTGACCTGAGAAGGGCCACATCCCTCCGTCCACAGATCCTCAAACTGACTCACAGCAGCGTCAGGGTCCAGCTTCAAAACCATGCTCCTGGGGCCACTCCACACCACCCGGTGTTTCTGGGGTCCCTGGCGGGGAGGCAATACCCTGGCATGACTCTGACGCCCACTGCCTGCCCAGCACAAGCTCCATCTTAACAGGACTCTCCAGTCCCCAGAGCGAACAGCCTCGGTCAGAGGACGGAGACCAGTCAGCAGGAATGATCCCTCCTCATCAAAGGAGGGTCGTCAACGTCCAGATGCCTGGAACAGACACACAGGGGAATCGAAAGAGACCACGTGACGCAGACCAAGCAGTGAAGGACACGCTCCGGAAGGCTGCAGGGAGGTGGGAGCTGCTCAAGCGTCAATCAGGGCGTCAGAGATGAGGACAGTCCACACGAGCGGGTGTGCTCCTCTCCACCAGTCACGGCAACGCGTGAACCAGAGGCGACAGCAAGTCTCGCGGTCCGGGAACCAGTGGGGAGTCTGGCAGTCGAGACAAAGGACGACTTCACCGTGGTCCGATCAGAAGTGCATTCCACTCTCATAGCTCAGTAGCCGAACGGTTATGTTTACAGTTCTGAAACCGTTCGCAGTTCATGTCACGGAGAAGCACAAACACCTCCACGTCCGGAAGATGTCTACACCTGCCGTCAGACGGCTTCCCGTTCAGTGACGACTCCTCCCTTTCCCCCTATCCGTCCCAGAAAGCAAGAGGGGGAAACTCTAGTCATCAATGGAGTGTCTTAAGAAGTCACGATGGGGAGGCGGAGGGGGACGACAGACACCATGGGCCTGTCGGCACTCAGGGTCTCAGTTTCACAAGATGAAAACCGAGCTACAGCGTTCAGCCGCCCTCCTGAGGTCACGGAGTCGCCATCCAGAAGGTCAGAGGGTGCCTGCAACTCCCCCCCGGACCAGCCTGTCCTATGGAAAACCTCGGGGCTGTCTGTCACTTGGAAGTCCTGCTGCCAGGCCAGGCATGGGCAAGGGGCAGTCTAAGCCGTCAGAGCAGCTTCAGCTGAGAGAGAAAGAGACAGACAGACACACACAGACACACACACCCCCGTCCTAAGTATTCAGTTCAGTTCAGCTCAGACGTGTCCGACTCTTCGCGACCCCATGAATCACAGCACACCAGGCCCCCCTGTCCATCACCATCTCCCGGAATTCACCCAGACCCACGTTCATCCAGTCCGTGATGCCATCCAGCCATCTCATCCTCTGTTGTCCCCTTCTCCTCCTGCCCCCAATCCCTCCCAGCATCAGGGTCTTTTCCAATGAGTCAGCTCTTCTCAGGAGGTGGCCAAAGTACTGGAGTTTCAGCTTCAGCATCATTCCTTCCAAAGAAATCCCAGGGCTGGTCTCCTTCAGAATGGACTGGTTGGATCTCCTTGCAGT
>SJYF01000323.1:520435-533336 GCA_006410515.1 Procapra przewalskii | reverse complement strand
GATGACGGCTGAGTGACACGCCCGACATACCTCTACGGCAAACCACCTTAACTATGAAACCTTGAATTAGAACAAAGAACCGAACAAGAAAACAAGAACTTAAATGATGCCATTTATAACAACATCCAAAAGTATTAAAAGAGAATCCAAAGGAATCAGCTAATGAAAGACAGGTACGGTCTCTACTCACAAGACTAAAAAACACTTGTGCTGACTGTAAATATGCCAATCTCCCCTAAATGACCCGACTGACCGCAACCTCAGTTCAGACCCCAGGAGGGCTCTGTTCTCCTGGGGAGTGGAAACTTCAAGCTGACCCTGCCCTGGACGTGGACATGGACAGGGCTGAGAGTGGCCAGGGCCCTCCTGAACAAGGACACGGGGGAGGACTTCCTCTACCAGACGCCAAGACTTCAAGACAGTGCAGTTAAGACAACGTGGGACCGGCTGAAGGACAAGAGAACAGACTAGAAGCCTGGAGACAGACCTGCAGAGACAGCCCCTGGGTGTCCACCAGAGGCGGTTATGCAGCAGAGATGACAGTGTACAGAGCCTGACAGCTACGCATCCTCCAAGGCAAAGAGACCCAAACACAGAAGCTTCCAGAAGAGCATGTGAGAGAACAGGCCTGGAGGTGAGGAAGAGGCTTAACAGCACAGACAGCAGCAGAAGAGATGGGAGACTTGAGCACGTAACATCAAGAGCTCTTGGTCATCAAAGCACCATCAGAGAACTAAGAACTCCCCGCAGATTGGAAAAGGCCTGTGTTGCAGCCCCACACAGGCCTGTCTCAGGCGCTGTGTACAGAGCACACACACAGGCTTCTCAAATCACAATAAGCCATTGGACTGCCACGCCACGGCCTGTCCACCTGGAGACGTGAGGAAGGTCGCGGTGCTTTCAGGACCATCAGGGTGAGGGCCCTGCTTCTAGGATACCAGACTGTGCTCCCGAGGGGGAAGGGGCTGGCAAGAACGGGGAGGAAAGAGCCTGGCGGCCAGCGGATGGGCGGCCAGGGGCCTGCCCACAGCACCCTCAGGCCAAACCCAGGCGCGAGCCCAGCTACCCATCTCATCTCCGCTGCCGGCGGCCCCTTCACAGCAGAGCTGAGTATGGTGTCAGAGCCCGTCTGGCCCCAAAGCCCACAGCACCTCCCACCTGGCTCTTCACAGTGGAAGCGTGCTGACCCCTAGGCTAGACTGCCCTCTTTGGTCCAGAGTATTCACTGAGCGAGGCCTGGGAGAGAGGGGATCCCCTGGAAGGCCTGAGGGGGATCACCATTTAGTATGAGGACTATTTCCGAGCTGAGAATTATTCAACCAGACTTTGTGTCCTCGGTGAAAAGCAAGAAGTATGGCAATGTCACAGAATCACCGAAGTGAACTACTTAAGACGAGAATCATGGCCTGTGTTTAGAAACTATTCACTTAAAAAAGCCATCCTGGGGCTGCCGGAAAGAAGCCACGTTTGCTCCAAACAGACGCCTGTAAGTGATCTCTCTCCTCGATCGGAGCGGAGCAGACACAGGCAGCTGCCGACGATGCCACGGGGTGAAGCATGCCCAGCTCGGCGCGAAATTGCGTGCGCGCGCATCCTGACGCCACGCTGTCTGCACCCCGCACACACCTCTGAGGGCGGGTGTAACATTCCTGTGAAAAGTGAGGCCCAGCTGCCTCCACAGCCCCTCGCCAGCGGAGTCGCTCCTTCTGGCGGCCTCCACCGCTGTTTCTCCTGCTTTGAAAACAAACGAACAAACAAGAGCCCAGGCTCCCCCCTGAGCTGTCTTGTCCTTAACTGTATTTCAAACTTCAAAATGACTATGATGATTAAAAACAAATGAAAGCAATGGTAGTTTTAGGAGAAAAAAAACCATCTTGAAACCATTTAATTTTGACTTTGATCACATGGTATCAGTGTCAATACTGGGGGCTGCTCATTTTCCCCAAACTCAAGAGAAAGCAAAAATAAACCAAACCGCCCTGGCTCACAGGACCGCCCTACAGAGGACATCCCCAGAACCACACGTGGTTTTGCTGCTTCTCAGCCACCCCCAGCAAGAGTCAGATGTTTCCGGGGAGTGGAATGACTTCTATGCTCTCAAATGATGAGGACTCACTCATACTCGAGACATCTACACATCTTCTCAAAAGCTTCTTCTTGTATCTCAACTTTTTACTCATAACTTCAGGGTCCTCACCGCCTGGCTGTCCCCTCCAACAGTCTTACAATCCTGTGCCTTTTCAAAACGTGCCCCGGAAGAGACAGGCTTCCTTTGTGTTCACGGGGAAGCAAGACAGATCAAGCCAGTGACTGCTTCCCGCGCGATAGTAACAGCCATGTCACCTTTAAAGACACAAAACCACTTTCTCAGAACTGAGACCGAGAGTCTACT
Source organism: Procapra przewalskii (assembly GCA_006410515.1). NCBI lineage: Eukaryota > Metazoa > Chordata > Mammalia > Artiodactyla > Bovidae > Procapra > Procapra przewalskii. The sequence continues at coordinate 530,944 of SJYF01000323.1, read as the reverse complement.
CAATGCTTAGAAGAGGCGCTCTCACACTGATTATTAATGAGGACTTTAAAGCCCACTGTAACTGGATCCTTCGATCAAAGTTCTAAAATCAACAACTCTGCCTAAAAACAGGTGCAGCCGCTATGGAAATACATTTTGGAGGCTCTTCAAAAATTTAAAAGATACAATTACCATGTGACCCAGCAATTCCCATTTCTAGGTATTTATCTGAAGAGAATAAAAACACTAACTCAGAAAGATACACACTCCCTTTTGTTCACAGCAGTGTTACTTACAATAGCCAAGACAGGGAACCACCTAAGCGTCCGTGGATGAATGTAGAGACGTGTGGTGTGTACATACACACACCTGCTGTGTAACACCTCAGAATTTACCACTCGCAGACAGGGAAGAACTGCGGACACGAAGGAGCTGAGGACACAGAGGCCATCTGTAAGTTACACAGGGACTTTCACCTGTGTGCAGGGCTGGCACCCCCAACACCCCCCCAGTGTTCATCAAGGGTCAACGGTAAGTAAGAATCAACCACCTTGAGATACAAACGTGTCTATGTCCCTGCTGGACTTGAAAAGCTGGTTCCAATTTTCATGTGCACTAACGACATTTTAAAAGCCAGGTAACTTCAGGCTGAGCAGCAGCCGCCCAGCACTGGTCACTCGATTCCAAATCCCACCCCCCACGCTGGTTCTCCCCTGGCTGTATGTCAAGTCCCAGTATATGGCCACGTTATATACAGAAACGGTTATACCATTTCTATCTCACGGTTTCCAAAACTCCAAGTCCCATACTAAAAGGGAGTAACTTGGCAGTTAAAGCAACTTCTCATTCATAAAACTGAGCAGCACAGTTAACCTGTCATCCTCTGCGGTGATGGCGATTAGGCTTAACGCCAAGAGCCTTGCTCCTGGCCGCACCGCCCCTCTCACAACCCTGCGGGGTCCCGTGGAGGCCAAGGGGGCGTCTGGCCATCCTACACTCTCCCACCTCTCGTGGTACCACTGTCTGTGCCAACACCGCACTGACGTCTCAGTCCTGCCGCCCGTCTGACATGTGACAGGTGGACTCATGGGATGAGAAACAAAATCCTTACCCTGTTGCCAACATGAATCAATCACAATCGTGGGCATGCCTCTTAACATACCAAGTCTCGTTAACTACTTGACTTGAGGGTTGAATTAGAACCAGAGATTGTCCCTGTTAAGGCTCTGATCCCTGTAGACCCCCAGAAATCGCCATGACGACAGCTATCAGCAGACTCAGTCTGGTGGGCTGAAGAGGGAAGGGTGCTATTCAAAGTGGACCCCAACTTGAGCTGCCAGCCCCGGGGAAGCGACACAGGACGCATTTCAGGCTCCTGACCAAGACGGAACCAAGTGTTTTAATTTTCAAAAGCAAACTTTAAGGCTCCTGACCACACCCACACCCACCCCCAGGATGAAGCAGGTCACAGGAGAAAAGGCACCGGGACACTCATCGGCTGCGGTAAACCCCTGAAGACAGACGCCAGACAAGCCTGGGCACTCTACCCGCTGGCATGGAAGCCCCCGTCCTGCATGGGGCCAGGAGGACGTGCACACACATGGGCTTAGACATGAGATGAGTGTGGTCCCCAGGTAAGGCTGACGCGGACATTCTAAAAAAGTTAAACTACCCTCCCCTCTGCCCCCAACCCCTCCCAAAAGGCAAGGGATATATAAGAAAATCAACAGAAAAATGAATGCAAACAGACAACTGTAACAAACAATGATACCATTTTCTGCCTTCTCATCAGGCAGGTAGATTTATGAAGAGTTGATTAAGAACAGGTGAATGGGCACCTGGTCTTCAAGTTTGTTTAGGGATGAATTTGCTCCCATCGATCAAAACCTTGGGTCCGCTTGTAGCCCTTGCATTCAACCTTGCTCACAGCAGCAAGAGTATAGCCTCAAATGACTCAGGAGCACAGCATCTCTACACGTGCGTCCCTGTGGGCATAAACACACACGCGTGGGGCGAGGAGATGAGGCAAGGCACAGAAAACGGTGAGCGTGCAGACAAAGGGCAGGCGTGCTTTCCTCACACTGCCTCCCAGGACTCCCGTAAGGCTGAAATCATATTAAAAAAAAATTCAAGCTTACAACTTAAAAAGAAGTGAGGCAGAGATATGAGTCTTAACATAGAAAGCTCTCCAAGATGTGACGTCAAGTGAGAAAGACAAACCCAAGCACGTTTATGGAGCAGGACTCCACGCTGAAGAGTCCAAGCAGAGGGAAAAACATCTGGACTGATGCGTCGAATCACGACCGTTCCCTCCAGGGAAGGAGACGGGATTCCACGGGGAGGTGATGGCACGCTGTCCCGTTCCGCTCGGTGTGCTCGTCCAATCCACAGGATTTACGGATCACTCGTGTTTAAGATGGGGGTATCAATAAAACATATTCACTTACAGGGGAAAAACTATTTATATAGAGTGGTTCTCCCCTAAAGGATGCACCGAGACGCAGGCCCCTGGGAAGGCGGGTGTGCAGGCAGACGGGAGCAGGACACGCTGCCACCCGTGCGCGTGCCTGAGGCCAGGCTAGCACCCAAAGGCAGAGCCAGGGACGCTGAGCAGGGAGCGCCCGGGCCCAAGCACAGCGCCCCTGCTGAGGAGCACGCCACCGCCGCTGGGACGGCAGGCGCTACAGCAGGCGTTCACGCCAAAAATAACCACGACCCCTTTAAAGGACGGAGAGCTGTCCACCTGAGTGTGAAAACACATCCGAGATGTGTCATAAAATTGAAAAAGGAACCTAAGTGGCAGAACCACAAGACAAGCAGGAGCCCACGGATGTGTTTAAAAGACGTGCGCGTCTATGCAGTTTCCGGAAGGAAAGAATGGTCAGCAGCAGCTCTCAGAGGAGGAGGTGGTGGGAGGGGGGAGGTGGGACTTTACCTTTCTTTCCTTTGAGATGTTTTAAGATATTTCAGAAAAACCGGACAGAATATTTTTTTGCCAACTCAATATTTTATGTCTTCCTGTTCTTTAAAACTTTTAACTGTTAAAATACTTACTAAAAAGAAATTATGACACCTGAAGACAATTTTAAATCAAGACCGAATAGGAACTAAGTCTAACTATAAGAACCTAAAATAAAGTAGCAGATAGTTAGACGAACTTAGTATTAGTGGACAGTTATTTCCCATCCTGCTCCACAAAACCACAAAGCTACAGGAAAAGAGCACAGGATGGCCCTGGAAGGTGCCCCCTGGAGGGCACCCTGGCCCCCGAGAGCCACAGGCACGGGAGGAGACGCCACAGAGAGTGGGGAGAGAGAGAGAAGCCACATGGTCCCAAGGACCCTGAAGTGGGCTCACTGGTCAATGCTGCCCTGAGTCCCAGGGACCCTTGAGTGTCCCTAGAGACCCTCACAGGGGAGTGAGGAGGGGTGACCCCCAGGAGCAGAAGACAGAGCGCAGAGCTCGGGGTGGGTTCCTCCCGCAGGGACCCGGGCCCGTCCAGGACACGGGGGCCCATCAGACAGGACGTGCCAACCAACATCTGCTGCTTTCAAAGGGGAATCCTTTGTGTCGCGCCCTTGGTGCACGTTTAGCGGACTATGTGCTGCTGTCTGGCTCCAGATGCCCTCTTGTCCTGCGGGCTCTTCCTGCGGCGCCCCAGCTTCCTGGCTTCTTAACCTCCCTGGATTCAGGTCCCACGTTCGGCACCTTCCGCACTTACACAGTAAGCGGCCCCAGGCTGCCTCTGACAAAGGAGCTCTGGGCTTCCCTGACAGGCACAGGGGCCAGGACCCGTCTCAGGTTCTTATCGGAGGACTTTACGTGCCCCTCTCTGGAAGCAGCACGCTTCCTCCGGGGTCCTTGCTTTGATTGAAAATGCTCATGAGGTGGAGAACGTGGTCCGTTGAGGTGTCTCCTCAGTCACTTTCCTCCTGAACCTGCTGTTAGTAGCTGACTCTTTGCGACCCCATGAACTATAGCCCACCAGGCTCCTCTGTTCATGGGTTTCTCCAGGGAAGAATACTGGAGTGGGCTGCCATGCCTTCCTTTAGGGACTGAACTCTCATCTCCTGCACTGGCAGGCGGGTTCTTTACCGATAAGTTTGGACTTAAAATCCAGCTGCCAACCCTACACCGTAACACTGATAAGGTTTAGATGTCATTAGGAAAAAAAGTTTGCTAATAACATTTTCTCACAATCATGCTTGTGGAATGGTGATCAACAACATATTTGTATTCACAAAAAACTAAGTAATGATAATATAGTTTTTAAAAGCAATTGCTTTCGTAGGACTAATTCACCAGGCAATTAAAAGAGCATAAAAACAGAATCATTAACTTATTAATAAAATAGACTAGAAAGACAGCTGCACTGCCTAAATTTAAAACTTTCTGAGTAAAGCAACATATTCATCTTTTAAACCTCTGTTTCATACTTAAAATCATCAAAAACTAAACACACGTATGGTTAGTCTGTAAGAGTCACTGTGTGTACGTTAAAATTCTCCAGAAACATTTGCTCCTTTGGGTGCAGACATTTAAATACCTGTTGTGCTTGGAAGCAAAAATACCCCCCCACACGATTAATGTTTTGAACAGGAGATGGTTCGTTTCCCAATGACTCCACGGGCAGCACTTCAATTAGTTTTAGAAAAACAAATCAGGGTTCTGGTGCAGCTCTAAAATTAACCCTGTGTTAAGAATGTGCAAACGTGGACCAACGCCTCAGAAGGGCCTCAGCCCAGCTTGCTGTGAAAGAGGCGCCAAGGGCAAGCATGGGTTTTCTGGAAGGTTCTGTGCTCTGGCCTGTGGACCTGTCTCTGCAACAGCACCCGCTCCCACTGAGCATGACCCAGGGACGGGGCCACAGAGTTGAGCTCCAGCTCCCCTGCAGTGAGCACCGTCCTGCCTGACACACTCGCCACACGCAGGCTCGGCTCTGGCCAAGGGGTGCGGGGCGCTGAGCCCCGTGAGAGAAGATCCCTCCCGGAGCCCAAGTCCAGTGCCGCTACGCAGGAGGGTGACGGGGGCGAGGCGCCCCGACCCTGACAAGCCAGGCCCGCCGTGGCCCTGCAGACACCCCCGGGGGGCTGCCGGCCTCCCCACCATCTGCATGGGGGGAGGATCTCAACCTGCGGTGGATTTGGGGGGGCAGGAGAGAAGGACGCTCCCAGGGGCCCTGGGGAGTACGTCACTCTCACCCCAACCCACACACCCCCACAGAACAAGATGCAAGACCTGTGAGATTTTACGCTCACATGGCCCTTGTGGTTTTAACCACAGCCACCCTTACAGATACTGAAAAAAAAAATGTGAAATGGTCAGACTACTGAAAAAGAAGCTACTAACTTTTAATTCAAATAAAAGCCACGGCACACCTTATGCACAGAACTTAAGGCTTTTGCTAGGGGCAGCCAACCCTGCAGAGCTGCGCCAGGAACAGCACGCGGAGACAGAAGGGCCAAGACAGCTTTCAGTTTGTGGACGAGCAGCCACAGACTCCGAGTCTGCCCACCGGGCCCGTGGCTGCCTAGACCAGGCAGAGTGAATGAGTGTGTTTGTGAGTGTGTGTGTACACACCTTCTTCAGGTCAAAGGCAATGCAGTCTCTGTCCCAAGGATTCTGTATATGTGTGGGTGTGTATGTGTGCCTCTAGCCCGCAGGCTACACGGGCTCTGTCACAGTGATTCCGTGTCTGTATAACCTAGAGCGAGTGTGTGTGTATGTGTGCGAGTGTGCACCTCCTTCAGCCCGCAGGCTGCGTGGGCTCTGTCACAGGGACTCCAGTTCTTAGAGTGTGTTGTTGAGTGTGGTGTGTGTGTGTGTGTGTGTGTGTGTGTGTGTGTGTGTGTGAGTGTGAGTGTGCACCTCCTCGAGCCTGCAGGCTGCACAGGCTCTGTCACAGGGACTCCAGTTCTTAGTGTGTGTTGTGTGTGTGTGTGTGTGTGTGTGTGTGTGAGTGAGTGTGAGTGTGCACCTCCTCGAGCCTGCAGGCTGCACGGGCTTCTGTCACAGGACTTCAGTCTGCCCCCGCAGCAGGAAAGCAGGCGCAGACCATCAGCGTGAACACACATGGCTGCGTTCCAATAAAACTTTATGAAACAGAAATCAGAGTTTCTTATATTTCATGGCTCATGAAGTATTATTCCTCTTGATTTTCTCAAACATCGGAAGATGTGAAAACCCTTCTCAGGTGACAGGCCACATCGCACAGGCCACACAGGGTCTGGCCCATGGGCCCAGGCCCTGTCTGCAGCAGCAGAGCTGGGCACAGAGCAGGACCCGGCGTCTGCCATGCAGGAAGACACGTCCATTTGTCCGTCTGGCGGGGGCAGTCAGCAATGGTGCAGAGAACAAGACGGGAGGAACCGAGAAACAGCGCGGATTCCCACTCGGCTTAAACCCCACAAGCTCTGCGACTTGACCTCCCCGTGAAGTGGAGCCTTCTATCGGCCACCACCAGGTCTCGCCTACCCCCGAACCGCTACAGCCCTTCCTGACACTGAGCTCAAGGCCCGTGGCTGAGAGGTCAGCGCGTTCACACGAGCTCCCGGAGGCCGAGGGTAGGGAGGGGCAGGGCACCCAGGTGAAGTACGCACCTGACAAACACCGGCAAGGGACCGCTACTGCGCAAAAGGGACCCCGACCTCACCCTGTCCCCCTCCCTGGGATCCAGGGCCCGAGACCAAGACGGCGGGACCCACCACAGCAAGATGGCCGAGTGGGGTCTCGGGAGCAGAGCTCCCCACGCCATCACTGTGTCCGCTCCGCGTTAGTCCACTGACTGGCCCAAGGAACACGCACACAGTCCAGGGGCGGCCCCAGTCCTGCCCACAGACAGGCTTCGGGGGCAGTGGGTCCCGGACCAGAGGCGAGGGAGGGCCGGGGCAGCTCCCGGCACAGAAGGGCGGGTGCCCTGGAGGCAGTGGGCAGGCAGGGGAGGCCCAGCAGACTCGGAGTGACCTGCTGACCGAGGCGATGGTGGAGCAACCTGTCTGGCGACTGGGGATGCCTGTCCCGTTCAAGAACGGATGGGAAGTGGATGGGGGCTCTCAGAGGGGAAGGAGCAAGGGGACCGGTAAGAAAGCCATGGTAGATGAGAAGGCACCGGGACCCCCCATGAGGCGAGGCTTACATCAGAGAAGACGCAGCAGAACCTAGAGGTGTTGGCTCACCAGGCCTGGGGAAAGCACTGGGAGGGAAGCCGTCGACGCTGACGCCCAGGTGTGTGACCCAGTGGCCGGGCAGCCCAGAGGATGACCACCCGAGCTGCACAGTCCAGGGACAAGAACGGCGTAAAAACAACAGAAAACAGCACCCATGCTGAACGGACCCCTACTCTGCAATAAAGAAGATCCCAAGAGCTGACTGTTTCAGAGAGACCCTCCAAAGTCCCAGAGTCTCTATTTGTGGTCGATACCCTACTGAAAGGCATTTCTGGTTGTTTAAATGAGTTAGGACAGTAAAATCCATGACTTCTAATCAATACTGCTCACACTTTGAAATCTCAGATGGATTCCTAACATGAGACTCAATGTGTTAAGATGCATAAAAGCAGAAACTAAAGAAACACCAGCCACGACCTACCTAGAGGGGGGCGTTGTTTAAGCCAGCTGCAGGCAGTGGGCCAGCCCGTGTGCAACCGATGGGACAGAGCCCGTGCTGACTTCAGAGGCCGACGCCCCAGGCTTCGCGTAAAGAGAGGACGGGCCAGTGAGCTCTCTCCAGGGTTCCCACACACACACCTGCTATCGGGAGCAGAGGCCACGAAAGCAAAGCCCCCGGCTCAGGCCGGCCAGCTTACCTTCCAAGGCAGAACCACGGAGGTGAGGGGCCCCCAACACCCCTCCGAAGTCGTCACTCACCTTTCCCATTCACGGCCAGCCCCGTGGCCATAGCCGCTGTCACGGGGCCGGACGCCTGCGCCACCAGCGGGTGTATCCGGGGCCGGCTCCCCATCCGCGCCCGCTCCGCCCCTGGGCCCAGCAGGGCCCCGACCGGCTTCTCGGCCGCCGCCTCCGGGGCCGCCGTGTCCTCTGGCCCCTGCTCCACGGGGTCTGGCTTCTCGGGGCTCTCGTCCTGAAAGCCGTCCACCGCGGTCCTGCTCTTGATGGGGCTCTTGGGCACGAGGATCTTGATGCCCGACCGGGCCAGGTCCATGTTCTTGCGGGCGGCCAGGCCTGGCGCGGGACTCTTCCGGAACTTCTGGCTGGCGGCAAGCAGCGGGCCGCTCTTGGCCTCGTGCTCCTTGCCGGCCACTAGCGCTCTGGGGGCGGCCCTGGAGAAGCTGCTGTTGGTGGACCTGGAGATCTGCTTCCGGGCATTGTTCGGGGAGGTCCGGCTGGTTCTGGTGAAGGTGCCCTCCTTCTGTCTCTCGCTGTGGCGCCGGTTGAAGTCGTGGATGTACTCCTCGCAGTTCACCAGGTGCTGTTCCGGCTCCCAGGTGTCGTCCTCACTGTCGTAGCCTTTCCACCGAACCAAATATTCTGTTTTCCCTTTCTTGTTTTTCCTTTTGTCAACGATCCTTTCAACCTGTTTAGAGAGGAAAAGAGAAAAGTATGAACACGTTATCTGAAAAATAAACTGTGAGGGTAACGAATAATAATAGATCAGTTCAGTTGCTGCCGTGTCCAACTCTTTGTGACCCCATGGACTGCAGCACACCAGGCCTCCCTGTCCATCACCAACTCCCAGAGTTTACTCAAACTCATGTTCACTGGGTCAGTGATGCCATCCAACCATCTCATCCTCTGTCGTCCCCTTCTCCCGCCTTCAATCTTTCCCAGCATCAGGGTCTTTTCCAATGAGTCAGTTCTTCCCATCAGCTGGCCAAATATTGGAGTTTCAGCTTCAGCATCAGTCCTTCCAATGAATATTCAGGACTGATTTCCTTTAGGATGGACTGGTTGGCTCTCCTTGCAGTCCAAGGGACTGTCAAGAGTCAACTCCAACACTAGTTTAAAAGCATCAATTCTCTGGCGCTCAGCTTTCTTTATAGTCCAACTCTCACATCCATACATGACCACTGGAAAAACCATAGCCTTGACTAAACCTTTGTTGGCAAAGTAACGTCTCTGCTTTTTAATACGCTGTCTACACTGGTTATAACTTTTCTTCCAAGGAGAAAACGGAACATCAAAAACGATAAAAACTGTTAATAGGTGATGTAAATGGCTGTCCCCTCTGGAGGCAACCCATCTACAAACAGAACAGTAACAGAACACTCAAGGTTTTAATGGTTTTCCTAAGATTAAGTCAAAGTGCTAAAATTTTAGGCCCAGAATATATAAACGTGCGTTACGCTGGTCATTTTTTGGGTGTGATTCAAAGGGGGCTCTCTTTTTCCCTTTTATAATGAACCCTGACCACCTGAGCCAGTTTCCATGGTCACAACTGGGCAGTGCAGGCGTCGCCCGCCCTCTGCCTGGCCACTGCGGCACCAACAGCAGGTGCTCCAGAAACAGCACAGCCGCGATCTGCACCAGCCCGCTGAGGAAACAGGGTCTGTGCTCCAAGCATTACTCAGAAGCACTCGGAGAGAATCAGAAAGGCCAACAGATGCCCTAACGCTTGCTTGGTAATCGGGTTATTTACCTTTCAAACTGGGTTTTAACTAGTTTTATGACAATGTCTTTAAAGGAAGATGCTGTCAATCTCTGAATTTCACGATCAACACATCCCACAATGATTCATGCACCCTTGCCGTGGAACATACTGCTACTACCATTACTGTGACAGATTCCACCACCTTAATTAATGTCCTGCATGTTAGCAGGGGACCACCTATGATTCACAGGAACAAAATATATTTAACATAAATGTCTCCCAAGTTCTTGAGGAAATACTTAGAATCTGCTGTTATCTTTCTGGTCAACACAGAAACCGCCAGCCCACTTCCCCAATGGCAGCAGGCACCTCCATCCCTTGTAGGCAGAGGCCTCAGCCACACAGCTGGCAACTCTTTAATTAAGGACACAGGTCCGAGCCACCATCAAGGTCTTCAGCAAAGTCACAGGTTAGGACAGATGACCCAACGGTGTACCTGCCCACCCCAGAAGGCATCGCCCATCGGGAAATGCCCAACATTCCCAAACAGCAAAAGCTAAGTGCAGCTGGGATGGGATCCCCCCAGCATCTCCCCTATTGTCAAGATATCCACCCCCCAGCATATCTACCTGGAGTGCAAAGCCCAAAAACTACAGAACCTTTGGCCACAAACAGCTGACTCACTGGAGAGACCGTGGTGCTGGGAAAGATTGAGGGCAGGAGAAGGGGACGAGAGAGGATGAGATGGCTGGATGGCATCACTGACTGGATGGACATGGGTTTGAGCAAGCTCTGGGAGCCAGTAGTGGACAGGGGAGCCTGGCTTGCCGCCGGCTAGGGGGTCGCAAAGACTCGGACATGACTGAGCAGCTGAATAACAACTACAGAAAAGCCTGAGGTTAAATACATGTTACTGCTTCTGTGCAACAAGGATGAAGGGTGAAGAAAGGCCCTGTTTGAGCAGAAGGTAGACTTTAGACCCAG
>SJYF01000323.1:480267-520386 GCA_006410515.1 Procapra przewalskii | reverse complement strand
CCCCCCCCCCCCCCCATCACTCCAGGCTCAGGCCTGCTCGGTAGACCCACAGGGTCCGCACGGCAGGGCGGGGAGCTTTCAAAGCGGCTTTTCTCTCACTCCTTTGCTAGTTAAGAGTTGTGTTTAAGGGCCTAAGTATTTCCATTCAAAACATGTATTTCTGGAAAATTCCACGCAAATCAATTTCATGGCAGCAATAACTTAAAAGTTTTAAATACAAGCGACTAAAGAGATTACCTTGTAAAAGCGAACTATGTTTAGTATTTTCTTTCTGAATCAATTTCTACCCCAGAAACACGGGGGAGAACCAGGGGAGCCCGTTCCCCTCAAGCTGCGGCGGGGGTCCCATCAGGAAGGGCGGGCCGCCTCCGTCCCCGCGTCGCGGGTGCTCCTCGGGGACCATCAGGTCCACGGGAGGCCCCCGGCCGGGGCCCCAGGGCCTGGGTAGCGCTGTGAGCGCACGCGGTCAGACGCCGCTCGGACCCCGGGCGGAGGCGGCAAGACCCCCCGCCAGGAGGCCGGGGCTTTGCGAGGGGCCGTGCGGGCGTCCAGCCGCGGCGCCGCCACTGCAGCCCTGAGACAACACGCTCCACTCATGGACACTGAGGCCGGGCTCATTATTTTCACGCGTCCCCTCCAACACGACGCTTCTGGTTTCCTTCAGCTATTCAAACCCCGGAAGGCTCCCAGCGCGCGCCACAGCAGCAAACAGGGAGGCGCGGGGCCCGGAGCGCGCATGTGCAGCTCTAACTCTCGCGGGAACAAGGCACGCAGGGCGCAGTCTCGCGTGGCTCCACCAACTCTCGCGTGGCTCCACCAACTCTCGCGTGGCCGCGGCGCGTGCGCAGAGCACGTGCGGCTGACACGGGTACAGAGACGGGCGGCGCCGGGCGCGAGGCGCACCGTGAGTCAGTCAGGCCACCGCCGCTTCAGGCCCCTCACACCAACTCCACACCGAACCGGGACATGTTCCCCCTCTGACAGCTTACATGTAAAGCGTTGTTTACTCCTTCTCTGGCTGAAATCATCTCCCACAAGAAGGCACATCACCTGCATTCAGCAAGATTTTACTAGAAGCTCCATGTTATTTCGGAGCACTTCTGTGGTGACGAACACCTGATCACAAGACAATGCATCCAGAACTCTTTCTTTGGGTTTTCAGTCCCTTCCTCTTGAAATCCACCTCATAACTGGTTCTGATAGCCAGTATCGACGGACTGTCTTTCTTAAAGTGTTAATATATCAAGTATCCACTTCTAGTACAGAATTTCAATGCGAAAATTTTTTATGAAACAAATTCTTCATAAAAGCACAGAACTGCAGACAGAGGTTCTTTTTGTTAGGATTTCTTTCTAAGCTCAGTCTACAAAATCAAAATGTGAAAAAAGTAAAACCAAACCTTCCTTAACACAGCAAAGTCCTCCGACAGTTTACAGAGCAGCAGAATCAATCAAGAAGGGTCACTCCGAAACCCGGCCCACTTTCACTGACCTCGCAGCACACAGCAGTCAGGGCCCAGGAATGAGCTGGGATGGGCTGAGCGTTGCACAAGACAGAAAGAAAACAAAGGTTCTCCGACTGCCGCAGGCATGTGGAATCCTAGTTCCCAGACCAGAGAGGGAACTTACACCCCCTGCATTGGAAGTGCAGAAGTCTTAACCGCTGGACCGCCAGGGACGTCTCTCTCTGAAGCTTTCACAGCAAAAGGAGCACATCATCTTTGTGACTCGGAGGGGAGCAAAGGTGTTTTACGTCACAAAAAGCAATAACCATGTTAGAAAATCGGTAACCCAGACTTCATCAGAAAACAATGTTGAGAAAAATGTATAAACAAGCCACAGATTGGGAGATAATATCCAGAAAAAATATCTCCAAAGACTGGTCCCTAAAACTACTAAAGAATTCCTTGCATTCAATAATGAAAAGACCAAAATGTAATTTAAAAGTGGGCAAAAGATTTAAGCGTACATTCCCAAAAGAAGATACCTGAATGGCCAGTAAAACACATTAAGAAGGGATGAACCCTCATGGTTCCTAAGGAAATGCAAATAGACAATGCCATACCACTAATAACCATTAAAATGGCTAAAAAGAAAAGAAGGTACAACTGGAAGATTCACACGCACACAGTCGGCAGGATTTTAAAGTGGCACACCCATTTTGGTAAAAGGTCTGTCCGCATTTTATACAACTAAACAAATACCCACCCTATGATGCAGCAATTTCAATCATCGCTTACCCAAAAGGAATGAAAACATACATCTACAAGACTTGTAGAAAACTGTTTATAGAAACTGTGTTCATAATGGACCCAAACTAGAAATAGTCCACGTTTCCAAGTCACTGGACAAACGAGTATGTACAACAGGCTCAGCAAAAAGAAATCAACGAGTGACACACACATGCGGGTGAGTCTCAAAACCTTACACTGAATGAGAAAAACCTTCCTACAAGACTGCTCACTGTATGATTCTATTTAAATGAAAATTCTTGATCAAGCCAACCCCCTCCCCATCCCACCCCCACCGCTATTACTGAACAAAACAAAGCTTCTTAGGGAACTGACTGGCAAGGGGCATCAGCTCGCCTCCTGCCTGGGGTGATACTTTCTAGCTCAGTGAGACTTCGGGCTGCACAGGTACATGCCTTTGTTGAGGTCAGCTGGATAGTATTTAGAACAATAGTATACTCTGACTGTAGTTTACTATACTAGACTATGACCATCACTCTAATGGCAGAAGGTGAAAAGAGCCTCTTGATGAGGGTGAAGGAGGAGAGTGAGAGAGCCGGCTTAAAGCTAAATATTCAAAAAACTGAGACCATGGCACCCAGCCCCATGTTTCACGCAAACAGAGGGGGAAAAGGTGGAAGCAGTGATGTATTTCCTCTTCTTGGCCTCTCAAATCACTAAGGATAGTGACTGCAGCCATGAGATCAGAAGACATTTGCTTCCTGGCAGGAAAGCTATGACAAACCTAGAAAGTATGATGAAAAGCAGACATTGCCAACAAAGGCCTGTATAGTCAAGGCACCAAAGAATTGATACCTTTGAACTATGGTGCTGGAGAAGACTCCTGAGAGTCCCTTGGACAGAAAGGAGATCAAACCAGGAAATCTTAAGGGAAATCAACCCTGAATACTCCTTGGAAGGATTGATGCTGAAGTTGAAACTCCAGTATTTTCATCATTTGATGTGAACAGCTGACTCACTGGAAAAGTCCCTGGCACTGGGAGAGATTTGAGGGCAGATGGAGAAAAGGGCGTCAGAGGATGAGATGGGTGGATAGTATCACCAATGCACTGAACATGAACTTGGGCAAATTTCGGGAGATGGTGAGGGACAGAGAGGCCTGGCATGCTGCAGTCCATGGGGTCGCAGAGAGAGACAACTGGGCAACTGAACAACAGTACTATTTAAGTGTTTATAGTATAGTATTTAAGACTGTTAGAAAAAAATCCATAAACAAATATGAACTCAAGGTTATCAACTGCATGCTAAATGAAGTTTATTAATGGGGAGTGTTCTGATGGACACTTAAGATGTGCTGATGGATAGATGGCAGGATGACAAGCAGAATGCTCAGGGAATAGTCTGCAGTGGGCCTATGAATGCTCACTGTAAAACATTTTCAACTCAGATGTTTAAAATCTCTGTAATTAAAACATGTTGAGTAAAAAAAAGTGAAGATTCATTCATACATGCTGGGGCACAGGAAGTGCACGAAGTAACGGGGCTGGATGCCATGGCGTTAGTGTTTTTAATATTTAGTTTTAAGCTGGCTCTCTCACTCTCCTTCACCCTCATCAAGAGGCTCTTTAGTTCTTTTTCACTTTCTGCCATTAGAGAGACGGTCATAGTCTAGTATAGTAAACTATAGTCAGAGTATACTATTGTTCTAAATACTATCCAGCTGACCTCAACAAAGGCATGTACCTGTGCAGCCCAAAGTCTCACTGAGCTAGAATCACCCCAGGCAGGAGGCGAGCTGATGCCCCCTGCCAGTCAGTTACCTAAGAACCTTTGTTTTGTTCGTTCATTCATAATGCTAATGCACGGAAAATCCACTTAAACAGAGCTGGGCCACCAGCAGGGGGAGCTCTCACCCCTGCATCCATAGCAGAGCCGAAGTGGAAAAGACGCTCCTTCTTCCCGCCAGGAATTGGCCAATGAGAAGCAGACACCCTGTTTACCAGGCCCGCCCCCTCCCTTGTCACCTCTATAAAAGCTGCTCCTTCCGTGGAGATCCAGACTTACTAGTGGCTGCCACAGATGAGACCTGAATTGTAATTCTCTGCTGATCCTGGATAAATCCATCTTTGCTAGAGAAATACCTGGCTATTTGCTTCAGGTCAACATCGGTGAGTACGGAAAATTGTGTAACACTCCTTAAACACATACCTACCTCAGCAGTTCTGCTCCTACACACCTACCCGAGAAACGGGAACATATGTCCATGGACAGACTTGTAGGAGAATGGACACAGCAGCTTCATCCTAACAGAACAGCTGACGCGAGTGTCCATCAACAGGAAAGTATATGAACGAAACGAGGTCTGTCCACACTTTGAACTGCTGCCCACAAGCGTGGACTTGTGGGACCCAAGTGAACGTAAAAGTCACCGCGCCCAGCGAAGCGAGGCAGACGGCACACCAGGCTGCGCTGCTTGCGCGAGGCCCCGGGGAAGGCGGGGGCACCCGTGGCGAGAAGCCAGCACAGCGGGCCAGCTGAGCAGCAGACGCCAGGAAGCGCCTCGGCAGACGACCCAAGAGTGGCGGGGGCAGAGAGAGCAGGTGGGGCGGAGTCCAGGCGCCCGGAAAAGGCACGCGCCCTGCCCCTCGGAGCCAGGCCGGGGGCCCCACTCTGCCAGCACCCGTTACCCACGTTCACAGTCAGTCCCGAGTCCTTCAGTAGTGACCGACTGAATTCTGCTGTTACATATATTCATTAACCCACTCCACTGCTCCTGCCTGGAAAATCCCACGGACAGAGGAGCCTGGTGAGCTGCAGTCCATGGGGTCGCTAGGAGTCAGACACGACTGAGCGACTTCACTTTGACTTTTCCCTTTCATGCATTGGAGAAGGACATGGCAACCCACTCCGGTGTTCTTGCCTGGAGAATCCCAGGGACGGGGGAGCCTGGTGGGCTGCCGTCTATGGGGTCACAAAGAGTCAGACATGACTGAAGTGACTTAGCATTCTTGAAGCAGGCTGGTAGAATGTAAGGATAAAAATTTTGATGGATAAAAATTTTTGATGGCCATGTTTTTGCAAAGTTAAATTTCTAACAAAAACAAATATGTCATGATTAAAGTCATCAGCAAATGTGGATTTCCATCTGCCCCATGAAAAATGCACAGAAGGTGCCATCCTTACTCCCACCTTCCCTCCCGACGAGAAGGCCAGATACTAGAGGTGAAACCATAGCCACTGTTACCGTCTCCCTCCTCGGCCGGCGGACAGCAACTCTACCTGCACACGCAGTACACGGACCTTCTTTGCTAAGAGTCGTAACACTCACCCCAGCCATCCACTTTTCCTTCTATGACTTACACAAGTGAAAACGGATTCAAATTTTTTAAAGAGTAAGCCACTTAGAAATTTCACCAGTTAAGTCACATTTCTGACATTTTGTTCTGAATAAGAGTAGGGTGGTATCTGGTGCCAATGAAACCACTTGCTTCTTGCATCGTGATCAACAAACCGCAAACTGAATCCAATCTATATATGTGTGTTGTATAAACAAGAGTGAATCAAAACTATTCCCGCACAGCTGCTACAACCGAAAAACTATTAAAACATATTTCATAACATCTGTATTAGTCTGAGGTATTCAGATACCTCAAAATAGAAAAAAAAAAAAGCACTTGTTATTTTTCACTGACAACAGAGAGCAAAGATGCAAAATAGAGAGCCTGAAAAAATAATAAAGAAATTCCTGTTCTGAATCAGAATGCTTTAGATGGGGACAAAGTGAGAACAGATAAACCACGATTTCTGACTTTGAGAATGTTCCTTTTCCTAACAAAACAGCAAAGTTAGAAACTACGGTCCTACAGGCAAGCCTCCTATATCCTCAGTTATAAGAACTCTCCCCAAGGACTCACTTCTAAACCTACATGTTCCACAAAGAAAGCCAAGCCTAAAGGCCAAAACTTGCCAAAATTAAGTTGAATAAGAATATGCCAGGCGCCCACAAAGCACTCAGTGGCCCTAAGATCGGTGACAGCTTCACAGACGCCCTCTGGGGTAAGCTGAGTCACAGAGAGGACACCTTTGTGTAGAGAACCCCCAGGTGCTCCGCTAACAGGAACAAGTACACCCACCAGAGAACCACCACCACCCTCTCTGGAGAAAACGCAACTGCTCTACAGCCTACAAGAGACTTGAGACTCGGCACCAACACACAAGCGCAGACTCAGACCAAGGGCAGACAAACCACTTAGGAGCCAGAATGCAACCACCCTGGCCGGAAACCCACACCTCAGCTCCTGCGTGGAGATGCCATGGAAGCCACCTTGAACGGCCCCCGCAGTGCAGAACTGGGACCCGTGCTCACCTCTCCCACCGGACCGCGAGGACCAGTGCTCACCTCTCCCACCGTAACGTGAGTGTTAGAGACCATGCGAGCTATACCAGGGGTGCAGAGGGCTGTTTGTAAGAAAGTGCCCCTTTCATAAATTTTTCTCTTTCCTGGCTGCACCAAGGGGCATGTGGGATCTTAGTTCCCTGACCAGGAATTGAACCCATCTCCCTCATACTGGAAGCACAGAATCTTAACCACTGGACTGCCAGAGAAGTCCCGCACCCCTTTCTGTTTCCTCTGAACCCCATCTAGGGGAGACTATTTAGGGCAGAGGGGCACTTACAAATACTATTTCTATGCAGAACCCCAACAGCCTTTGGACAATCATGGAGTCAACGTTTGCAGACTCTGAGCCTGACAAACCAGCTCTGCAATCTGCCAAGTAGAGGTTCTGATCATGAGACCCTGACAGTCTGGCTGTAGGCCCTTGAAGCAGAAGGACTGTAAAATCCAGTCCTGTTAACCAGTGTCAACCCGCCCACCCATTCCACCAAGATGTCTGAAGTCCCTGCAACATGCTGAGTTTCTGCTTTTTCTGAGGATACAAGAGGAAACAAAAACAATATTTATTTCTATACTGAGGGTTAAACTCAAGTGAATGGAGTCAGACAAATTAATAAATGTGAAATACATTAAATACACTTAATTGCAAAGAAGAGAAAAACCACAGATGACGACAGGGTAATGGCAGAGAGGCTGGTCAGGAGGAGGTGGTCTGTGGACACCTAGAAGAATGGCCAGCCAGAGAGAGTGGCGGACACAGTCCCCGAGGGGCGGGGGAGAACCCGCAGTGTGACGGCAGCAGGGAGGAAGGCCAGGGGAACCTCAGTGGAGGGAGCAGGAGAGGGAGGGAAGGACCAGACCAGGAAGGCTGGGGGTGGGGAGAGAGGTAAGTTTAGCGCCGTATAGCCAAGCTGTATTCAGGGTTTGCTCTCAATAAGATGGGAGCCATGGAAGGTTCTGGGCAGAAGAATGATGTCTGCCTTGCATTTCCACAACTCCAGCTACTCCATGGAATTAAGGAGTATGGCAAGGCGGCTGTGCTAATCCCAGTGGGAGGAGGTGTGACCTGGACTAGGCTGGTGATGCGGAAGAAATGGTGAGAAGTGGCTGGATTTGGGGTCTATTTTAACGGAGTGCTGAGAAGATTTCCTGGTGGATGGAATACAAGAAAAAGAGAGAAAAACGAAGAAGGCTAACCAGGATACCTGGCCTGAGTAACTGGAAGATGAAACTGACATTTACTGGGATACAAAAAGATAAAAGAATTCAGCTTTAAACACATTAAGAGGAGACGTTGAAGAGGTCATGAAACTCACACATCTGGAATGTGAGCTCAAGATAGAAATTTGGAATTTGTAGAAAGTAAAAGTCATTAAACCCACGAGATCATGAAGGGAGTTAAGTGTGGAGAGAGAGAGAGAGAAAAAAAAGTTTGAGGACTGGGCCCTGAGACATTCAAACATTTACAAAATGGCACAAACAGTCCAGCAGAGACTATAAAGGGGGAGGAAGGAGAGATGCTGGAGGAGAGCCAGGAAGTGGTCCCCCAGAACCAGGTGTCTTAAAAGGTCAGTCCATCACGTCTCATGGTCTTAGCAGATCCAATCAGACACAGAAAGAGCAAAGAAGAGGTTGACAAATGCTTTCCATGGAAAAAACAACTACAAAACTTGGCAAAGTTGAAAAACAACTACTTCTGGGCCTAGAAATCCAACAGAGGCGACTGAGAGATTGACAAGCGTACACTCATGAAAATCAACGGAAGTCTGTGAGAAGCGGGGAGGGCGGGGACCTTGCCGCCAGCTCCGACACAACAGCGCCTCCGCCGCTGTGTAGCTGGCCTGGAAAAGTCTGCAGTTTAGCTGTCAAGGGACCGATGGGACTGACTTGACTGGGAGTAGAGGTTAGAAAACCCACTCCAGGAAAAGGCTGCAGGTCCCCTGGCCAAAGGCTGAGGCCCCAGTAGTGGTGGCTGACAGTGGAGGAACAGGCAGAAATTTAAAGGGAGGGCCTGGAAACAAGACGGGCCTTGACAGGTGTGATGAACAGACCACATGCCCTGCACACAACACAATGGACACTCCAGGCGGCTAGCGAAGGGCAAACCGGGCAGCCTTGCAAGTCATCTGCATTTTAACTGCACTCCCAACCCAAACACAAACCCAAAGTGGAGGTAAAGCCTCCTGGGCTCAAGGTGTCTGACCACAACTTGACCATGAACTACACATACAGCAGTGACCTCTGCAAAGTCAAGAGGAAAATCCAGGTAAGAGCTGGGGTGGAAGGAGCTGAGCAAAGAAATGCATGGCCACGCAACACAAGGCTACAGGATTCCTCGGATTATGTTCACAGTGGACTTAAAACACACACACACAGCCCTGCAAAATAAAAACAAAAAACTCAGGAAAAAAATTAAAATGCTGAAATACACATAAAACACCAGTAAAGTATGAGTCATACTCAGAGAATAAAACAATAAAAACCATCTCTCAGTTTAACCAAGATTTGGGTTTAGCAGAAAAAGGCTTCAGATCGATTCTTAAACATATATATATATATTTTAAAACCTGAAAACACACACACACAACCACCTCCAAAAAGAACAATGTTTAAAGAACTCAAGGAAAATATGACAATGATTCAAATAGGAAGAAATAGACCCTACAAAAATAGAACAAAAATTCCAGAGCTGAAAAATGCAGTAATTGAAATAAAAAATCCACTAGATGGACGAAACAGCAGATGAGAAGGGAGAAGAGTCAGTGAATCTGAGAGACTGACAGACTTTGCCCAAAGTGAAGAACAGAGAGGAAAAACATATTAAAAGGGCATACGTAATGAAGAGGACGTAAAAAGAGGAAAAGCAGAAAAAGGGTATTTTAAGAAGTAATGGCTGACAATGTTTCAAATATGAAAGTGACTGTTTACAGATTCAAGAAGTTCAATGAAGCCCAACTGATATAAATAAAAGGAAATCCTTAAGTTAGAGAATAAGCTGTTAAAAGTTTTGGAAGGTAAGGCCAGAGAAAATCTTGAAACCAGCAGGAAAATAAGAAGCTAACGTGTTTAGGGAAACAACAATATGCTGAATTGTTGGCTTTTCATCAGAAACCATGGAATGTAGAAAGCAGGAGAAAGATACATTCAAAGCACCAGAAGAAAACCAGCAATTCTGTATCCAGCTAAACTATCCTTCAAAAATGAAGGCAAAATAAAAACATTCCAAATAATCATACTGAGAAAATACACCGCCAGCAGAGCTGCCTGACCAAAAACACGAAGGGAAGTTTCACAGGTTAAAAGAGAAAGATTCCAGACAGTGATGCAAAAGCAGAAGAAAGGAAGAGCACTGGAAAGAGTTAAGTATGTAGCTAAATATAAAGAATGGTGGAATACAGGCTGCTTTTCCTACTCAACTTATTAAATGAAACAAAATTATATAAAGCCAACACTGTACACACCTAACACATTAGATATAATGTGTAACTGAAACAGCACAAAAGAAGGGGGGGAAAGGGGAGCTTCCCTGGTAGCTCAGCTGGTAAAGAATCTGCCTGCAATGCAGCAGACCCTGATTCGATTCCTGGGTCAGGAAGATCCGCTGGAGAAGGGATAGGCTTCCCACTCCAGTATTCTTGGGCTTCCCTGGTGGCTCAGCTAGTAAAGCATCTACCTGCAATGCGGGAGAGACCTAGGTTTGATCACTGGGTTGGGAAGATCCCCTGGAGAAGGGAACAACTGTACACTCCAGCAGTCTGGCCTGGTGAATTCCATGGGTTGCAAAAAGTTGGACATGACTATGCAAATTGCACTTTCAAGGTAATATTAACCAGAAGCAGACTGATATGGGGAAGGCAATGGCAACCCACTCCAGTACTCTTGCCTGGAAAATCCCATGGACGGAGGAGCCTGGTGGGCTGCAGTCCATGGGGTCGTGAAAAGTCGGACACGACTGAGTGACTTCACTTTCCCTTTTCACTTTCATGCATTGGAGAAGGAAATGGCAACCCACTCCAGTGTTCTTGCCTGGAGAATCCCAGAAACGGGGAAGCCTGGTGGGCTGCCATCTATGGGATCGCACAGAGTCGGACACGACTGAAGTGACTTAGCAGCACCAGCAGCAGACTGTGATACGTTAAAATGTGTATTATAATCCTTTGAGCAATCACTAAGAAAATAAAGACGTTTTCGAAGTCACAGAAATTAATATGACAAAGGCAAAAAATGTTTAACATAAGAAAACAGGGACCTTCCCTGGTGGCTCAGGGGTAAAGAATCTGTCGGCCAAACCAGCAGAAATGGTTTGGATCTCTGACCCAGGAAGATCTTGCACGCTGTGGAACAACTAAGCCCAAGCACCACCACGAGTGAAGCCTGCGCGCCCTGGAGCCCATGCTCCGAGACGACAAGCCACCGCTGTGAGAAGCCCAGGCACGGCGACGAGAGCAGCCCCCACTCCCGCAACGAGAGGAAGCTAGTGCAGCAGCGAAGACCCAACACAGCCCAAGATAGAAGCTTAAAGTTCCTTAAAAAAAAAAAAAAGGCGGTAAAGAAGAAACAGAAACAATGAGATAAACAGAAAGCAACTGGAAAACTGAAATGAAAACCACTTCAATGACTCGAAGTATCACAGAAGCAAAAGCACTCCAACAAAGAGCAGAGGGCGGCAGGACAGACTTAACAAAGCAGCTACATGCTGTACCAGAGATTCAGCTTCAGATTCAAAGGTAAAAATAAGGCAAAAGAACACGAAAACAGGTAACCACTTGAGAGTGATTATATTCATATTAGACGAAACAGACTTTCAGTCAAGAAATGTTATTAGAGTTAGACAGGAACGCTTCATGATGATAAAAGGTCAGCGTATCAGGAAGGGATGATGATTATCAATGTACGCGTACACCTAAGAGCCCCAATATATGAAGCCAAACCTGAAACGAAAGGCTGAATAGACAAGCCTATGTTTACAGGTGAAGATTTCAATATCCTACTATCAAGAATAGAACAGAAAGAAAATAAGGAATGATACAGAAAACTGGATGCTGTCCTCCCAACTCGCCCCACCCGACATTTACAGAACAGGCTATCCTGCAGCAGCATACTCCTGCTTCCCAAGTGCACACAAGACATTGACCACCACAGACCACATTCCAGGCCCCAAAACGAGCTCCAGAAAATCTGAAAGGCAGACAAAGAATCCTACCTAGACACATCATACTGTCAAAAGCTAAAGACAGAGAGAAAGCTTGTTCACTGACCACAAGGAGCTAAATTTCAATTCTGAAAATTTTCCCAAACTTGACATTAAACAGCACACTTCTAAATACGTCCCACTGGTCAAAGAAAAAAAGCACAATGGAAATTAGAAAGCGTTTGGAAGTAAATGAAAATGAAAATGCATCAAAAATCTATGGGATGCAGTCAAAGCAGCGCTTAAGAGTCAATTTTATAGCTTTACACACCTATTCAGAAAACAAGAAGCTAAAAAAAAATACCATAAGCTTTCCATGTTGGACAACAAGAACAGAAGAGTAAAGTAAGCCCCAAACAAGCAGATGGTAGTAAATAATGAAGACCTGAGGAGAAATCAACGCAACAGTGTAACACAACCACCGAGAAAAAACCAAAAGCTGAACTGATGCACCATTAGCTAGACTGGAAAAATGATAAGGAAGAGAGCATACAATTTACCAGTAACAGAAATGAAACAGGGACATCACTATGCGACAGAGATTTTAAGGACTACAATGAAATAGTATATAATAAGTGCAACACTATGCCAAGAAACCGGGCAACTGATGAGAGGGAGACATGCCTAGGAAAATATAAATCACCACAGTGGACCCCAGAACGAACAGAGGATCTATGCAGACTTACAAGTCCATAAATGACTTAGTGATTTAAAGTCTTCCCACAAAGAAAAGCACAGGCTCAGATAATAGCTTCACCCATGAACTGTACAAAATACGTACTGAAGAAAAAGGCAGTACAATACAAGTGAAGATCACGGCATCCGGTCTCATCACTTCATGGGAAATAGATGGGGAAACAGTGGAAACAGTGCCAGACTTTATTTTGGGGGGCTCCAAAATCACTGCAGATGGTGAGTGCAGCCATGAAATTAAAAGACGCTTACTCCTTGGAAGGAAAGTTATGACCAACCTAGACAGCATATTCAAAAGCAGAGACATTACTTTGCCAATAAAGGTCTGTCTAGTCAAGGCTATGGTTTTTCCAGTAGTCATGTATGGATGCGAGAGTTAGATTATAATGAAAGCTGAGCACCAAAGAAATGATGTGTTTTGAACTGTGGTGTTGGAGGAGACTCTTGAGAGTCCCTTGGACTGCAAGGGGATCCAACCAGTCCATTCTGAAGAGATCAGTCCTGGGTGTTCTTTGGAAGGAATGATGCTAAAGCTGAAACTCCAGTACTTTGGCCACCTCATGCAAAGAGTTGACTCACTGGAAAAGACTCTGATGCTGGGAGGGATTGGGGGCAGGAGGAGAAGGGGATGACGGAGGATGAGATGGCTGGATGGCATCACGGACTCGATGGATGTGAGTCTAAGTAAACTCTGGGAGTTGGTGATGGACAGGGAGGCCTGGCATGCTGCAATTCATGGGGTCACAAAGTCGGACACGACTGAGCGACTGAACTGAACTGATACAAGCACTGTCAGAGACCAGGAAGGACCACTTCCCAGCTCATTCTGTGAGGCCAGTTTTACTGACCAGAAAAGCCGAACAACAACATCATTAAAACAAACCTAAATAAAAGCAAGCAAGCAAACCAAAACCCCCTGCAGAACAGTATTTCCAGTAAAAGCATAGACACAGAAATCCCAAGCCATAGTCACCAACATGCAAACAGGATCAATCACATCTGAAAATCAGCTAACGTAAAACTTTATTAGAAGAGAGAGCAAAAGCCGCAGGATCATCCTGGCGCCCAGATACGCTTGTCCAGCATCACTTTCTTCTTCCTTATGTTGCTCAGTTCATAAGTGAAGCTGTCTAAGAACCGTTTGAACCATTTGATAAATCTTGAACCATCAAGAACTATTTGACAAATATAAATTTATAACCAAACTTAAACTAGAAACTTTCTCAGCTGAGTAAGGGAATCTACAAAAACCTTACAGCTACTCTAACACTTAATGTGAAAGGCTGAAGACATTCCCCTAAATACCCTAGAAATTACAAGCGAGATGTTAGTTCTCAGCACCCCTCCTGACCATCAGACTACAGGCTCTACACAGCACAAAGGGGCAAACAGACAGACCAAGAGTGTGAAGCTGCCTCTCTGCAAATGGTGTGGCCCAGTGTGCTGAGGAACACTAAGGAGTCTACGAAATAACTATGAGAACTAGCAAGTGGGTTTGGCCAGCTTGAAGGGTACAAGTCCAACATATAAAACTGTATCTCTATATAAGAGCAATAGATAATCCAAGAGCAACCCCATTATCAAAACGTTAGCAAAAACAGTAACATACTGGGGAATCAATAATCAATTTAATGACAGAAGTTCAAGAATTTTACATTGAAAACATCAAAATGTTACTTGGAGAAACTGAAGATCTAAATAAATAGGGCTCCTCCTGGTCAACGCGAGGCTGACGTTTGCTAATCCAAAAAGGACAAGAAAGCGCTCAACTCTGCTTTTCCTGTCTTTGCCAAGACGGTGTTGTCAATGACGCGGTCCACCCGAAGAGATCTCATGCTCAAACCATCAGACGCTGATGAGCAAGGAGGGGCTGTCAGGCCTTTAGCAAACCAGAGAGCTGCCACAGATATCTCAGAAATTACTGCTGCGGAACTCTCTTTGAAGCTGTAAATGAGGACATAAGCATGAGAAAAATTAAAAGAGCTGTCCTGGAGGGAGAACTCTGCAAACGGAGGGCGCTGCAGGACGACAGATACTCAAACGTATTCGTGCTCTGCTCCAGAGGAAGGTGGCTTTGGGAATCCTTGCTTATTAGGCCACATTTGCAGCTCTGAGCTGACTTCGCTGCAGGGAATACCGTTTTAACAGATACAACACTTATTACTTACTGTGGGTTTTATGTTTATACGGCTGGAGTAAAACAATTAGGGTAAGCTGTTGCCAGGCCAAGCTCGCGTCTTATTTATGAATGGGTTTAGGGTTGCTTTATAGGCTTAAATCAAAATCAGTCAATTCATCCACAAAAGCCTCAACACACAAACACTGAACATTTCTTTCAAAGCTAGGACATACGGACTGTGGCAGGGGATGAGATCTAATTACAGGGAAGGGAGGCGTTCCACTGTTCACCCTGTAGTGTGGTGTTTGTTTAACGTAACACGAAAGCAACAACGGAAGGGCAGACGCACGCAGACCCGCTTGGTGACTCGAGACCAGGACTTGGACTGTTTCTTGCTCCTGGCGCCTTTCATGTTACCGCTGCTGCTAAGTCGCTTCAGCCGTGTCTGATGCCGTGCGACCCCATAGACGGCAGCCCACCAGGCTCCCCCATCCTGGGGATTCTCCAGGCAAAAACACTGGAGTGGGGTGCCAGGGCTTTGAATTACCCAAGAAGGCTTGCTGGGAGTTAACGGGGAATATTATACAGTCTGTGCTGGCTGCTGGATCCCAAGGAGATGGTCAGGACAGCCAGGTTCAAGCAGCCATGCAGCCCAGGGACGGAAAGGTCTGCAAGTGGAGGAGCACCCCGCGGGACAGTTCAGCACCAGGAGCCGCTCCGTGCTGAGCAGACCTGGGCCAGCGCCGCGGCAACAAACCCGGCTCAGTCTAACCAGCCATAGTGACGGCGCTTGAGACGCGTTATCTACCCACAGGAAACAGGAGCTCTACAAAACCATCTGCAGGACTGTTGACTCGTTTAATTAAGAACTCTGCATTACTCATCAATATATTTTTTCCAAATAATACTTTAACTGCTGAAAATCTTTATTAAGTACCCAAGTATCTGCACCCTTCCTGCTCCACACTCCCAAATGGAGGACCAGTTGCCCCATTCAGCAGTCAACAACTTCACCAATGTAGCCAGATTCCAGCGCGCAGTCTTCATAACCGACTGCTCTGGATTTTCAAATGATGCATTTCTGTTGCCCGATCTGCAGTGTCACCGCAAAATGTGTTATATTCGGCAGTCTCCCGAGCACCACTGTAAATCCAGAGCGACAGAATTCCTGTAAGGGAAGGAACTCCGCGAACACTTTAAAAACGGATTTTTACAAAACAATGAGGACTGTATTTTAAGTGGCCTCAAAATCATCAATGGGAAAATAAAACCACAGTCAGTTTCCTATCACCACCTTTATTAAAATACAGACTTTCTCACTAAAATACAAACTTGTTATCTAACCAAAGGTCACCAAACTCAACTTTTTAAGCACGCAGCAATTTTAAGAGGCACGGAACGCCACATCTTCAATTATACCTCAACCAGGATGAGGGCAGACCTGCTTTTGTCTGTTTAAAAGCCAGCTACCTCCCCAGTGCCTGGCACATGGACAAGCAGTAAATACCTCCTGAGTTAATCAAGCAAAGACAAGCGATGATGGCATTTGGCTGCAGCGTGGCTGAGAAGATTCAATTATCTACGGCTAAAAGAAGTTAATGGTTATCGCCTGCACTATTTATAAAGCCTTTTCACTAATAATATTCCTTTTACCCATACAACCCTATGAAGTAGGTTGAACACGTGTCACTTTTACCAGCTTATTCATGAGGACCCACGTTCCGGAGGGAAAGCTGAGGCCCCCTGGCCAGCACGCTCTCTGCAGTGCCAGGGCTGGGACGGGCCCGCAGGCCCCCGCCTCCTGGCCGTGCGGCCGCCCCCTGCTCCCGTCTCCTCCCCCACGCCCCACCCTGGCCCCGTCTGTCCCGGCACGCTTCACTGCTCCATTGTGCCGAGTGCACACGTGAGTATCACCGCGGCACAGAGCTCACAGGTTTGCTTCCGGCTGCATCCCTCCAACTTTTAAGTGCCTGGCACACAGCAGGTGCAAAATACATAGGAATTCTCTTTAAGATTTTTTTTTTTTGGATGTGTCTGTGAGTTGACAGATCTAGTCAGTGTATCAAAAAGCAGAGACATCACTTCACTTTGCCAACAAACGTCCGCCTAGTCAAAGCCACGGTTTTTCCAGTAGTCATGCATAGATCTGAGAGCTGGACCATAAAGAAGGCTGAGCACTGAAGAAGTGATGCTTTTGAACTGTGGTGTTGGAGAAGACTCTTGAGAGTCCCTGGGACTGACTGCAAGGAGATCCAACCAGTCAATCCTAAAGGAGATCAGTCCTGGGTGTTCATTGGAACGACTGATGCTGAAGCTGAAACTCAATACTTTGGCCACCAGATGTGAAGAGCTGACTCAACAGAAAGACCCTGATGCTGGGAAAGACTGAGGGCAGGAGAGAGGGGTGACAGAGGATGAGATGGTTGGATGGCCTCACCAACTCAATGGACATGAGTTTGAGCAAGCTCCAGGAGACAGTGGAGAACAGAGGAGCCTGGCATGCTCCAGTCCACAGGGTTGCAGAGTAGAACATGACCACTGAACAACTGAATTTGTTACATTGCTTCTGTTTCACTTTTTGACCAAGAGGCATGTGGGATCTTAGGTTCCCGACCAGGGATCGAACCTCCACCGGCTGCATCCCCTGGACCAGGGAAGTCCTTGAAGGAATGATCTAATGGCTTAAACTTGTGGGGGAGGGACTCCACTCTGGAATGACCATTTAGGGGAAATTTTATGTTAAAAATAAAAAATTAATGAACAAAGTCCTTTGAATAGTAAAGATTATATTCAGGAGCACTGAAGTGAGAAAGAATAAAGAAAATATACTTAAATAATTGCCCCCAAATAAACTATTAGTAATAAGCAACATACCAAGCAGAGAGCACTTAAAGAATCTTTGAAAAAAGCATACCACGTAGGTATCACACTGTTCCAGTATTGGCCTTACTTTCTGTAACTTCTCTTGATAATTCTGTTAACCTCAGAAGGCACGAGGCAGATAATCACTGATGGATGCTTTCATACAGGCTTCCCAGGTGGCAGCAGTGCAAAGAATCCACCTGCCAAAGCAGAAGGCACGAGGGACGCTGGTTCAATCCCTGGGCCGGGAAGATCCCGAGAAGGAAATGGTAACCCACTCCAGTATCCTCGCACGGAAAATCCCATGGACGGAGGAGCCTGATGGGCTGCATACCGTTCACGAGGCCACAAAGAGCCAGACGTCGCTGAGTGACTGAGCACATATACTTCCATAAAGACTCATTTTGCCAAAACTTAGCTATTATCTGTTTTAGTAATTGGTTCAGTTCAGTCGCTCAGTCATGTCCGACTCTGTGACCCCATCAACTGCAGCGCGCCAGGCCTCCCTGTCCATCACCAACTCCCAGAGCTTACTCAAACTCATGTCCATGGAGTCGGTGATGCCATCCAACCAACTCATCCTCTGTGGTCCCCTTCTCCTCCCGCCTTCAATCTTTCCCAGCATCAGGGTCTTTTCCAATGAGTCAGTTCTTTGCATCAGGTGGTCAAACTACTGGAGTTTCAGCTTCAACATCAGTCCTTCCAATGAATATTTAGGACTGATTTATTTCAGGATGGACTGGTTGGATCTCCTTGCAGTCCATGGAACTCTCTAGAGTCTTTTCCAACTCCACAGTTCAAAAGCATCAATTCTTCGGCGCTCAGCTTTCTTCGCAGTCCGACTTACTCACTAAAGTAATCTGTCTCTTGCCTCTGTCACCTTCAAAAACAAAAGACCATCCCACCCACTCCTAGGCACATATCTAGACAAAACTATAATCGAAAGAATTACATGCACCTCTATGCTCACAGCAACACTCTACACCATAATCAAGACATGGAGACAACCCACTGACAGATGACCAGATAAAGATGTGGGGTGTGTGTATACATACACACAATGGAATATTACTCAGCCATACAAAAGGATGAACTCATGTCACTTCCAGCAACATGGATGGACCTAGAGATAATCAATACGATTAAGTCATGGTAAGTCAAAGGAAATACCATATGCTACATAGAATCTAAAATATAACACAAACAAATTTATCTATGAAACAAATTCACAGACAGAAGAGAGACTTGTGGTTGCCAAGGGCAGGGGTGGGGAAGGAAGGATTGGAAGTTTGGGGTTCTCAGATGCAAACGATCACACATTAGAGGGATAACCAAACAGGGTCCTGCTGCAGAGCCCAGGGAACCATATCCAACACCCCAAAATAAGCCATCAGTGGAAAGGGATGTGGAAAAGAAGGCTTGTATGGATAAACAGATCATTCTGCTGGACAGCAGAAATTAACACAACACTCTAAATTAACTGCAGGCCAATAATAAGATTTAGAAAAATAATAGAGAACCGACTGACCTGCACCAGTGTCACGGGCCTTCATGGGAAGCCTGAAGGAGACCATCTCAGAGTGTCGTCCATGCAGTTAAGGCCTAAGACCCTCAACACTGAGCACCCCATAAAAAATCAAGTCAAGACTGAGACGCACCATCAAGAAGGCAATACATAGCCACACATCGCAAACTGTCCTGGTCTATTACTTCAAGAAGCATCCTGGTCAAAATACCTGGCTTTTCACTAAACGGAAAGAAAAATTCAGGTCAGCCACTCATGACGTAGCTTCCTGCTTGCCTGTGAGACCTTCACTGTCATCAATTTCAACAAGAAAGCTGTGATTTGTCCTTATAGTCCTGCTCATTTACTCATTTGTCAAAAACAGAACATTTTCAAAATCCTAACAAGAGGCATAAATCTAGCCCTCTGTACTAACCAGCAACTGACGTGAAATTGACAGGTAATGCTTGGTAAAGGATATCAAAGGTAATTCTGTCTAAACGTTTTCATAAAACTCTCCCAAATCTACTATAGGAAAGAATTTTAAGCAAGGAGTCAATCTGTTATCCTTGAGCTTTACCCTAAATTCATTCATTTATTAAACAAATATTGAGTGCCCACTATTTGTTTGAGACCTTGGATATGATATGTGGATTCCTTTGCCCCCACCCCCAAAATCCTGCCTTACAGAGGTTACTTTATTTCTGGAAAAAGCCTGCCAAATTTCAAAGGATAGGTGATTATGATTAAATTTTACTAAACTTCATCATGTATAAGTGAAAGAACAAACAAGTAACAGATATTTTAACGCTGGTCATTAACCAGACCGCTCCCAGGCCTTTAAGTCTGACATGTGTCTGCTGGCAAGAGCGCTCAGAAAAGCTTTAGCAGATCTTCCTAAACATTCTTATGGCAATCCCAACCTGCAGGAAAACTCCCACAACTCCTGCAAACAGTTCCTGGTTCCATCCCCAGATTGCTGGAGGCTCCCTGCATCTTCCAGGTTGCAGAAAAATACAGCTGCCATTAAAATAAAAGAGTGACTGTGAATGTTTAAGGGGTGGTTTGTTTTCTGTCTGCTCTAAAGCACAATGTTCAGTTCAGTCGTGTCCGACTCTTTGCAACCCCATGAATCGAAGCACACCAGGCCTCCCTGTCCATCATCCACTCCCAGACTTCACTCAAACTCACATCCATCGAGTCGGTGATGCCATCCAGCCATCTCATCCTCTGTTGTCCCCTTCTCCCCCTGCCCCCAATCCCTCCCAGCATCAGTCTTTTCCAATGAGTCAACTCTTCGCATGAGGTGGCCAAAGTACTGGAGTTTCAGCTTCAGCATTGTTCCTTCCAAAGAAATCCCAGGGTTGGTCTCCTTCAGAATGGACGGGTTGGATCTCCTTGCAGTCCAAGGGACTCTCAAGAGTCTTCTCCAACACCACAGCTCAAAAGCATCAATTCTTTGGCACAATGTTACAAGTCTGAATTTAAAAATCACCACTTCAATCTTGGGGGAAAAGTGTTAAAGGCAGAACTTGATGTCTATCATGAGCTTCATATAGTGACTAGACAAATCCTACTTCACACTTTTTCAGTTCATGACAAGAAACTGGAAAGACCCTTGAATTTTCTACCTATAATCACTCAACAGTCACCACTGAGTGTCAGGTTTAGAGACCTGGACCCGACTAGCACCGGATGCTCGGTCTCCAACAGCCTCTTGGCTGATGGCAGAAGGTGGGAAAAAGGCATACCAGTCCACCCAACAGGACACTGGGGGCCTGCAAGAGCTGGGTGGCACCATGGTACCTCATGAACGAGGGAGATGGGCATTTTCACATGCTAGTGTCTTCCCAAGACCTCCTGACTCTCCATGCCTGGGACAGGACCCAGATCCGCAGGCCGCCCTCACACACAGATGCTGCATGCGCACGCGGCCCCTGCAGGACCACTAGCGACTCCGAGGTTAAGTCAAGGCTGGGTTTCAAGTGCGGGATCAACATGACCTAACTTGGGAATTAGTCAGCTTGCGGGTGGTTGTGTACAAGTAGAGTGTGGGCGTGAGGCTGTAGCTGAAACCTATTAGGAAACTACTTGCTGCCCCAACTGGGAAACAGAAAGAGAAGATACAGAGAAGCTTAATTTTATAGATTCAAGAGGATAAGTGTATGTGCTGGTTTGCACAAGACAGTCTTGACTCACATCTGCTGTCTTCATGCCCAATCTGGTCTCACACATGTCCTTCTCTCATTTTTAACTAAGTATTATAGTTTACCACCATTAACCTACGTTTTTGTTTTGATAAATCGCTACTGTGTATACCTTGCTTCTGCCACGATCTTACCAGTCACGAGCAAGACACGTGTGCAGCGAACAGAGTTCTCATTTAACCACGTGGTTCCATCTGAGAGTCAACCAGCAATAAACCACCAATTTTCCAGGCCCTTCTCACTGGTGAATTCTCTCGAACATTAAAAGGAGAATTAGCTCCAAACCTTCTCAAATTCTTCCCCCAAAGAGAAGAAGGGATACTTCCTAATTCACCCCGTGAGGCATATCTTGATAATAAAGCCAGATAAAGATGTCACAATAAAGCTACACACATCTGTATCTCTTACAAATACAGAAGCAAAAATGAAAGTCACTCAGTCACGTTCGACTCTTTGCAACCCCACAGACTATCAGTTCATTTGCTCAGTCGTGTCCGACTCTATGCGACCCCATGGACTGCAGCACGCAGGCCTTGCTGTCCATCACCAACTCCAAGAGTTTACTCAAACTCATGTCCATCGAGACAGTGATGCCATCCAATCATCTCATCTTCTGTCGTCCCCTTCTCCTCCTGCCCTCAATCTTTCCCAGCATCAGGGTCTTTTCCAGTGAGTCAGCTCTTTGCATCAGGTGGCCGAAGTACTGGAGTTTCAGCTTCAATGTCAGTCCTTCTAATGAACATTCAGGATTGACTTCCTTTAGGATGGACTGATTGGATCTCCTTGCAATCCAAGGGACTCTCAAGAGTCTTCTCCAACACCACAGTTCAAAAGCATCAATTCTTCTGCGTTCAGCTTTCTTTATAGTCCAACTCTCACATCCATACATGACTACTGGAAAAACCATAGCCTTGACTAGATGGACCTTTGTTGGCAAAGTAACATCTCTGCTTTTTAATATGCTGTCTAGGTTGGTCTTAACTTTTCTCCCAAGGAGTGTCTTTTTATTTCATGGCTGCAGTCACCACCTGCAGTGATTTTGGAGCCCAAGAAAATAAAGCCTGACACTGTTTCTCCATCTATTTTCCATGAAGTGATGGGACCAGAGGCCATGATCTTAGTTTTCTGAATGTTGAGCTTTAAGCCAGCTTTTTCACTCTCCTCTTTCACCTTCATCAAGAGGCCCTTTAGCTCCTCTTCACTTTCTGCCATAAGGGTGGTGTCATCTGCATATCTGAGGTTATTGATATTTCTCCCGTCAATCTTGATTCCAGCTTCTGTTTCTACCAGTCCAGGGTTTCTCATGATGTACTCTGCATATAAGTTAAATAAGCACGGTGACAATATACAGCCTTGACGTATGCCTTTTCCTATATGGAACCAGTCTGTTGTTTCATGTCCAGTTCTAACTGTTGCTTCCTGACCTGCATACCATGGACTATACAGAAGCAAAAACCCTCAACAAAATCCAACAGATTCTCAATATTCACAGCAGTTATGTTGAAACAAGAAGGCAGTGTCTCCTTGGTCGATTTCAGCTAAAGGTGCATGTCAGGTGACTCGAATTTTCCACACTTTCAGAGCATCATGAAGAACCATGAAGGCACCATGATACTCATTTTGGGGTTACAAATAAATTCTAGCCTGTAGGAGAATTCACAAACATGGAATACACAAATGAGGATCAACTGTATCACCAAACTGAACCCACATTAAAGGGACTATGACCAAATGTGATTTATCCCAGAAACAAGGGTAATTCAACAGAAGAAAATCAATATATCACAAATTAATGTCACATTAATAAAAACAAAGGGAAAAAAACCACAAGATCACTTCAGTCAATGAGAAAGGGCTCTGATAAAATCGGTCCCTTTCATGATGGAAACATTTAACAAACCAGGAACAGTAGAGAACCTGAACACAATGAAAGGCATTTATGAAAAACCCACAGTTAACATCTTACTCAATGGTGAGACCAGGACGCCCCACTTTCACCACTGCTATTCAACACTGTAATGAAGTTCTAGCCAGAGCAATCAGATTAGAAAAATACATAAAAAGCATCTGAATTAAAAAAGGAGCTCTGGTAAAGCTATCACTATTCACAGATGACAGGATCTTGTATACAGAAAATATATGTAAAGGATTCACATGAAAGCTAAGAAAGCAAATCAATTCAACAAGTTTCAGGACACAAGATAAACAAATAAATGTCAGTGTGTTTCTATACACCTGGCAACGGATAATACTCAGAGAGATCTAAAGATTCAATAGAATCATTATCAAAATTCCATCAGCATTTTTTGCAGAAATGGAAAAGCTGATCCTCAGATTCACAGGGAAGGGTTTCTGGAGACTCACAGCAACCTCCAAGTGGAACGAAGCTGTTACCGGGAGGCTCACGCTTCCCAGTTTCAAAACTCCACCCGGTGCTGCCAAAGTCACAACACTGTGGTCCTGGAGCAAGGGCAGACACACAGGAACGGAACCCAGACTCCAGACGCCCACGTCCACGGCCCACTCAGTGCTGACAAGGATGCCAAAGTCCGTTCGGTGGGGAAAGAACAGCCCCTTTAGCAGAAGGCTCTGGGGCAGCCGGAGAGCCACCAGTGGAAGAGTGAGGTGGACCCCCCGCCTCACACCATACACAAAGCAACTCAAAATGGATCAGCATCTTACAGAAAGGACAAAACGCTTAAAAGAAAACCCGGGGATAAATCTTCATGACAATGGAGTTAGCAATGGATTCTCAGCACCCAAAGCACAAGCACAAGGGAAAAAAAAAAGACAAACTGGTCTTCCATTTTACAATTCTGTATCTCAAAGGACACTATCGAGAAGGAAAAGATAGCCAACAAACAGGAGAAGAGAGAAAAGACCTGAAAATCATGTCTGTGATAAGGGCTTAATATTCAGACACGCAAAGAACTCCTGCAACTCCACAACAAACAACTCAATGGAAAAACAAATGGGCAAAGGAGTAGATATTTCTCCAAAAACATACAAATGTCTAATAAAGCCATGAAAAGAGGGTGAACATCATCACTATGAGACACCACCTCACACCTACTACGACGGCTCCACTTTAAACAAACAAACAGAAAGTAAGTGTTGGCGGTGTAGCTGGTGGGAATGTAAAATGGGAGTTAACTGCTATGTAATAGTTTGGTGGTTAAACATAGTTAAACACAGAATTATAATACCATATGACCAAACTATGACCTCGCCCCCCGCCGTATGACCCGCTCCTGGACACACAGGGCTCTCTTACTGCCCTGAAGTAGAGTCCCTAGGAAACCTCTCCTAAGCCGAAATGCTGCAGCAAGATTAACCAGCGATGAACTTAGGGCACGTCTTGCTCACAGGTGCACAGAACAAGCAGAGGTCAAGCCCAGGTGTTCAGACACAGCTCAAGGCCTCGGCGGTCTGATGGTGAGAGGCCGAGTGCAGTTCTGGGGGCGGGGAGCCTGTGGGGCGGGCCCCTCTCACTGCTGGGGTGCCCACTACCTGGGCAGCAGCTGCAAGACACACACTCAACACTTTGCTTTTCACCTTTTTCTAGAGAAGTAAAACTCTTCTTCCAACTTCTTTCGTTACCGTGAAAGCAGATTCTAAGGGAGGTCTCTTTTGTAAAAGTTGACAGGTGTAAAGCAAACTGGAAAGAGACACCGATAAACTTGCATGTTAATTTCACTGCGGCATTATACACAGCAGCCAAAATGCGCAAGTCACCACATGTCCACGAACAGAGGAACAGAAGATACACTGGACTCTCTTCAACCATGAAGGAAATGCTGTTCTTACACATCTACAACAAGGATAAACCTTGGGAGCCATATGTTAAAAGATGTCAGACACGGAAGGACAAGTACTACGTGAGTCCACTTACATAAGACACCCAGAATACGTGCAGCTCACGGAGACAAGAGCAGCACAGTTTGCTTCTTTCTCGGGGACTCAGAAAAGAGAACGAGGTGCTTTACTCGTTACAGAGCTTCTGTCTGGGAGGATGGGAAGTCTTGGTGACAGACAGTGGGCACAGCTGGACAACACTGAACGCTGCCGCTCAGGCCCCTGAGTCTCACACTTAAAAGGGCAATAACTGCAAATTTTATGTGCATTTCATCCCTGTAAATAATGAAGGGATAGGAAAGATTAGTTACAAGACCCAGCACCTGATCAAGACTCCAGAGCTTGGAGTCTCCACACTGCCAAGGAAGGCGTTCTTAGCAGAGACAGATCAAAAGTTACTCCCAGAATTCGGCAGTATTTTATTGTAAGTGCTGTGTACAAGTATGGGGCTTCTCTGATAGGTCTGCTGGTAAAGAATCTGCCTGCAGTGCAGGAGACACCGGTTCAATTCCCGGTTTGGGAAGAGCCAGTGGAGAAGGGATAGGCTACCTACTCCAAGATTCTTGGGCTTGCCTGGTGGCTCAGCTGGTAGAGAATCCGCCTGCAATGCAGGCAACCTGGGTTCTACCCCTGGGTTGGGAAGATCCCCTGGAGAAGGGAAAGGCCACCCACTCCAGTATTCTGGCCTGGAGAATCCCATGGACTGTATGGTCTATGGGGTCACAAAGAGTCGTACGAGTATACATAACTGGGAAATGGAATTGGGACTGTTCTCTGAATATTTACTCTTTCTGTTAAACTCATCAAGGATAAGATTAAGAATCTTAAAGGTAAAGGTCACCACTGAAATATGAATACTAGTGGGAACTGAGGGAAGCTAGCCCCCTGTTCATACACAGGAGCAAACTCAGTGCCAACATTTATTAAGGAGACGCTGAATCCTCCTGCCTCTGCTTTCTACAGACGGGAAGGACTCCAACCGCCACTTCACCCCGACGCTCCAAAGCCGACACTGCCATCCCCACGGCAGAAAGAGCCTCTCACGTGTGAGCAGGGACGCCCATGCCATCTCGGGCAGGAGGCGGCGCAGCTGCGAGGACCTCCCGCCCTGCAAGGACTCGGGCTCCTTCACGCCCTCCAGGTTCATCCTTACACCGCAGCATCCCACGGTGAGATCAACAGACCCTCCCCAACCAAAAAAGCACAACAGTGGAGCTCTTTGCTATCTGTATGACCTGGATATCATTTGAAAGATGAAAATGTCTTGCCCATAACGACAAGAACCTGGAAGGCCATGATGAGGGCTTCATTCTCCACACTGGACGGCAGCCACGCATGCCACGGGGAGCCCCCACCCCGGCCACGGCCTGAAAAAGCAGCCGAATGACCGGACACGTGAACAGCGGTTTGTGGAGACAGGCTTCTTCTGCTGGCTCCGTAACACCGAGGTCTCTTTCATCACCTGAACCTGGAGCTCCTGACCTTCGACCCTACCAGGTGAGATGATGAAATACACCTGGTTCCGCTTTCAACTCTCAACATGTGAACTGACCCTGCATGGTTCACACAAAATTATAGACTATTAATCAACCAACAATCAATCAATCAGTAGTGTCACTGACACAGAAACTCATTTCAGCTCACTAGGGAACACGGAGCGTCCCTTTATTACTGACTGATGAGAGACAGCTATGCTCCCCCACAACAAACGTTCAGGTATGTTTCTGTAAATCAGTTTGCTACAGTTACCGCATTCCCCTCCCCATACTAATATCGGTGCTCTATTTTTTAATGTACTGTTTAAGCTAAAGGAGATTCCATTTATGGCAGTAACAGTTTACTTTTAAAAGAGAAGGTAAGCTAATTTAGAGAAAAAGCGAACATGTGGGTGGTACTCATACTGCAAAAATCAAGAACTGCCGTTTGGGAATTTATGCTATGGCAGCAATTACCTAATGGAAAAGGTAGATGCGTGTTTTAATCTACAGGACTGCACTTTATTAAGGTTTTTAAGAACACACAGATCCCCAAGGACACTTTTGCATCAAGAATCCCTCTGTGACAATGATCCTCAGCCCCCTGCTGTGCGCGCTGGTCTTCAGAACCTTCACTCACTCCACTCGGCCCATGAAGGAGCCAGAGCTCAGCGGATGAAAAGGTGAGAAAGAGGCTAACAGTTATAAAGTCACTGAGAATCTACATGACCTCATTAAAGAGATCAGTACAATCAAACGTGAGACAAGAACAAATGAACTTGTTTACAAAACACAGACTTGTGGAGGGGGTAGGGGAGGGGTAGATTAGGAGTTTCCTATTGACATAGACACACTACTATATATAAAATTGGAGAAGGAAATGGCAACCCACTCCAGTACCCTTGCCTGGAAAATCTCATGTAAGGAGGAACCTGGTGGATTGCAGTCCGTGGTGGGGTCGCAAAGAGTCGGGCACGACTGAGCGTCTAACACACACACAACACCCATATTAAAACAGCTCAACAAGGACCTACTGACGGTGAAGAACCTGAAAATGTACACACACACACCCACATATATATAAAACTGAATCAGTTTGCTATACTCCTAAAAATATCACAATATTGTAAATCAACTAGAATAAAAAAAATTTTTTTAGAAGTGAGATATCAAAATTTAAAACTGAAGTATAGTTGATTTATAATATTGTACATTCTGTAGAGCAAAAGATATGTATTTTTAAAAGTTACAACTGGCAGGAGAGAAGGAAAAAAGCACCGTCAACACAGCACCGTTACTCACAGCAGGGGAGTCTGTGGCTGATGGGAACATCAGCATGAGCATGCCTTTGAAAAGAAAAAGGACTAAAATGGCCAAAGAAAAGCAGGTCCGGTCTCACTATTAAGACAACTGTACACCAGTTTCGGTCCATCAGACAGAAGGCTGCAGAGAAGGCGATGGCAGCCCACCCCAGCGTTCCTGCCTGGAGAGTCCCAGGACGGCAAAGCCTGGTGGGCTGCCGTCTATGGGGTCGCACAGAGTCGGACACGACTGAAGCAACTCAGCAGCAGCAGCAGCAGCAGCAGACGTAAGGCTGATAAGCAGCAGTGTCCATACAAATTACAGGAAAACAGACTTGCGATATGAATGGGAACAAGCGGCGATCTGGAAGGCAGTCCAGTGGCGCACAGGACGGCACCTGTGTGTCCTTTTGGACCCAGCAGCCTATTTGAAAACCTGGCAAATACCCTAAAGGTTAACAAAGAAAAGTTAAATAAATTATACAGCATATCCATACTTAGGAAGAGAAACCACGAGGCTCCCCGCAAAGGCAGGGCAGGTGGACACGCACTGTGACCGGGAGCCACACGTCAGGCCGACGCCAGCTCCACAGGAGAGAGCAGCACAGCCCTGCTCACGTGAAGTGAAGTGAAGTCGCTCAGTCGTGTCCGAGTCTTTGCAACCCCATGGGCTGTAGCCTACCAGGCTCCTCTGTCCATGGGATTTTCCAGCCAACAGTACGGAGTGGAGTGCCATTTCCTTCTCCAGGGGATCTTCCCAACCCAGGGCTCGAACCCGGGTCTCCCGCACTGTGGACAGACGCTTTAGCGTCTGAGCCGCCAGGGAAGTCCAAACAGTGAAAGCCGCTCAGTCGTGTCCGACTCTTTGCCGTCCCACACACTGCACAGTCCATGGCATTCTCCAGGCCGGGACACCGCAGCAGGCGGCCTTTCCCTTCTCCAGGGGGTCTTCCCAACCCAGGGGTCGAGCCCAGGCCTCCCGCACTGCAGGCGGATTCTTAACCAGCTGAGCCACAGGGGAAGCCCCGGAACACTGAGCATCTGAGCAAAAGTCCTGTGGCTCTCCAATACGTACAGCCACACACACACACACATACATACAGTCTCTCTCCAATATGTACAGCCACACACACAGAGTCTCTCTCCAATACATACACACACACAGTCTCTCTCCAATACATACAGACAACACACACACACACACACACACACTCTCTCTCTCTCTCTCTCTCTCCAATACATACAGCCCCCCCCAGTCTCTCTCCAATACATACAGCCACACACACACACACACACAGTCTCTGTCCAATACATACAGACACACACACACACACACACACACACACACACACACTGTCTCTGTCCAATACATACAGCCACACACACACACACGTGCACGTGTGCTCTGTAAGGGCAGGCGGGAGGCTGAGAAAAGAGGGCCCCCTTTCCACCTGCGATTGTTACTGACATCTCAGCAGGCACTGTTACAACCCGAGTTCCGACTGACAGGTGGCCAAGCTGACTCTGAGACTGTGGGGGTGGCGGGGCATGGGGGCACTGAGTCACAGAGAGAAAACCAGGATCGGTTGTGACACGTGGGGCTGACAGCTGGCCCTGCGACATCCCATCATCGCAGGGGACCCCTTCTCCCAACGCGTTCACGCCAACACTGCGTGCCAACAGGAGCCCACAGGGACCACGCCCCCGAGAGGTCTGCTCTGCTCCGATAACCCTAAACCCTTGGCGACCCGCAACAGAGCTTCTGAGAGCGCCAACACTCTTGACTTCCCGGGCTTGCTGTGCGTGTAACTCAACAGGACAGCCAAGCTGCTGTTCAGCTTCCTTTTCTGAGAGGCTCAACTTTACTTAAAGGTGCTTCTCCCCTCATGATTTCAACTCTATAATAACTCGCTGAATATAAAAACAGCTGCTTACACACTGAGTTTAGCTGCTTACACACTAAGTTTAACAGAACTTATTACTCCGACATTTTCGGAAAACGCGTTTTGTTCCCAAAAGTTTGCTAAGAATAATTTTAACTAAAAGTGGAAATGAAAATAGTGTGAGTGTGGCATAGACCCACCGAAGTTAATGCTCATTGTTATTAGAAATAAACACGAATGTCACATCACCAAAGCTTCTGTTCAAGAGTCTGAGATGGAGATCTTAAGCTGAATTCCACCAAAACATCGAGAAACAATTTCATTCTGACAACAATTGATACCCAAACCAAAGGAGAATATTCCAAAGTGAGAAAAACAGCATGAGTGAATTTCAGAGCCGAGATCAAAACTTCCTAAACATGTAAGTGAGCAAACTGAATGCCACCAGGGGCAGCAGAATAACGGTGACCGAGGGGGCGTGGCGGTCCCAGGAGCGGCCAGGGCACGCACGTGCGCGTCCGTCCCTGCGCTCAGGTGCAGGGCTGGGGGTGCTGGCCGCTCCGTCGTGTCCGACCCCGCCCGCTGGGCTCCACTGTCCATGGGGTTCTCCAGGCAAGAACACTGGAGTGGGGGGCCATGCCCTCCTCCAGGGGAGCTTCCCGACCCAGGGACCGAACCCAGGTCTCCTGCAATGCAGTGGACTCTACCAGCTGAGCCACAAGGAAGGGCTCAGGTGTGGGTGAGGCAGGACATCACCACCAGAAAAGCCCACACGGGTTCACACAAGAAAGATTTCTTAGCCAAATTTAAAAAAACAAACAAACAAACAAAAAACCTGGCTAGGAGAAGACCTACTGCAAGATGTCTTCAGCAACGATCACACTCTTGACGGTGGTGTGTTACATGTGCTCCTGGTGAGTGACGAGCGTGACTGCTGGTGTCCCCTGTCCTGCCGCCCAGGAGCCCTCAGCCCACTTTGGGTGAGAAAGTGAAATCCATGTGTAAATACTGAGGGGGACGTATGTATAAAACCACAATTACTCAGGAGATCCTGGCGTCTAACTGATGATTAAAACGATTAGCGTTGAGCCAGAGAATCAGGCACAAGGCCAACACACAAAAGGGCCCCGGTGACTTCCCCACGGGCTGGCAATCAAGAAAAGTCAGTCTTTTAAGAACTCTCGTTCATAACAGCTAGAAAAATTACCTAGGAATAAGCCTAACAGAAAATAAGACTGCCGTATGCAACCCACATGTACATAAATGCACAGACAGACAACCAACCAACCATAAAGCTTTAGCTGAAGGAATTACAGCTAAAATAGAGAGAGATACCACACTCAGGCATGAACAGCAGAAGGCTCCAACTTCCAATCCATATGAATCTAGAAATTCAGTACAATCTCCTGCCATGGAAATTCCAAAAGAACTTTTCACAAAACCTGACAGGCTGATTTTAAATTTCCTATAGAAGACAAATGTGAAATTTAAGTCATTATAATTCTGAATCCCAAGAAAGACGGGACTTGATATGAAACTTGATACGAAAACACAAAGCTGCAGTAATTAAAACAATGTTATAAAGAAAGAATATGCAAATTGGCCACCAAAACAAACTCAGAGCCAAATTGACACAGCCACTCTGGAGGGCAATTTTAAATTAAAAATGCTCACACTCTTCCATCCAGCTATTTTCCTCGGCCTGTGTACATGAGACACAGCAGCCCGGAGAGTTCACTGCAGCGCTGGGCGTCTCAGAAAAACAAAGGGCTTGCAGACAGGCTCACGTCCTCCAGTGGGGAAGTGGCGGGGCACCTGACGATGCACAAGGAAGGTCAAGAGACGGACCCACTGGACACCAAGACAGAGACCGTCAGAAGCCTCCAAGGGCATTCTGGGGATAGAGGAAGGCACAACAGTAGGCCACCGACGTGAGTTCTAAACGCACTGGCAGCGTCTTCTGCGCTCACTGCATGCACACAGAGTCACATGGTGCGAACACCTAGGAGTCTTGTTAGAAGGGGTTTCGAGCCCAGGCTCGCAGCTTCTACATCTCTGACCAGCTCCACGAGATGCTGACTGAGCGGAGCGAGGGTGCAGAGATGCTCTGGAAGCTCCAGAGGAAACTGATCCAGGGGTCACTGGGGTGGGAAGCGGGCGGGGGTGAGAAGACAGGAGATCAGGAGCCAGGGTGAAAGAGGGCGCCTGCCTTCCTGATAATGTTCA
Organism: Procapra przewalskii; assembly: GCA_006410515.1. Taxonomy (NCBI): domain Eukaryota; kingdom Metazoa; phylum Chordata; class Mammalia; order Artiodactyla; family Bovidae; genus Procapra; species Procapra przewalskii. Next base: position 488,483 of record SJYF01000323.1, on the reverse strand, counting down.
CATTTACTGTCTAAGAACAATGAGGCCGAGTGCGGTGTCATTAAAAGCTAGTTTAAAAAACCGCTGTGGGCCACTCCTGAGAGTCTCACTGTTGGATGCTAGGGCTCTCCCAGGGGTCAGATCACAGTGCTGGTGGGGGGTCAGTGACGGCTGCTCTGCCCTCGGAAGCCGCTCGGTAATCGGCCAGAAGAGCCTCCTCGGAGGGAACTTAAGCTGGGGGTGACGGCCCACCCCCACTGCAGAGGTACTCTTACAAACCCTATTTTAAATCAAGTATTCTATCTCTGCTGAAATTTTTAAAGTAAGTTTATTAAAAATAAACAACTGCTATTTTTATCTGAAGTCGTACCAGTGCAACGTAACGCAGTTTCTCACGTGGCTTACCGTGAGTGCCACGTCTATCCAACATTCCTGCTAACTCATCTTTCTGGAAGAAATCGCTCTTGACTACGGAAGAATTAGCCAGCGTGCAGACAGGGCCCTTCCGCGGTGATAGCTAGGAAAAAGCCTCCAGGCCTGGACCGGACAAGCCAGGGATCCGACCCTGAAGTGCCGCCTGCTCTGGGTAAAGTCCCGACCCGGCCTCCCAGGCCGTTCACAGCAACCACGTTCCCGCCCCCTGTAACCAGCCAGGTACCTTCACCACGGAGAGCTGGGTGAGCACGACTATCACGCTCGGTTTTGGAAATTTCTAAAAGTAAAAGCAAAATTTACTCAGGAGGTTGGGTGGGTGGGAGCTAATTCACTCTCTGATTAGCATATTAATAGGTCTTAGCGCCGTGAAATAGATTCTGGTTTATGCAGGCATTATGCCCATTCAAAAGCACCGTCTAGTCTAGCCTAATTTTTTGTCTAGTGTGAAAATATAATTCAAACCTTTATTCTAGCTAAAGCCATTGTTAACCATGGAGCTTCAAGAAACAATTCCTCCCTGTTTTATCAGATTCAAAACAAATACAGCTGAACTCAACATGCAAACAATGTCAGGTGTGCAGAAGCTGACTGCAGGATGGAGTCGAGGAAATCTGTGTTCTCCCTGTTGTACTACAAGGAACAGGGGGAATGCAGAGGAAGTACCACGCGGGGAGAAAGCCGGGACACACGGGGCAGAGACAGAGATGCAGCGAACATTCGGGCTACATGGGCCGAGAGTCCTGCAGGGTTTTCTAACTGTGTGTTTTCATTTAAGTGATGAGCCTACAAAAATAGCTCAACCATCAAGCTGAATTACTCTTAAGGGTTAATCTGCCACTGAAAGACACACATGGAATGTATGCCTACAACTGGCTTGGCATGGAGACTGGGAGGGGCATGAGGGTTCCTGCCCCTGTAGCAGCGGATGCATGTTACTCAAGTCCGCGAAACACGCTAGAGAGCCGCGCGAAGGCGACTCTGCTGTCCACCGGGTGAGCAGAGAGCAATGCTAAGACCACCCATGAAGAAAGCATGAAGCCCCAGGCAGATCGGACAGCCTGAGCTAGCCTCTCCTCCTGGGGAAGCAGAAGGCAAGCGTCCGGGACCAGAGCCGGGTCTCTCCGACGCTCGGACCGCTGACCCGATGGGGTGACCGAGGCCTCTGTTCTGCAACAGGAACTGTTCTCAGAGGGCATGAGTACCACCCGCTTTGCAGGGATGTGGGGATGTTTGAGGGGAGGTCCTGGAGTCTTGCACTTCAACAGGAGCTCCTCTGAGTCTCAGTTACTGCATCCTCGTGGGGAGAACGGGAAGAGGGTGGTGACGCTCACAGACCTTTCTCACTTATGGTGAGTCTCTGAAATGTGGCGAGTAGCCTAACCACACTGTTCTCTGCCTTTTATCTACACCAGTTACATCTCTAAGTGGCTGAAAACCCAAGCTCCACAAAAGTTACGGCACGTACGCTGGCTTCCTAAGGGGAAGATGGCAAACTCTTAGAACACGCACAGAGAACAAGGGTATTTCATAAATCAGAAAGGTTAAGAGAGCAGAGAAGGCATGTTAAGTAACGAGACACTCACATCACGGAAAATGAAATGATATTTTCATTTTTGCCACTATGGTGGACAAAATGTCTTAACTCGTCCTTCCAGTTCAACAAGCAAAGAAACACAAAGTTGACTTATTTTAAAATGTACTACTCATAAGTGGGCAAGTAGGAAAACCTTTAGGAACATAAACATGAAAATCCAATGATGAAGCAGGATAAACACGATCTGCAGTCCAATGCCTCCCTGAAGGCTCCCACGGATGCCCAGCGATCCAGAGGCTCGGAGACAGAGCCTGCGAGGTGGGACGTGAGACCAGAGACCCACAGGCACAGCCGAGACACCAGGCGTGCCCACCCACAAGCAGAGGGAAGACCGGGAACGCTTGTCGTCATCAGCCCTACGACAGGAGGGAGCTGGTGTGAGAATGGGCAAGAATTCTGACCCAAAGGCCCCGTCTCCTCTCAAGACAGGAGGAACTCAGGGAGGATGGGGAAAGGAGAGGGTGTCAGTTTTCCCAAGGCCCTAAAAAAATTAACAAAACCTTCAGGAATAGCCAGAAGACCCCAAACCACAAAAATACTGTTGAGAAGGGAAAAATCGCAAAGAGCCACGAGACTCCAATGGACAACGATCCGTGCAGGTGGGAAGCCACAGGGCGTGGATGGATGAGAACGGAGGAGCCCTAGCACCATCGGCAGGGGCCCTGGAGAGCACGGCACACCCACAGGGGGCCGGCGGCAACCTCTGCACACTCACCCACGGGTGAGCGCTGAATCCAGGCCGGGGCTCAGGGGCCTGGGCTGGCTAGGCCCTCGGAGTTCTCGAGATCGAGCCAGCAGAGTTCCTTCTGCCGAGGGAAACCGCTGGGGACCAGCTATGAACTGGAAAAACAAATTTTAAAAACTACCTAAAGACAGTGCTTACAGAAGCCAGTTCGTTCAGTTGCTCAGCTGTATCCAACTCTTTGCAACCCCATGGACTGCAGCAGACCAGGCTTCCCTGTGTTCCTGGAGCTTGCTCAAACTCATGACCATGGAGTCAGTCATACCATCTCATCCAGAAGCCAGGGAATGGGTTAAATCTCAAGAATAACAACCCTAAGCTCTAAGAAAGGTAGCTATGTGTTTCCTTGGCTTGAGGACACTGCCTAATCCCCAAAGTCATGGCTGCAAAAATGGTGGTGGGAAAAGACCAGAGCCTTAACAGCTGAAGGTGCCAGGTACAAGTTCAGAGCTGGGAAAGCAACGAGAGAACCAGGGCTTTCAGGCAGCACCAGCATCGTAGAAGGAGCAACGCTCACATCTGGAGCATAAAATGCCGAGATCTCTGGCTAACAGCTGAGCTACACGTACTCAAAGGAACCCACCAGCGGCCTGGGGCAACAGCAGTCAGAGACCAGTAAGAAGTCGTTTTGTTTAAAGAGGAGCATGGAGCCAGATCTGTGAATGGGATGCTCTGTCCCAGCTGTGCTCAGCTTGTAGAAGGCTTGAGACATCAAAGTACAAAGCCCAAAGCTGGCATAAAAACTAGGACCCAGGGGAGCCCCAGAAAAAAGGCCATGTGGACAGCAAGGCCATTTCTACCTGGATGGTAAGCCAACTTCCAAGTCTTACAGGCCCGAGGTGCGAGCATGAAGAAACATCAAAAAGGCAAGAACAGATCAGAGATGTAAAACGCCTATCAAAGGAAAAGCGAAGTTCACAGCTTGACTCCAAGCATTTATTAATAACTGCTGTAATATTAGGCTGGTACAAAATTAATCACGGCTTTTGCTTGTTGAAATTTGCCGTTTGATACTGGAATACATTCTTAAAATGATGTATAACATAACCACATTTAATGTGCATTTCTTGCTTTATGCTTTTTTTTGGCTAATGATTTCAAATTTGCTGTTTATCTTATATTTACTTTAGGCTATGGAAACTACGTTATTCAAAAAGCAAATTCGAGCGATTTTTCTTGAGTTCAAAATGGGTTGTTAAGCAGTGGAGACAACTCACAACATCAACACATTTGGCCCAGGAACTGCTAACGAATGCGCAATGCAGTGGTGGCTCAAGAAGTCTTGCAAGGAGACGAGAGCCTTGAACATGCGGAGCGCAGCGGCCGGACGCTGCAAGCTGACAACGACCAACTGAGAGAACGCTGACGCTGATCTGAAAACCGCACGTGAAGATGCTCAAGAACTCAACATCCACCATTCTACGGGTGCTGGGCATTTGACGCAAACCGGAAAAGGTGAAAAAGCTCGATAAACGACAGCCTCGTGTGTCAAGTCGCTCAGTCGTGTCTGACTCTCTGCAACCCTGTGGACTGTAGGCCATCAGGCTCTTCTGTCCCTGGGATTCTCCAGGCAAGAATACAGGAGCGGGCTGCCACCTCCTTCTCCAGAGTGCCTCATGAGCTGACCAGAGGAAAAAAAACCATCGTTCTGAGTGTCTTCTCCTTATTCTGTGCAACAAAAACAAACTGGTCAACAAACTGATCGGATTGTGACATGCTACGAAAGTGGACTGTACAGGAAAACTGGCAACAACCCGCTCAGCGGCTGGACTGAGACGCAGCTCCAGAGCACTTCCCAAAGCCTGACTTGCGCCAAAAAAAAAAAAGTCCTGGCCACTGTCTGGTGGTCGGCTGCCAGTCTATCCTCGACACGATTTCTGAGCCCCTGCAAAAGCATTACATACGAGAAGTATACTCAGCAAATTGATGAGATGCACCAAAAACCGCAAAGCCTGCAGCCGTCACTGGTCAACAGAAACGGGCCCATTTCATCCCCACGGCAACCCGACGGCACTCGACATAACCAGCGCTTCAAAAGCTGGACCAACTGGGTTACAAAGCTTTGCCATCCACCATACTCACTCGACCTCTCACCGACCAACCACCACCTCTCCAAGCGCCTTGACAACTTTTTGCAAGGAAAATGCTTCTACAACCAGCAGGGTGCGGAAAACGCTTTCCAAGAGTTCAACGAATCCCGAAGCATGGATTTTTTACTTTATTCCTAAGGCATAAACGAACTTATTTCTAACTGGCAAATACGTCGATTGTAACGGCTCCTGTTTTGATTGATGACGATGTGTTTGAGCCCTGCTGTTTAGCTGCTCACTCGTGTCCAGCACTTTGTGATGCCATGGCTTGCAGCACGCCAGGCCTCCCCATCCTTCACCATCTCCCAGAGTTTACTCAGACTCACGTCCTAGTTACGATCTGAAATTCATGGTCTGAAGCGATAATTATGTATGTGCACCAACCTAATGAAACTCCAATAATCCTCAGAAGAATGCCACGGTCCAGGGTCACTATAACATGTCCAGTTTTCAACTAGACAAGCAAAGCTGCAGCAGAGAGTGGCCCCCATGCAGATGAGAAGACAGTCAGCAGAAGCTGGCTCCAAGCGAGCCTGGGTTTAGGATTTAAGGCTGCCAACAAACAGTTCAGAAGACTTGGAACAGAGAAACAAATGAACAAGACAGACAGTAAAATGAACTCAGCAGACGGACTGAACAACAAATGGATGCTTTCTGCTAACATCTGTAGTGATCCTGAATACAGAGGAATCTGAAGGCAAGAGAGGACTGAAAGATGAGTAGGATCCTCAATGTGTGTGACAGCAGGAAGCAACACGCTAACTGGAATCCCAGAAGAGAAAAGAAAGCCATTTCTGAAGAGGTCTGAAATATCCACCAAAAGCTCAACATACCTTGAACAGAATAAAGACGAAACTGAGACACATGCTGGTCTTACTGCTAAAAGCCGAAGACGAAACCCTGAAATCAGCCGAAGAAAAACGACGCATTACATAGGGAAACAAAGACAATTAAGAACATACGCTGACTTCTCGTTAAGAAGCTATGGAAGTCTGAAGACACTGAAACCAAATATTCTAACTGCCAAAGAAGGGGAGGGGGGCAGGGAAGCAAAACCAAAAACAAAAAACCTGTCAACCAAGAATTCTAGTATCCAGCAAAACTATTCTTTAAAGTTGTGGGTGGAACGAGGACATTTTCTAACAGAAAACAATTTATCATGAGCAGATATGACTATAAGAAATGCTTAAAAAAAAAGTTCTCTTGTCTGAATGGCAATCACACTAGATGATCACTTAAATGTACAGGAAGAAATAAAGCCAGAAACAGTTACTGTGTGAGTATAGTATTCACGTGTTCCACATCCACTTATTCAACCAACAGTGGGTTGAAAATATTCAGGGAAAAAACTTCCATAAAGTCCCGAAAAGCCAAACTTGAATTTGCGACACACTGGCCACCCTTTACATAGCACTTACACTATTAGGAATTATAAGTCATCTACAGATGATTTAAAGTATACGGGAGGATGCGCACAGATGACATGAAAGCACCACATCACTTTATACAAGAAACTTGAGTATCTGCAGACTGGTATGCATGGGGGTCTTACAACCCATTCCCTGTGGACACTAAGGGATGACCAGATATATACAATATATAATTTCTTAGCTTCTATAAAAGATGACAACTTAAAGCAAAAATCACAGCACTACCAACTAGTTTACAAGGTATATAAATGTGATACTGAGGATAAGCGGAGGAAGTGGAAACACACCACAGGAAAACTGTTTAGGCGAGATACATATGCTGCTGCTACCACAGGTAAGAGGGAGGAAACTGAAATATACTGTTGAGGAAATTCTGGGTTTCACCCAAGGTGATTCAATGCCAATACTAACTAAATTGGGATTAAAGCCAAAATGCATTTTGCAATCCCCAGAGAGCAACCACTACACACCCCTCCAAAAAAAAAAAAAAGGCAATGCAATATAGCTAGAAAACCAACAGAAAAACTAAAGTGAAAAGTTTAAACTTTGACAAACACAAAAACCAAAAAAGATAGTGAATTCATAGTCTAATTCAACACAAAATTTCAGATAGTTCCACTGATAAATTCTAGTAAACATTCATAAAGAATCAAAACCAACTTCAGAAGTGAGAGAAGGGAATGCTTCATAACTCTTTATGATACAAACATAACTCTGACATGAAACAAGGAGAGGAAACTATAGACCTGTTTTACTGTATGAACACAGGGACAGAATTCCTCAAGGCAGTAACAAAGACGAAAAGGACCAAACATCTTCACATCATTCACACACTCAGATCAAAAGTATATCATATCCACTCAGACTCACAGTAAGAAAACTATGGAGCTATCATGGGTAAGAAATCTTAAACCACCAGAAACTCAGATGACTTATAAAGAAAAGAGCAGATTTTTCATCAGCTGCAAAGCTCATAAATTTTAACTGTCAACCAATAAAATCTATTCCCAGCTAAAAAGTCATTAACAATGACAATATAATAGTAAGATCATCTTTAGATGTACAAATGTCAAGAATTTACTACCTCAAATCCTTGCTAAAATAATTAAAAGATGTGATACACTCTACCCCTAAATACATACTCAAGAGAACTGAAAGCACATATTCACATAAGAGCTTCTACATAAAGGTTCACTGCAGGATCACTCCACACACACACACACACACACACACACACACAAATACAGAAATCCCTCAAATATCCGTCAATGATGAATGAATAATCAAAGCGTGGTTTACTCACAAAATGGCATATTATTCAGTCATAAGAAACAATATACTGATACATGGAAACATTATGCTAAATCATTAGCATATTAGAAAACAAGCCAGGCAGAGAAACCACTCACTGTGCTGTGACTCCATCTACCTGAAACGCGCAGTCCAGACAGACAAAGAGAGAAACTAGATTAGTGCTTCCCAGGGGCCCAGGGGTGGGGACTGACAACCAGTGGGCATGGAGCTTCTTCCGGAGGCGTGGAGACAGTCTGCAATTAGGCAGTGGTAACATGAGGACAGAAATGGCATGGACCTAACAGAAGCAGAAGATAGTAAGAAGAGGTGGCAAGAATACACAAAAGAACTGTACAAAAAAGATCTTCACAACCCAGATAATCACGATGGTGTGATCACTCACCTGGAGCCAGACATCCTGGAATACGATTAGGAAGCATCACTATGAACAAAGCTAGTGGAGGTGATGGAATTCCAATGGAGCTGTTTCAAATCCTGAAAGATGATGCTGTGAAAGTGCTTCACTTAATACACCAGCAAACTTGGAAAACTCAGCAGTGGCCACAGGACTGGAAAAGGTCAGTTTTCATTCCAATTCCAAAGAAAGGCAATGCCAAAGAATGCTCAAACTACTGCACAATTGCACCCATCTC
>SJYF01000323.1:434686-447953 GCA_006410515.1 Procapra przewalskii | reverse complement strand
TCATGCTTCTGACTTTATGTCTATTTTGGCTTATATTAAGATACCTATAACCAACTTTTAAAAATTTATATGATAGATAAATCTAAACTTTCTTTATCCTTATGTTTTAGATATCTCTCATAAGTAGCAATTTTATCTTTAAATTCCATATGACAACCTTTAACTTTTTATTGGGGAGTTTAATCCATTTCCACTAATATGTGTAGTTTTGATTCTATAATATTATATAGGTTTTTCTGTTTATCCTGCCTATTCTGTGTTTTTTTTCCCCCTTCATTGATTTGTTTCAGATTGAGAACTTTAAAAATAATTATTCTTTTTTCTTCTTCTTACCGCGCAAGTCATATGTTCTTTTACAAATTCCATAGTGGTAACCCTAGAACTTACAATAAGTATCTTTCTCTTAAATAACTGTAACGGAAACATTACTCTTTTATAGCTGACGTTTATTCAGATTCACCCAGCATATTTAGCCTTGTTAATTGCCCCTCTTTTTTTTTTAACTGTATTTCTAATTTACTATCTGGAATCATTTTCCTTCCGCTTGAAAAATAATATTTTATTTGTTGAAGATTGCTGCTGATGAATTCTCTAATTTTTGTTTCTCCGAGCATATCTGTTTTATGTTTATGGAAGACAATGTCACTTAGTATAGAATTCAAGGTTGGCAATTTTCTTTTTCTTTTTTTATAATTAAATAATTAAAGGATTTCTCTGGTGGTCCAGTGGCTAAGACTCTGAGCTCCCAATGTGCTGGGGGTCTGGATTTGATCTCTGGTTAGGGAACTAGACCCCACATGCCACAACCAAGACCCGAGGCAGCCAACAATAAATAATAAACAAAATAAATATATTTTTTAAAACCCCAAAGCAACAACAAAAAATCACCAAGCTTTCCCCACAGCATTATTCAGATATTATTGACGTTTAATACCGTGTTTCAAACTGCGGTGTTAGAGAAGACTCTTGAGAGTCCGTTGGACAGCAAGGAGATCAAACCAGCCAATCCTAAAGGAAATAAACCCTGAATATTCATTGGAAGGACTGAAGCTGAAGCTCCAATACTTTGGCCCCCTGAGACAGGAGCCAACTCATTGGAAAAGACCCTGATGCTGGGAAAGATTGAAGGCAGGAGGAGACGGGGACAACAGAGGATGAGATGGTTAGACAGCATCATCAACTCCAAGGACACGAATCTGAGCAAACTCTGGGAGATCGTGGAAGAGGAGGAACCTGGCATGCTGCAGTCCAAGGGGTCGAAGAGTCAGACACACTTAGCAACTGAACAACAACAAACTGTGTAGACTTAGGTGTACACATGATGATTCTATACAATATATGACAAAGTGATCAACACTATAAAGTTAGTTGACACCTCTGTCACTTCTCGTAAATACATTTGTGTGTGTGTGTGGTTAGAACATTGAAGATCTACTCTCACAACGTTAAGGTGCATATTACACTGTTACTAAATGTAGGGACCTTACTCTCTATTAGAGCCCCAGAACGTATTCCTTTTCTAACTGGAAGTGGAGATCGTTAAGATTAATTCGTTCTGGTGAGGTCTCAGTTTGAGTAGACACACTTGGCCGTTAATCAGGATATGAGGTTCATAAATCCTATGTATCAGGCATGTAGAAGCCTAGTGACGCTTATTCATGTGTGTTCAGTATTAAGAATATACAGAATGTGAGCTGGCCTAGCTATTGTTCTATGAGTGTGCATGCTCAGCCCTTTCGGACTCTTTGTGACCTCACGGACTGTAGCCGGCCAGGCTCCTCTGTCCATGGGCTTCCCCAGGTGAGAATACTGGAGAGGGCTGCCACTTCCTTCTCCAGGGGATCTTCCCGACCAGGGGTGGAGCTCACTTCTGCACTGCCGGGTGTATTCTTCACCACCTGGGAAGCCCAACTATAGTTAGCAACTGCGAGCACTATGCTTTACGTTAGATGCCCAGAGCTTATCCTTCTCCTCCTGGAAAGTTTTTTTCTACCGGTGCTTACCTTTCATGGAACACTGAGCAGGGGATGTTTTTCCTTGAGTATAGACGTTGTGATGTATCCACCTTAGGTCATTCATTTGGGTAAAAGATTGTTTCAACCCCAGGTTAGCTGACTAATTTCAGCAGAAGAAGCAATACATTTGCTTTTGGGAATAGAGGTAAAATGAACTCTGTTCAAGGAAAGTTATTGCCAAAGTCCTAAAATTTCTAAAAGGAAAAGGCCAATGCATTCTTTTAGCTTAAGCACTAGGATATACAAAGTTATGAAAAAAAAGCTGAGAATAATTTTAATGTCTAATTTGTAACCATGAATAAATAAATTGTGGTATATTTACATAATGAAGTATTATGTGCTCCTAAAGAATAAGATTTTTACAAAAGATTGGGAAATGGATATGTGTTAATATTAAGAAAAAGAAGCTGAGCACAATTCATAAAATATCTCTACAAGNNAGGATGCACATATCAAAATTTTTTAAAACTGGAAATATTAATTTTTGTTAGGGAGAAGAACTGGATGATAGAGAGGCAGAGGTCAGAAAATACTCATCACTGAGCTTTAAATTATGTGAATGTACTACTTCTTAAAAATTGAGATAAGTAAAATGAAGAAAGAGGAAATATGCAATATAATTTCAACTGTGCAAAATGGACACAGAAAAATATCCAGCAGGAGCTATACTAAAGTAGCAATATGATTCTCTCTGGAATCACAGAGATTTTATGGCTGTATTTACTAGAGGTTTTTGCAAATATTATTATTTTTAATGAAAATAAATTTATTTGAAAATATGAAATGTTTAAATGTAGGAAACCTATTTTTTAAAATCTTTAAAAGATCTATAATCAAGTTTTTCCATGGAGTAAAGCCATCATTTGGGAGGATTTTAATATGCTTATTATAAATGAATAAAATTTATACAATATTCTTGCCTGGAAAATCCTATGGACAGAAGAACCTGGTAGGCTACAGTCCATGGGGTCACAAAGAGATGGACATGACTGAGTGACTTTACTTTTAATTTTTCTTCAAAAGTTATAGGGAAAATAGATTCCTCTTTCCATCAGTAGAAAGACAGTTTTGCACTTAAAGAACGAGGCGTGTTGTGAGAGCTAGAGTTGGATGCTCGTGGTGGACGTGCAGTAGTCGTGTGTCCTTGGACAAGCAATTCACCTTCTGAAAGTCAAGTAATTTTCAGCTCTGAAACAAAGGCCTGGGGCTAGCTTAGGGTTTCCGAGCATTTGGGGTAACATGGTGCTGTGACACTTTGAAGAACGTGGAAATCAGTATCAGTTTGCCGCCTGTCTGTTTGAGTATGACAAGTCACTCAGTTCAGTTCAGTTCAGTTCAGTCACTCAGTCGTGTCCGACTCTGAGACCACATGGACTGCAGCACGCCAGGCCTCCCTGTCCATCACCAACTCCCGGAGTTTACTCAGACTCGTGTCCATCAAATCAGTGACGCCATCCAGCCATCTCATCCTCTGTCATCCCCTCTCCTCCTGCCTTCAATCTTCCCCAGCATCAGGGTCTTCTCCAAGGAGTCAGCTCTTTGCATCAGGTGGCCAAAGGATTGGAGTTTCAGCTTCATCATCAGTCCTTCCAAAGAACATTCAGGACTGATCTCCTTTAGGATGGACTGGTTGAATCTCCTTACAGTCCAAGGGACTCTCAAGAGTCTTCTCCAACACCACAGTTCAAAACATCAATTCTTTGGCACTCAGCTTTCTTTATAGTCCAACTCTCAGATCTATACATGACTACTGGAAAAACCATAGCTTTGACTAAATGGACCTTAGTCGGCAAAGTAATGTCTCTGCTTTTTAATATGCTGTCTAGGTTGATTATAACTTTTCTTCCAAGGAGCAAGCGTCTTTTAATTTCATGGCCACAGTCACCATCTGCAGTGATTTTGGAGCCCCCCCAAAATAAAGTCTATCACTGTTTCCACTGTTTCCCCATCTATTTCCCATGAAGTGATGGGACTGGATGCCATGATCTTTGTTTTCTGAGCTTTAAGCCAACTTTTTCACTCTCCACTTTCATTTTCATCAAGAGGCTCTTTAGTTCTTCGTTGTCTGCCATAAGGGTGGTGTCATCTGCATATCTGAGGTTATTGATATTTCTCCCGGCAATCTTGATTCCAGCTTGTGCTTCCTCCAGCCCAGCGTTTCTCATGATGTACTCTGCATATAAGTTAAGTAAGCAGTGTGACAATATACAGCTTTGACACTCCTTTTCCTATTTGGAACCAGTCTGTTGTGCCCTGTCCAGTTCTGTTACTTCCTGACCTGCATATAGGTTTCTCAAGTGGCAGGTAGGTGGTCTGGTATTCCCATCTCTTTCAGAATTTTCCAGTTTGTTGTGATCCACGCAGTCAAAGACTTTGGTGTAGTCAATAAAGCAGGACACATTTTTCTGGAACTCACTTGCTTTCTCGATGGTCCAACAGATGTTGGAAATCTGATCTCTGGTTCCTTTGCCTTCTCTAAATGTAGCTTGAACATCAAGAAGTTCACGGTTCCTGTACTGTTGAAGCCTGGCTTGGAGAATTTTGAGCATTACTTTACTAGTGTGTGAGATGAGTGCAATTGTGTGGTAGTTTGAATATTCTTTGGCATTGCCTTTCTTTGGGATTGGAATGAAAACTGACCTTTTCCAATCCTGTGACTACTGCTGAGTTTTCCAGATTTGCTGGCATATTAAGTGCAGCACTTTCACAGCATCATCTTTCAGGATTTGAAACAGCTCCACTGGAATTCCATCACCTCCACTAGCTTTGTTCGTAGTGATGCTTCCTAAGGCCCACTTGACTTCGCATTCCAGGATGTCTGGCTCTAGGTGAGTGATCACACCATCATGGTTATCTGGGTCATGAAGATCTTTTTTGTATAGCTCTTCTGTGTATTCTTGCCACCTCTTCTTAATATCTTCCGTTTCTGTTAGGTCCATATGATTTCTGTCCTTTATTGTGCCCACCTTTGTATGATATGTTTGCATGGTATCTCTAATTTTGAACTCTGCATTCAGATGGGTGTATCTTTCCCTTTCTCCTTTGACTTTAGCTTGTCTTCTTTTCTGAGCTATTTGTAAGGCCTCCTCAGACAACCATTTTGCCTTTTTTTGCATTTCTTTTTCTTGAGGAGGGTCTCAATCACTGCCTCCTGTACAATGTCACAAACCTCTGTCCATAGTTCTTCAGGCACTCTGTCTATCAGAGCTAATCCCTTGAATCTATTTCTCACCTCCACTGTATAATCATAAGGATTTGATTTAGGTCCTACCTGAATGGTCTAGCGGTTTTCCCTACTTTCTTCAATGTAAGTCTGAATTTGGCAATAAGGAGTTCATAATCTGAGCCACAGTCAGCTCCCAGTCTTGTTTTTGCTGACTGTATAGAGCTTCTCCATCTTTGCCTGCAAAGAATATAGTCAATCTCTGATTTTGGTATCGATCATTTGGTGATGTCCATGTGTAGAATCTTCTCTTGTGTTGTTGGAAGAGGGTATGTGCTATGACCAGTGTGTTCTCTTAGCAAAACTCTATTAGCCCTTGCCCTGATTCATTCTGTCCTCCAAGGCCAAAATTGCCTGTTACTCCAGTTATCTCTTGAATTCCTACCTTTGCATTCCAGTCCCCTATCATGAAAAAAACAGCCTTTTTTTGGTTTTTAGTTCTAGAAGAATGTTGGGTTTTGGGGGGTGTTAGTTCTCCAGTTTCAACTCTAAGATTGTAGAGTTCTAAATACAGAAATAGGGAACAAAGTTAAGTCTGAGCTTATGATCTATACATTTATTCTTGTCAATGAATCATGCTACAGTGGTGTTCCAAAGCAATTGCTGATGCTCACACAGGGCTCGCGATGCTCAGGCTCTGTTCAGTCATCAAACAGGCACCATAGTTCTGTTTTTCAGTATACACTGATGCCAAGAATTGGCCTGCACACGTGATACTTCACTGAAAAGCACAATAAGCTACGAAGTAGGCAAAAGCAACTCCACTTTCTCCCAAAGAATCTGAAAGTGAATTCATATGGTTGACTGGACTGGAAATCAGGTATTCTTAATTCTAGAATCCATGTTCTTTCCATTTTCTCTATCAAATTTATTTGCTTCCTTTGAATATTATATTATTCATAGATGATTTACATAATAACTCATTCCAAACCTCTGAGGGACGTAAAAGATGTCTGAGATCAATCCTTGCCCTCTAAGGAATTTAAAATCTGACCCGGGATGCAAGATACATGTACAAACTACACACACAAACACACAGACACACACACATCCCTTACAACCAAGGCAACGTGCAGTTGGGCTGAATGAGTACATGAGTAATAAACACAGTGGCTGGAGCACTCCCCTGGCAGTCCGGTGGTTAGCACTCAGTACTTCCACTCCTGGACCCAGGTTTGGTCCCTGGTGGAGGAACTGAGATCCTCCAAGCCGGGTGGGGCAGCCAATAAATAAACAAAGTAATTGAACTTTGCTGCTGCTGCTGCTAAGTCGCTTCAGTCGTGTCCGACTCTGTGCGACCCCAGAGGTGGCAGCCCACCAGGCTCCCCAGTCCCTGGGGTTCTCCAGGCAAGAACACTAGAGTGGGTTGCCATTTCCTTCTCTAATGTATGAAAGTGAAAAGTGAAAATGAAGTCGTTCAGTCGTATCTGACTCCTAGTGACCCCATGGACTGCAGCCCACCAGGCTCCTCTGTCCATGGGATTTTCCAGGCAAGAGTACTGGAGTGAGGTGCCATTGCCTTCTCTGAATTGAACTTTAGAGGAAGGTAAAAACCACAGAATCAAATCAAAGGCTTGAATTGGGCCTTTCAGGGGTGAGAGGTGGAAGAAGAATATTTATTTCAAGTGAGGAAACACTATGAACAAAAGTTCAGAAGGAAAATCAAATGCCTGTTCCAGGAAGCAGAGGAGGGCTGGGCTGCAGGAGCTGATAAGATCAGAGAAACAGCTTAGGTCCCATTGTGGAAGCCAAGCCTGTCAGACTGAGGACCTGAAGCAGTGTGGCCAGCTGAAGGCTTCTGATCAGATAAAAGGATGGGCAAGTGGTGCCCTTGGGAGGTTCATTGGTGGTGATCCAGGGAAGGAGGGTGTGTGGAGGAGTCAGAGGGAGAGGGCAGCAGTTTACTGGAGATGCTAATGGGTAAGTGTATGAACGGGAGGAAGAAAGAAAGAAAAATTAGGAAGAAACACAATTACAGGACCTGGTGATGGATTCAACATGAAGGGTGATGAGAAGGGAGGACCAATCAAGTACCCCAAATTTTAAGCTTTCATATTTACTAGGAGGATTATGGTACTATAGGCAAAAATAGGGACAGAGCAAAAGTTTGGGATAAAATAAAGCAATTTAATTTTAGGTATAAATTTTGGGAGGCAGCTTCACATGACAGACGTGAGTTCACATTTTATTTTCGTAATGTTGAACAAGCTTGGTGAAATCAAGATTCTGTGCCTCTCTCTTTCCCAGTCTCCTGCTAGGTAAAGCCAAGGTGGCAAAGCCCACTTCTAGGATGTTTCAGAGGGTTAAAAAGTGACATTTCATTTCAAAGCACCAGTGGTAGCCTGTGGTGTATGTGATCAATGAAACGACTTTGATTTTTGCCATTGCCGAGCCTTATTATGGTGCTAATGAATAAAGTCAACAGTCATCATTAATGGCTGGCACAACGCCTTTCATGTGTCAGTGGAAGTTCCCAGTAGGTAATCTGAGTGGAGAGGCTGGAACTAAGTGAGTGTTCAGGCTGGCTGGAGAGTCGTCTGCTCCGAGTGAGAGCTGATGCTTGAAGGAAGATTCATTATTTAGCAAACACGAAAGGAGAACATGAGGCCTGAGCGCAGAACTTAGGGAGCACCCGAAGCGGAGGCTGTGAGGAGGAAGAGGAAAGCTTCGCAAAGGCTTATCAGGAGGGAGAGTGGAGAAGCAGGATGCAGTATTACAGCATTCAGGACAGGGCTGAGGGGGCCCCGGGGGGCCCAGTGGCTCAGACTCCACACTCCTGATGCAGGACCCGGGGCTCAACCCCTGCTCAGGGAACGAGATCCCCCGTGCTGTCCTAAGAGGTCAGGGCCACAACCATGGCCCAGTGGAGCCAACAGAGAAAAAAGAGGGGGGTGATTTCAACAAAGAAGCAGTGAACATTTCCAAATGTTGTCCAAAAGGTAGGTATGACTTAAATTCTTGAGCGATATCAAGAATTGGCATGACTATCACGGTCATGTTATATATGGGAAAAGAATCAGAAGATGAGTGGATATATATATATATGTATATGTGTGTGTGTGCATGTGTGTGTGCATGTGTGTGTATAGAGAGAGAGAGAGAGAGAGGTATAAATGAATCATCTCGTACACCTGAAACTGATACAACATTGTAAATCAACTATGATATAAAATAAAAATTAAATTAAAAAGTGAAAAAATAAATGTGTTAAATTTTAGGGATAACCACTAATATAGTGGAAATAGAATATATTATTTCTAAGAATTTGCCTGCAATGCAGGAGACCTAGGTTTGATCCCTGGGTCAGGAAGATCCCTTGAAGAAGGAAATGGCAACCCACTCCAGTATTCTTAGCTCAGATGGTAAAGCGTCTGCCCGCAATGCGGGAGACCCGGGTTCGATTCCTAGGTAGGGAAGATCCCCTGGAGAAGGAAATAGCAATCCACTCCAGCACTCGTGCCTGGAAAATCCCATGAACAGAGGAGCCTGATAGGCTACAGTCCATGGGGTCACAAAGAGTCAGACACGACTGAGCGACTTCACTTCCAGTATTCTTGCCTGGAGAATTCCATAGTCAGAGGAGCCTGGTGGGCTACAGTCCATGGGGTCGCAGAGTCAGACATGACTGAGCGACTATCACTACTAATTCTAACTCAGTGATGAACAGAAAGAGGACAGAGATCAAATCTAACAGAAGATGGAAAAAAGTGGAGGCAAGTAAAAGTGATGGCAAATAGAATTTTTAAAAAAGATCATATACGTTACAAATGATTAACTACTGGGTATTTTTCAAGAGTACATATTGATCACCTTCAAGGATAGACTTTCTAATTAGAGTAATCAAATATTAATTTAAGAGAGAGGAAGACTTTGTAATCAGCATATTAAAGTGCTAGCAAGAGCAGTGCTGTTTATGAAGATAATCTAATGACATTTTAATATACACATAAGAATAAAAATTGTTGGGAAATAACTTTAATATTCATCTACTCCTTCTTACAAATTATACTCTTAATTTGTTTAATAAACCCAGAGAACAAAGAGTCAACTTCAACCATTCTTTTTCCAAATTTTCACAAATTCCAAATGATACAATCTGATTGGGATTTTACTGTTTAGCATGTGGGTGAGTCCAAGAACTGAACGTCAATGACCAAGTGCCTTGTCTGCCCTTCAGTACCCATCTGTAGGTTTAAGAGATCTTTTGGAGCTAAACACAACTTCTGCAATGAAGGTCTGTCAACTCTGTGGATTTAGGCTGCATTGTGATTTTCATAGGTCCAAGAAAAATCATAGCTCAGCATGGTCGCCAAGGCCCAACTGCTACAAGTACTTGGCATAAAGGCTTTGAGTAAAGCCTTCGCCAGCAAATAAGGCCAGGGACTCTGTTCCATTCAACAGAAATTTATGAAGTTGATACAGTTGATTTATAAAAATATGTTGATTTACAAAATACAGGTGATACAAAGACATAGAAGAAATTTTCAGAGGGAAAAGGGGATCAGAAAATAGCAGCATGCAACAAGGATAAGATTATCACAGAGTAATATGTTCCATTTGCTAAGCAAATTTGGCCCAAGTTTCCCAGTGGCCAGGGGAAAGAGGAAACCTCCCAGATAGGAAGTGAGCGTGCACTGCTGGTCAGAAAATTAAAAGGTTGTTTAGGAAAATCCACAGTTCCCCTGCATTCCCAGGGGGAGTTTTCCTGTGGGTTCTCAAGAAGAGGAATCTAGTCACAGAGTGGACTGGGCTATCAATAAAGTCCCTAAGCTAAGAGTGAGGACACATTCCTGGGCTGAGTCTGATCGCAGCCGTCCCTGTGCGCATAACTGGGTCAAGTGCGTTCTACAAGGAGGCAAGTGCCTCCGATCTAAACGCACAGTGCTCAGATGCCCAGACTTGATTCCAAGTTAAATTTGAGCGTATCCAGCAGAATGGATGATTTGCATGCCCTTCAGGGAATTCTCAAATGTTATTTTTCAAAAAATCACTATTTGCTAGAGGACTGGCCAGTAGAGAGCCCAAGCTTGGATTCTCTAGTGCGAGGCCAGAGCACTGGTGTCCTGTTGGATGGAGGGCAGGCAGGCGTACCTGGACACTGCAGACCACGGGGAAGGACCGGGGTCTCTCGGGAAGGCAACCTGGTCCAGCTTGGCTCACAGACGGGCAGCACGCGGTCTGGTGACGGTGGACAAGTTACCAGCTGACTCCCTTGAACCTGCTTTCTCAGTTTAAAAGAAAACCGACCTTTAAAAACATACATTCTTTTGGTTGACATGCATGTAAACCAGACACATAAGGGTTTTCAAAGACAGTCTCTCGTTTCGTCTGACTTGGTCCTTCCTGCCGTAAGATGAGACAGGGCAGGATTAATCCTCATTTGATAGGACTGCAAGGAGATCCAACCAGTCCATCCTAAAGGAGATCAGTCCTGGATGTTCATTGGTAGGAGTGATGTTGAAGCTGAAAACTCCAATACTTTGGCCACCTAATGCGAAGAGCTGACCCATTTGAAAAGACCCTGATGCTGGGAAAGATTGAGGGCAGGAGGAGAAGGGGATGACAGAGGATGAGATGGTTGGATGGCATCACCAACTCAATGGATATGGGTTTGGGTAAACTCTAGGAGTTGGTGATGGACAGGGAGGCCTGGCATGCTGCAGTCCATGGGGTTGCAAAGAGTCGGACACGAGTGAGCGACTAACCTGAATTGATAGACAGTGGCCAAAAAAGGGAGAGGGGACCAAGGCCTCTTCGAGGCTGAGAACCCACGATCGTCACCGTGAAACCTCTCGCCTCTCTGGCCTTCCAGGACCATGGCCTCGATTCCTGCAGCATCTGCCCATGCTTCTTGGAACAGGCACCCCTAGGAGGCAGACTCAGGGCGTTTGTCAGGAGAGCAGCACGCAGGTGCTTTGTGAGTATTATCCTGACCTCTGATTCCTCCTCCCCCACGTTGGATGAATGCCTGTTGTCAAGACATGGGAATGTTTCAGGTAGTCATGCCAGCAGGCAAAAGAGACTGTGAGCTTTCAAGAGCCGTGCAGACCTGTGTTCGGAGTCGCTCCGGGCCCTGACGTGGCCCTGCACAACCTTCGCCTTGGGAAGGACAGTCGGTTGATGTCCCTCCTGGTTCCCAGCCTGGGGGACAGTCATGGGGCGTTAGAAGAATTCTCAGGAGCCCCCCCACCAGGCTTCCCAGCCCAGGACACGCTGCAGATGTTAACATGGGGAGAGGTGGCCAGGAAGCCGGGCGTGCTGTCTCATTGCCCCCGACGTGATTGTCTTCATCCAGCAGGGGGTTCACAGGGTCGCATGTGCAGCAGCCCGGGCTGGGGCCTGGAGAAGCTGTTTCCCAGAGGCAGAAACATGCCAGTGTGCAGCTGTGGCCTTGCCAGGGGTTAGCAAATTCGTGGCAGCCGAGCCAGCAACGCTGGCAGGAGAGCTGGGCAAGGGACCCCCAGAGCACGCTCACAATCCTTCACCTTGTACCAGATAGCACTTTTTGTTCGACATTTACAACGAGCGAAAGTGGAGAGTTCCTGGATTAGTGTGCATTTCCAAGTATGGTTTCTTCTGTCATTTAGCTGTTTTTCCTGCACTGGGAGAAGTTTTTATAAGAAATTGGTTGGCTAGAGCTAAAAGCTGGTCTCTGCCAGAAAGGAGTCACTTATTGTGTGAATCTGAGTTTATTTTCTATCCTTACCCCCAAATGGAGAACGCAATTTGTGGGAATATTAGGTGTCTCAGCCCCATTTTGATGGATCTCTTGGTAAACAACTGTCATCCTCATTATCATCATTAAAGTTCTAAACGCTGAAATGGCTTAAAAGCAAAAGGAAACTTACTTTGGATATATTTTATACAGGAGCGTAGCAGCAAAATAGAAGTATATTTAAGTGTTTAAATAAATGTTATTCTTTTGGAAGAATTAACGTGGTACAGAACAGTGCTTCCCAAACACTGATGTGTCTGCAAACCGCCTGTGGAGCTCGTTCAAGGGGATTCTGACTCCGCAGGTCTGGAATGGGGCCTGAGAGCCTGCATTTCTGGCGTATCCCCAGGTGATGCTGACGCTGTGGCCCAGGGACTACAACTATCGCTGCTGTTATTTCATCACTTCAGTTGTTCGACTCTTTTGTGGCCCCGTGGGCTGTAGCTCGCCAGGCTCCTCTGTCCATGGAATTCTCTAGGCAAGAATACTGGGGTGGGTTGCCATTTCCTTCTCCAGGGGATTGTCCCAACCCGGGGACTGAACCCGCGCCGCGACTGCCGCATCAAAAGTGAATTCTTTATCACTGAGCCCCCAGGGAAACCCCTTCATGTTATATAGGAAGGGCATAAACCTACCCTTATCGGGAACATTTCCAGCTCTCAAAAAAAGAATTCTGGATTACCTTCACTAGATCATTAAAAGAGGCATTTTGCTCAAAGCCAAACGTCTGTAATTTAAAACTCTAGAAAGACGTGTCTGATTTTGTGTGTGTGTTTAAGACAGCTAACTCATCACTACAAACTTGAGGCATGTACAGAAGCTTTTAAAAATTATTCCTCTAGCCTTTATCATTCACACACAGTTTTTGTTCCCATTTAATACTTACTAACTCATTAGGGGCTTTCCTGGTGAGTTAAAGAATCTGCCCGCAGTGCAGGAAGCTCAGGTTCAATCTCTGGTCCGGGAAGGTCCCCTGGAGGAGGGCATGGCAACACACTCCAGGATTCTTGCCTGGAGAACCCCACGGACAGAGGAGCCTGGCGGGCTGCAGTCCACAGCGTCACAAAGAGTCGGACACGACTGAGTGACGGAGCACACACAGCATGATCATGCTTATTAATTTAAGAAGATTAAGTAGTGGTTTCCTAATTAGGAATGAGATGGCAGGTGTTCCAAATGGTGGGAATGGTATATGCAAAGGCCCAGGGCTCCCCCGTGGAGAATTTGTTCTCTCAAATGAACGCCCTTATCTGCCTTGACCATATGATCTAGCTGATTCCTACTCTCTTGGTTTATTTATTAATAAGAACCCCT
>SJYF01000323.1:400597-414534 GCA_006410515.1 Procapra przewalskii | reverse complement strand
GCCAAGCCCTGCTCAGGCTGGGCGCAGGGGGGGTGGGGCCCCTGCCTTCGGGGGGAGGGGACCCCAGGGCTCTCCAGCTTCTGCAGACCATCCCCGCCCCACCTCTCCAGGGGCTAGGGTCTCCATCCGGGATACTAGACACAGCCTGTCACTTTCCCTGACTCCGCCCACAGCTCTGAGGGTAATTTTTTTTTTTTTAAGAAACTCTTCTCAAATTACCCCATTTGGCTGTGCCATCTGTCTCCTGCCTGGACCCTGACCGAACCCTGACTGATTCAGCCCCCTGCTTTATATACAGCAGGACATTGAAAAGAGGCTTTAAAAGAACTTACTTATTTTTAATTGGAGGATAATTGCTTTGCCTTGCTGTGTTGCTTTCCGCCATACATCAGCAGAGTCAGCCATAGGTATACCCGTGTCCCCGCCCTCCTGAGCCGTCCTCCCACCTCCCACCCCATCCCAGACCTCAAGGTTGTCCCAGAGCGCAGGAGGAGCGTCATTGCCTGCCTCATCCCCGCTGGCTATTTTAATCCAAAAAAAGGCTTTTCAATTTCATTAAATGGAGCTGTCTGACTTTTCTGATATTTTCATTCAAAGATGGCTTATAGTAGGGTGACTCACTGTCCCCGATTGTTTGGACCTGAGGGAACTTGGGGACGTTTTGTTGTCAACTCAGGACAGTTCTGGGTGGACCCGATGAGGTGCTCACGGTGGCATGCACTCTTGTAGCGGTTCTAAATGGTTTTTGAAGATCGTTATCTTTCAAAAGATGTCTATGATGATATGTAAACTAAAGTTGTTTTACTAGAAATAACAGAATATTTCCCACTTCTGAGAAAAATCTGTGTCTGAAATGCTTTTCTTAAAGTGTGTAACGTGCAGAGAGACCGTGCTTTATTGAGTTCTGTCTGATCAAGTCTGTTTACTCTCAAGGGGAAGTCACCTGAGGATCTGGTAAGAACCAAGGAGCGATGTGTAAGGGCTTAGTAGGAAGCTGGAAAAGAAGAGAGTGGCAAAGAGCTTCACAGTGGAAAACTGGGTTTCTAGAATGTAATTCTTCTTGATTTCAAAGATACTTGCAGGCATCTGAATTGATCGTTCCATTTCCCTGTCCTTCCAGTGTGTTGT
Source organism: Procapra przewalskii (assembly GCA_006410515.1). Taxonomy (NCBI): domain Eukaryota; kingdom Metazoa; phylum Chordata; class Mammalia; order Artiodactyla; family Bovidae; genus Procapra; species Procapra przewalskii. Next base: position 413,406 of record SJYF01000323.1, on the reverse strand, counting down.
GGAGAAGATAGGAAGATACAAGCTGCAAAGAGCATGTCTCATTTCTTTGTGTTATTATTCACTGGCATATTTACTGATACATTTGCCAGTACTTACTGGTAATATTCTAATTCCTAAGAAACCAATTTGGAGGGAAAAAAAAAACAGACCCCAGGAACTACAAACAAAGCTAACATTTTGAGAAGACATCTTTGTTTACATGTTGGAATATAGCTTTATGATTTTATCTTTTTCCATTAGAGAAATGTTTACTAAATGACAGTATTAACAGCTGTCACACTGCTCTGGTACATAGGCTACCTGGGAGGAGAAATTTAATTGGGTTAGAAATTTACTGTGATTTGAATGCTTCTCAAGTCACAGTATTATTTTCTGGTAGGAGAGCTTTTGACTATTCACTGTAGGGAGCCGGAATTTCACATGTGTATCTTTTTACCCCCGTCCTTGAGTATCAATTTTCTTGGTCCACTTTTGCTCCCAAATCATTGTTCCCTTCTAAGAGTTGGATGAGTTATTATAAATTTGTGATATTGGTTTTGGTAAAATTAGAATTTAATAACTCACCTTGGGTGTCTCAGGATTGCTCTCTTTGGTATTATCTCTACACTAAAATGGTTGTCATTAATATTGTTTTCCAACTATAAACAACCATTAGGAATGCGTGAAATATATCGACCTAAGTATATTGAATTTACTCCCCTGTAATAAACATTTATTGAATACCCACTACATGTAAGAGGATAATAGAAAATAAAATTTGACATTGGGAAGGTAATAAATCAAACATCAAACTCAGGGAAAGAAAAAGTAGCCACTCATTTTGGTTAGGTTTTTAAAAGTTATATTACATTACATATATTCATATATATATTTTTTTTAGGCTAAATTTTTAAGACTCGATTATCTTTTTCTTTTGTTCTCTTGTGAAATTTGCAAGAATTTGACTCAGCATTTAAAAATAGCAAGTCTTTTTTCTTCAGTGAGCTGCAAGGGCATGAAATAAGATCCTAGGCTTCCATCCTAAACTCTCCCTAACTTCTGCAGCTTGCCACTGATGGCGCAGGACGTGGTGTTTGTGGCTGATACTGTGATAGAGTTTGAGTTCAGTGGGCTAAGTAATTTGGGGGTCGCCATCCTGAGTTGAAATGCACAGTAGAAAGGAAGACCGAGGCCAAGGGACCTGTGACTTGGCCCAGCGGTGGGCAGAATTTGGTCCAACTCTGTTTTCGTGGTGGCAGAGACGTTTCCTTTCTCTGTGATGGCAAAAGGTGTGCTGGGGCAAGTGGGAACAGCTCCCCAAAGTGAAACTTCTGGTGACCGTTTTAATGAAGAGATTATGCTGGTAAAAGATCAAGAATATTTCACACTGATGAACTGACTCTAACTGAGAACGCCTCTCCGGGGTGGAGATGGCTGCTTCAAGGGTTAGCAGTTGGGGGCTGCCTCCTAATGGTTCCCTGCCTCTGTTGCCTGTTACGTCGCCATTCCTGTGGCTTCACCCATCATCCCAACTGTGCGTGAAAATGGGTCACTAAATGCCATGCAGAGCGAGTCTCTTATTGATTAAAGAGGTTAGCCAATAGCTCAGGCCTCGCAAGAATAGGGGGTTCAAGAGAGGGGTATGGATGGGGAGGGGGCCAAGTGATTGGTGGGAAGTATTTAAACGAAGTGAGATGAGGCCAACGCTTACACCACTTGGTGTTAAATTCTAAGGACAGTGTGCATTAATACAGTGAAACATGCCTTAATTCTCTTAATTATGTTTTAATTTCCTTCATTAAAGGTGTGTTCAATTGTATTAAACACATCTGTTTGATAATTAAACAGATCTGTGTTCTCTTGGACCCTGTAATTCTACTTCTAAAAATTTATATTTAGGAAAAACGTCCAGATACATGCATAGGGGTGCACATACAAGGATGTCTATCACAGCGTTATCTGAAAGCAGTATGCTGCTGCTGCTGCTGCTAAGTCGCTTCAGCCATGTCCGACTCTGAGTGACCCCATAGACAGTAGCCCGTCAGGCTCCTCCGTCCCTGGGACTCTCCAGGCAAGAATACTGGAGTGGGTTGCCATTTCCTTCTCCCAAAAGCAGGATGAAAGTGGACATAACCTGAATATCTGTCCATAAGGAGATAGAACACACTAGAAATCCAACATGGCGCTGTAGGTGCGGGTGTGGAAGAGGGCCACAGTGTGCTACTTAGAGAAGATCATGCCCAAGTCATGACTACCAATGTCTAGGTGCTTTTTTAAAAAAAAATGCAAGTAACAAAAAATCAGTATCCAGGTATTAATTTGAATTAGTTGCATTAACTAAAAAGAGAATTTTGGTACTATGAAGCGTATCATTGCTGGGTGGTAGGGAAATAAATGACTTTTTAGAAGAAATTTTGCACTTTTAAAATAAAAAGGAAACTAAAGGTAGTACCTTAAAAATCTGAAATAAACAAGAACAAACCAAAAAAGCTTTCACTTTAAACACCGAGTTGCACCTTTGCCCAAGCAGAAGTCCTCGATCTCAGCTGCAGGAGGAAGACTCTGCTGGGAAATACACAGCCCCAGCTGCACATGGGGTTTGGATGAAGGCGCCCCACAGCAGCGAGTCCTACATGAGAAGGAGCTCTGTTCTGAGAGTGCATGCGTGAGTGCGGTTGGTTTGTCAAATCCAGCAGAGTTTGCCTAGGTACCCAACTAACACAATCGGTTATAAATACTGCATTTTAATAGGTTTATAATACTTCTCACACAAATAATATATAAAGAATGATCCCAGAAACAAAACGTTTTTAATGAGCACCCTGGAGAAGGAAATGGCAACCCACTCCAGTATTCTTGCCTGGAGAATCCCATGGACAGAGGAGACTCGCGGGTTGTAGTCCATGGGGTTGCAAGAATCAGACCCAGCTTAGCGACTAAACCCCACCAAGGAGAGCCAATGAACGGGTTGAGCTGTGGTGTTGGAAAAGACTCTTGAGAGTCCCTTGGACTGCAGGAGATCAAACCAGTCAGTTCTAAAGGAAATCAAGTCTAAATGTTCATTGGAAGGACTGATGCTGAAGCTCCAATAGTTTGGCTACCTGACTTGAAGAGCCGACTCTTTCACCCTGATGCTGGGAAAGATTGAAGGCAGAAGGAGAAGGGGACGACAGAGGATGAGATGGTCGGATGGCATCACCGACTCAATGGACGTGAGTTTGAGCAAGCTCTGGAAAACGGTGAAGGACAGGGAAGCCTGGCGTGCCATAGTCCACGGGGTCACAAAGAGTTGGACACTACTGAGCGACTGAACAGCAGCAGCAAGGCTTATCGTACAGTTCCTTAGAAAGTACCGTGGTGCCAGCCACATTACTGCTTTCATGCTTGCCTCTGGACATCCAGGGCTTGAGATAAAGATACTGCGTGCTGTACTCTGTGCAGTTCTGAACAGTACACAAAAGCACGACCACTTGTAGAGGACGCCGGGACGCGAGAGTGCAAGCCAGACACATGGACGAACTTCCGTGATTGGACATGTGCACGCACGTTCACGGCTGTGAGCAGTTTGAAACTTGAAGATTCATATGTAGTGGACTTACTGTAGTCAAAACAGAAATTGGGGAACTGAGAATGAACTCTTCCCATCATAACTGTGGGCTCTTTACTCCCCAGACACACCCTCTTCCTCCTGATTCCTGACCCATGTCCCTACTGCCTGTGAGTCCTTGCACTTGAATTGCTTGCAAACTGATTGCAAACTCAGCATCCCCCAGACTGACTGGGACCTCCACCAAGTCTTCCCGGATGGGATGGAATCTCTCTTTCATTCCATCTTCCGCAGCCCTGTCTGCCTCTCTTGGGGCGTCGACCTTCTGCTACCTGGGTCGTGGATAGATCTGAGCACCTGCCTGATTCCCCTTGCAGAATGGGAGCTCCCTGACAGGGTCTGTCTCACTCTTGGCTGTCCACCATGAGTCACCCGGCCCATGATTTGCTGATGGGAGGCACTGAACGGGGATGCACGCTCAGCAGACAGATGACTTCTGTAGGCTGGGCCTCTTGCGACATCTGGACTTGCCTGCTATTTCTTAGCAAGGTAGAAAACCGCTTTCCCACTGTTTTGCCCTCAAGAGTCCAGGCATGCTGGGGTGAAGATAAGTCAGGAAGAGTGAGCTCTGACTCCTCTGTTTCTACACACAGGGCGTAGGATGCACCATCGTTGGACTTGGAGGAAGTGGAAAACGGAACTCAGCCAACTATTTCTTAGGTCATTAAAAGTTATTAAAGCCAGCAGTAAGAGACACAAAAGTAGCCATTGCAATAACATGGAAGTTCTGGCTACAAAAACATTAATTTAGAGATGCCAGATGGGAGATTTAAAGGCACCAGAAGAAAAGGAGAGCTTGGTTTCCAGAATGCTGGTGTTTGAACAACTTCTGAGTTCAGACCAGTGAAATCATTGTCTTGATATAAAAGGTGCCCATCTAAGAATTCTGCCCTCCTACACCAGAACCAGTTCAGTTGGTCTTACCATTGTCTCTCCTCGGAAATAACTTCCACGCCCTCCCTGTATTGCCAAGCCTTATTGCTGCTTTTCCTCCGAGCTGGCCTGTGTCCTGTCTGGAATGCCATAAAATTCTTCCGGGGTCTCTGCGGCCTCTGATCACCACCTGCAATTACAGTCCCGACAAAAGGAATTTAGTAAAGTCCAGGTCAGAACGGAGGATCCTGGGATGTCGCTTCTTCCTGAGGTCCGGATGGAGTTTGTGAGCAAGCCTGACTTCTGTGCTCGGGCTACAAGCGTCATTAACACTGCATCGGAAGGAGCATCGCCTTGAAAATAATAAAGAAAAGGAGCCTAAAGCTGTTTGACCTGCTCTTCCTCTCCACAATAGATGTCAGTATCTTGCTTTCCTGCAACATGCAAGAAGTATCACAGTATATTAAAGAGTAAGCAAGCCAAGGACCTGAGGATGCCATCAGGAGGGTGGAAAGCTGTCATTTTTGGTCACGGAATTGTGTCCACATCACACCATAAAGTCTGTCTCCATCTCTGGCTTTCTCTATCTTTTCTAATAGGCTGGGGTGCGTAAGGATGGCAAGAAGGTAGTTCTCGTCTTCAAGTGACCTATGCTCTCTTAGACAGACACACCCATAACGTCATAAACAAAAGTTCAGAAAATGAGGAAGCAGTAATGAGGTGTTCAGTTGGAGCCTAGGACCGGGTTTATTCCCAGCCTGGGGGGAAGCGGGAGCAGGACCCAGAGGCGTGTTTACAGCATGGAGAGTGGATGGCGGGCCAGAGGCAGAGAGCCCAGAGAAACACACAGTCAGGTGTGGAGACAGCCGGGTGTCAAGAATGGCAGAGGAGGGGCCTGATCTCTAAGACGTGTGTGTGTGTGTGTGTGTGTGTGTGTGTGTGTGTGTAAGGCTGGGTGGGCAAGGTGGATAATGGGTATACTGAAGTCATCAAAAAACTAAATGTTGTGAGGATAATATTAACTGTTACAAATTAAGGTGTCACTTGTATACAAAGCAAGGCACCCATTTAAGAATCAGATTTTTTAAACTCTTGAATGCTCAGGAAAGGGATGTGTTTGGCCAGGGATCACATGATGCAAAAAAAAAAAAAAAAATCAAGAGGTTTGGCACGGAATTACAGTTCCATCACTTTGCTAATGATGTGATGTGATCTTGGACAGATTACTCAAGTCTCAGTGTCAAAGGTGACCGGACTAAGCCTCTAGGGGAATATGGGAAGATCAGATAAAGTGCTGGACATAAAATGCTTGGCATGTAAGAGAGACGTGAGGACTGTGACTTCACTTTCTGTCTTATCCATCAGAATCCTCCGGGGGGATCACAGTCTCACCACGTTGGAGAAGCGTCCCTGTTGAGGGTGGGTCACCAGTGTAGGCAGTGGGGGCCACGTGGGTTTTGGATCAGGGAGACAGCGTGTGCAGAGCCATGCGTGGGCACAGGTGGAGGCTGATTCAGAGGGGGCAGCGGTGAGACTCGTTCCAGGTGTTTGTTGACTCAGCCACAGGAAGACTGGTTCACGCTTGCTTGGAGGAGGCCCTGCCTTCCGTACAGAGATAAATGTGCCCTCACTTCCTGACCTGTGTTTTAAGGAGCAACTCTTGGAAGGCTTACTGGGACCTCCTGCCGGCTCTGGGGAGTGGGCAGTGCTGGGAGGGGCAGGTCAGGAAAGCGTAGGGGTTTCCATCTGGCTGCGGGCTCCAGAGCGCTTAGCTCCCCCAGGGGCCGAGGCTGGGGAAGAGTTGGCTAGCTTTATCTTTTCTTTTGGATCTTTGAGCCTGGAACCAACAACTGTTTCCTAATCTAGGGTTCCTTCTTAATGCAAATGCAAAAAGAGGTAAAATAAATTAGATTTTCAGCCCGGAAGGATCACATGGCTACTGTGGAAGGACAAGGTGTATTGTTTTGTTGCTAAATCATGTCTGACTCTTGGCGACCCCGTGGATTGTAGCCCTCCAGGCCCCTCTGTCCATGGGATACTCCAGGCAAGAACACTGGAGCACATTGTCATTCCCTCCTCCAGGGGATCTTCCAACCCAAGGACCGAACCCTGTCTCCTGCACTGCAGGTAGGTTTTTTACCACTGAGCTGCCTGGGGACGCCTAAGGACAAATCAGAGAAGGGTTGGGGTACTTTGGGGTGTAGTTTAGGTGAGACGTGGCGGTGGCTAGCTCCATGGGACGTACTGAAGACAGAAATCAGCCAGGTAATGAGGGAGCTGAGTTGAGAGTCCCGGGTGCTGAAATATCAATAGAAACGATGGCGGGAATCAATGGATTGACTGACTGCCTGTAAGCAGTGTCCGCTGTGCCCTGCCATCACCCCCAGGCCCCAAATGCAGCTATTTGTAGTTCTGAGTGTCTCTCCGGCCTCCTAGAAATGAATGCCTGGTCTGCCAAGTTCAAATGTTGAAACCTGATGCCCAGAGCGATGGTGTTAGGAGGTGGGGCAGTGAGGTCATGAGGTGGAGAGCCCTCTGGCAGGGGATTATTGCCCCTACCACAGGGACTCCAGAAGCCCCCTCACCCCTCCCACTGTAGGAGAACGCGGTCTATGAACCAGCAAGTCAGCCCATCCCCCAGATACCAAATCTGCCTGCACCTTATCTTGGACTTGCAGCCTCCAGAGTGGTGAGAAACGCGTGTTGCTGCAGCCGCCCAGGGTGTGTGATTCTATCAGGGCAGCGCTACGGCTCACGACAAGCACTAGCCAGTCATCCCACTGGAAACCTGAATGGACTTTGGGACCTCCCCTTTGCTTCTATCCCCTAGTCACATTAGGCACCGCGTCTGGAATCTTCTCTCTCTGCAAGGTCCCTTGCCTCTCTCCTTGTCTTTTTCCTCTAATTCAGGACCTTCTTATCTGTGGCCCTTGGAGCCTTGGCTGCTCTGGTTTTGTCTCCCAGCTCTGGTCCTCGTCCCGAGCCCTGTAACTAAGTGTCTGAAACTCCGTGTTCACCATTCTGTGCCTCCCAAGGAAACTCGGGATTTCCGATTTCCTCTGTCATGCAGGGATTCCCTGCTGACCAATCGCTTCTCGGCCTTTTGGCTAAAACCGAGTGCAGGAGTCCCCGCTGACCTGTCGCGAGAGCCTGAGTTTGAGGCCTTTGCGGTCTCTCTGCCATATTTCCCGTAACAGGAGTTCAAAAACTCTTGTCAAGCTACAGAACCCTTGCTCAGACGGGATCTTTCGCTCAAAGCATGGGGCCCCGTAAGCCCAGCCTGTGAAAGTGGCGGTCTCGGGTGAACCAGGGCTGGGGTCTGACTTCCTCTGCACTGGCCTCGCCGCCCCACGCCTGCTTTCTGCCTACCTGCGTGGTCCCCTGAGATGAGTCTGAAGAGACTGCCGTTGGAAATGCATCGCCTTCCAGGAGGAATGCTCTTAGGTAGAGATGGGTGCTCTGCTCAAGGAACCAGTGGCCACTGAACCCAGCGTGCGTGCCTGTCGCCGGGGCCTCTGGCCAGCCCCTCCTCTGCTTGTTCCCTCGCCAGGCAGGGACCCTGCCTCACAGAAGGCCCCTCTGTGATGTCACGCGCGCCTCACCACGCCTCCCCGGCTGCGGAGCAGCCCCCACCCGCTGCCGCCTGTGGCATCCTTCGTGGGGCTGAGGGCTCTCAACCAACGCGGCCCAGACGAGCAGGTTTCCAGGGACCATCAGCGTGGGCCAAGCACTCCCTTATTTTGATTTGATCTAGAAAGTATTCTCTCCAGAGCAGTGGTTTCCAAATGTTTCCCTCCAGTGACTCCATCGAGATAATTTTCATCTGAAAGCCTTCTTTCTAGGACAAATTTTATTTTACCATCGAAAATGTTTTGTATATGTAGGTGTCAAATATTTGTTAAACAACTGCTGACAGCTCTATTTAGTACTTTTATCCATTTTGCATTCTTTGCCTTCATTTTTTACTTTGTCCTTTTATTATGAAAAATTTCTGAAATTTATTAGGAAAAAGTATTAGGAGAAAGTAAAAAATTACTGTTAAAAAGTAATAGAAAAGTACAAGTACACTTAATATATACCTAGGTTGAATAATTTTTAAATACTTTCCCATGTTTGCTTTATATTTAATCCTTATATATATACACATATTAAATATATGCATTTAATATATTTATAAACCATTTAAAAGTTAAATTTTATACACCCCAAAGCTCCACTCGTAAATACTTGAGTGCTCCTTTCTGAAAGTGACATTCTCTTATATAACTGCAATACCAGTATCGCACCTAACAGCTAATAATTCCATATTTAAATTTCCACATTTGTCCCCCACATGGTTTGCATATCTGGTTTGTTTAGAACAAGATCCCTCAGGAATGTCCCTCTTTCTCTAGAATGATTGCCCCCTCCCCTCTTCCTCCCAAACACACTGCTTCTGAAGCGGCTGGACCCCTGCCCTTGCGTGTCCACAGTCTGGCCCTGTCTGGTGGTTTCCTTACAGTCCTGCTCAGCTGGTTCCCCTGTCCTCTGGTTTTCCTGCATCTGGAACTGAAATGGAACCAAAGGGTTGGTTCGATTACAACTGAATATGTTTGGCAACCACACCCCTTGGGGGATGCAGTGCCCGTCACGTCGCTTGTAGCTTCAGAACCGCACAGACGATGCCTTCGTGACACCGCGCTTCCAGTGGCTTTGACACCGCCTGTGTGTCCCTTTCCAAAAACCCCGGACCTTTCCTGTTATCTTACATGCTGTGTTGACTACTTCCTGTATTTTCTTTAGTTTAATCACATAAGTAGGCATACCTCCAAGTAATACATTTTTTAGCTCTAAGCTTGTATAAATGAAATCGTAATTTTCACTCAACATTGATTCTGCAATTTTTCCTGTTGATGTGTGAAGCTACAGGTCATTCATTTTCATGTCTGTGTCCTATTCTCTTGCATCATTTATTCATCCTACTCTTGACTGGAGAAGGAAATGGCAACTCACTCCAAGCATCCTTGCCTGGAAAATCTCGTGGACAGAGGAACCTGGTGGGCTGCAGTCCATGGGGTCGCAAAGAGTGACTAACCCTTACATTTACTTTTGATTGACATTGGATTTTTTCCATGTTTGTTATTGCAGACGGTACTGCAGTAAACACTTCATGCATGTTTGTGGTCTACTTGTCCAGGAGTTTGTCTAGGGTGCATATCTAGGGATGTAACTACAGGGCTATGGATGGTGTCTGCCAGTACACCTTTGCCAGGTGGATCAGTCAAGGTACAGTTACAAAGAACACAAGAGCCTAGCTCATCAAAACGGAAAGGGATTTCTTATAGGTTATTGATCATTTGCAGAGATGTTGGGAGGGTTGAGGGAACAGACTGTAGGCTGAGCTTCTAGGAATGATTCCCAAAGCCTGGGCCACCAGAAACGCTGCCGCGTGCCCCTTCATCAGGAAGCTACGTTTTGGACTGGAAAGCCGCCAGAGCAGTTCTGGCTGCAAAGCCACAGAACGCTACGTGCAATTAGAAAGCCGCTTCGGCTAAATCAGGAAGCTGTGTTAGACCTTCTGGCTCCAGAACCAGGCTACCTCTGGCCTGAAACTGACTTTTATAAACTGGGAAGCCACCATTATAATCCCTGCCAGTAAAACGAATGCCCCAAGCTCTGCCTCGCTCCCCTCTTAATGGAGTTCAGGTCTCGCTGAGTGCACTGGACAGGCCAAGGCTTCGTCATACCCAGGACCCTGGCGATGGGGGTGTCTTGGAACCATTGACTTTAGCTTTCTGTCCTTTGAAATATAGAACGGCACTCTAGAAGAAGGCCAGAATGAACACAGAGCAGATTAGTTCAGAGTTAATGTCAAATTGCTTCCCAGTGGGGTGGAACCGGTCCCTACTCTTCCCAGCAAGGCAGGGGAGTACTGTGGTTCCACATTCTTGCCAATGTTGGGTTTTGTGGGGTTTTGTTTTTGAAAAGCTACTTTGTTGTAATCTGAATTTGTGGTCCCGTGATTGATAATAAGGCTGAGTGTGTCTTCATATAGACGTGTTCATATATATTGGCCATTCCTGTTTCTTTTCACAGCTAGGCTTGTTTATGTCTGCTGTATATTTCCTGCTCTCTTTCTTTCTTATTCATCGGGATCCTTCACATATTCTGAATAATGACTCTTTGTGAGTTGTGTTTCACAAATATTGTCTCAGACTGAAGCTGATCTTTTCCCTTTTCAGGTGGTGCTTTTACTGAGCAGAAAGCACAAATCAGAGAAAATGGACAAAATCGATTAATAAGAAGGGCTTCTGCTCATGTTATTAATCAATTTTGTCAATTTTTCTTTATGATTTCTGCTTTTCTCGCTCGTTTAAAAAGATCATTAAGATATTATTTATTATTTTGTTAAAAAGGCTTCAAAATTTTACTTTTCTTACTTTACTTCCTGATCTGCCTGGGACTGGGTTTTATGTATGGTGTGAGACAGGAATCCATTTTCATTTGTGGGTAAGCCCTCTGGTCTGCAGTCCTGATCGACCATGTGTCTCTTTTAAGTGTGGGTCAGTTTCTGGGCTCGCGCTCTCTCTCTCTCCTTTTTTTCTGTTGATCTGTTTTTCATCCCTGTGTTAGTAACACACCATCCTAATCACTGAAGCTTTATGATATGATACGTCTTTAATCCGGTGGAACAGGCTCATCTTTTCACTTATTCTTGGCCCTTTTCGAATTCTGGATCACAAAGTTCCACAACATATCTTCTTGAGATTTTTATTGGAATTCACTGAATCTATATAACAGTTTGGATAGAAATGAGATCTTGAAGCTATTCAGTCTTCCTATCCATAGAAAAACTTTGTCATTCTGTTTATTTTGGTCGTATTTAACGTCTCCCACCAGTTTTATAACTTTCTCCAGAAAGGTCTTGTATATCTTTTGTTAAGTTTATTCCTTGGTACCTTATTTTGTTGTTGCTATTGCAAAACATATTTTTACAAATTACATTTCCTAACTTCTTTTTTATTGGTACGTAGAAATGGAGTTGACCCATATATTAATTTTATGTCTAGCAAGCTTACTAAAGTCTTTTTGTTAATTCTAAGAATTTACAGATAATTGGAAGTTGTCTATGAAGAACTTAATGTTTGCGTATCATGACAGTTTGGCTTCCTTCTGTTCTGAACCTGGATCATCCCTGCCTCAGTACACTGCTCAGATTTCTGGTACCCGGCTGAGAACAGGTGGGCACAGTGTAACGTCCTTTGGCTACTCCTGATTGTAAAGAGCATGTGTTCATATTTCACAGCAGAGAACAAGATTCGCACCATTGCTTTGAAGAGAGCTTTTGTCATATGAAGGACATTCCTTTCTCTTTCTAGTTTGTAAAGAAATTAAAAAAAATTTTTCCCCTCATGAATGCTCTTTTGAATTTTATCAAATGCTTATCCTATACAATTCAGGTCACAATGTAGTTTTTCTCCTCCTAACAATAGAAATTACACTGACACGTGTTTTTAGTTGAGTTCAGTCTCTTAGTCACGTCTGACTCTTTGTGACCCCATGGACTGCAGCACCCCAGGCCTCCCTGTCCATCACCAGCTCCCAGAGTTTACCAAACTCATGTCCATTGAGTCAGTGATGCCATCCAAACATCTCATCCTCTGTCGTCCCCTTCTCCTCCTGCCTTCAATCTTTCCCAGCATTGCAGTCTTTTTAAATGAGTCAGCTCTTCGCATCAGGTGGCCAAAGGATTGGAGTTTCAGCTTCAACATCAGTCCTTCAAATGAACATCCAGGACTGATTTCTTTTAGGATGGACTGGTTGAATCTCCTTGCAGTCCAAGAAACTCTCAAGAGTCTTCTCCAACACCACAGTTCAAAAGCATCAATGCTTCAGCGCTCAGCTTTCTTTATAGTCCAACTCTCACATCCATACATGACCACTGGAAAAACCATAGCCTTGACTAGACGGACCTTTGTTGGCAAAGTAATGTCTCTGCTTTTTAACATGCTGTCTAGGTTGGTCATAAGTTTTCTTCTAAGGAGTAAGCATCTTCTTATTTCATGGCTGCAATAACCATCTGCAGTGATTTTGGAGCCTAAAAAATAAAGTCTGACACTGTTTCCACTGTTTCCCCATCTATTTGCCATGAAGTGATGGGACCAGATGCCATGATCTTTGTTTTCTGAATGTTGAGCTTTAAGCCAACTTTTTCACTCTCCTCTTTCACTTTCATCAGGAGGCTTTTTAGTTCCTCGTCACTTTCTGCCATAAGGGTGGTGTCATCTGCATATCTGAGGTTATTGATATTTCTCCCGGCAATCTTGATTCCAGCTTGTGCTTCATCCAGCCCAGTATTTCTCATGATGTA
>SJYF01000323.1:385232-400553 GCA_006410515.1 Procapra przewalskii | reverse complement strand
GCAGGGTGACAATATACAGCCTTGATGGACTCCTTTTCCTATTTGGAACCAGTCTGTTGTTCCATGTCCAGTTCTAACTGTTGCTTCCTGATCTTCATACAGATTTCTCAAGAGGCAGGTCAGGTATTCCCATCTCTCTCAGAATTTTCCACAGTTTACTGTGATCCACACAGTCAAAGGCCTTGGCATAGTCAAGAAAGCAGAAATAGATGTTTTTCTGGAACTCTCTTGCTTTTTCCATGATCCAGTGGATGTTGGCAGTTTGATCTCTGGTTCCTCTGCCTTTTCTAAATCCAGCTTGAACATCTGGAAATTCACGGTTCAAGTATTGCTGAAGCCTGGCTCGGAGAATTTTGAGGATTACTTTGCTAGTGTGTGAAATGAGTGCGATTGTGCGTTAGCTTGAGCATTCTTTTGCATTGCCTTTCTTAGAGACTGGAATGAAAACTGACCTTTTCCAGTCCTGTGCTGGAAACTCACTGCTGAGTTTTCCAAATTTGCTGGCATATTGAGTGCAGCACTTTCACAGCATCATCATTCAGGACTTGAAACAGCTCCACTGGAATTCCATCCCCTCCACTAGCTTTGTTTGTAGTGATGCTTTCTAAGGCCCACTTGACTTCATATTCCTGGATGTCTGGTTCTAAGTGAGTGATCACACTGTCATGATTAGGGTTAATGCTGACCTAACCTTTCAATCCCAGCATAAACCCAATTTGGTCATGATTTATTTTCATTTCTTTAAGTTGCTGGATTCTGTTTGCTATTTTGCTCAGGACTTTTGCATTCATGTTTGTGAATGAGATTGATCTTCAATTTCTTCTCTAGTTCAGTCCTTGCCAGGGTCGGGGAAATGTTCCTTTTTTTCCTGTTCTCTAAAGAGTTTGCATGAGTTTGGATTGTTGGGTCTTTGTTGCTGTTTAGTTGCTAACTTGTTTCCAACTCTTTGTGACCCTGTGACCCCATGGACTACGGCCTGCTGGGCTCCTCTCTCCATGGGATACTCCAGGCAAGAACACTGGAGCGGGTTGCCATTTCCTTCTTCCAGGGATCTTTCCCATGCAGGGAGTGAACCTGAGTCTCCTACTTGGCATAAGTTTGGATTGTTGGGTCTTTACAGAAGCTAGAGCCAATCAGCTTAGCGGAGAGCCCAGCACTTGGAGTCAGAGACATGCTTGAGCTCTCTTCTTACCGTTTAGTAGCTGAGAGCTCTTGGGCTGGTAAGTCGCATCTCTGGGACTCAGTTACCGCATCGGCTAAACGGGAAGTAGCAGTAGACACTCTCCTGCCCCAGAGGGTAGTTGCGTTGCCCTGGGCATTGAACGGGATACTCTGCCAAAGTGCAGTGTAAATCCTATAGGGAAGGTCTTCCCTGATGCTGGCTTTGGGGAAACATCGCCCCATGGATTATTCCTTCTGTGATACTATAGAAATCAGAGGAAGGATGTGGAAATGCTCTCGGAGGCCTCCGCTAAATCTTGGATTGGGCAGAAGCACTGTCAATGCGCTTCCAGAAGAGAAGGTGTTGGCAGCTTCTGAAGTCGACACACACATACACAAAATGTTTTTCTTTTTCCTCCGGTCACCTCAGCCTGTTCTCCCCCTTAGAGATAACTTTTTAAACTTTCTCTTTTCAATCTTTCTGATAATCCCTGCCACAATTCTACAGGACTGCGATTTCTTGATTTGTAACTTTGCAGACAGTATCTGTTGCCTCCCCACAACAGTGATGAATTTTTCTTTTTCTTTTACTCCTCTCCACTGTCTGCTGGTCACATTTTGTTTATAGCCCTTCTCTTGGTTACTGCTATATTAATATTTAACACTATCATTAATAATAAATCAATAATATTTAATACTATGAGATATTCAAGGAACATTTTGGAACTTCTGCATCTTGACCTATCGATCTGAGTGTTTCCCTGGAGTTCTCACCACGTAGGACGAGACGACTGCTTCCCCCACGTGTGCCTGCCTTCTCCCACCTCCTGTGGCCTCCTAAGCCCCGCCATCCATTCTCCCACCTCCTGCGGCCTCCTAAGCCCCGCCATCCATTCTCCCACCTCCAGCGGCCTCCTAAGCCCCGCCATCCACACCAGTGCTCTTCAGGGTCTTGGTCCGTAACATAAGATCCTTGTCTATAACCATATATGTCCTCTATGCTTGCCCTGAAGTTTGGTTCTAAAAACTGAAAGCCAAGTGTTTATAATTTATCCAGAGTTTATTGTTAAGATAATATAAACGTGATTGTTAAACTAGAGAAGTGAATGAAACACGGTGTCAACCAATGCCGGTTCTTAAAAGAGGAACCTCTCAAAAACTGAAGAATGATTTCCAGTGAAGAGGCCCAGCGTATTGTAACTACTTACCTTGATCACTACCTTACACATCCATCTTATAAATAAAATTATCCAGCTTTTAATTATATGATTTCTTGCAGGAAGCCACTTTTCTTTATGAATACATTTTTTTAAAGAACTTGCTGAATGTTTCTAATTTTTCTAGGCTCTAACTTGGACCTGCTGCTTTCCAGGCCGCCGGGATAGCTATCATCCTGGGGTTGCTTCTTGTTCTCTTCTGGGTTAGGCTCCCTGCAGGCCTTGCCTGTCACTTTTTGTAGTTCTTTCTTGTTTGACTGTGGTACGTGCTTGAAAAATACTTTCAGAGAAGGTCACTATGTGATAAGTAACTGAGTCCTCACACATGCATTAACATCTAGATTTTATTATGATCTGTGATTGAAAACTCAGGAAGATACAACCTTTTTTATGTCTAAGAAAAAATTTCTTCAAAACTTAAGGATAATACTCATTGTCTAGTGGCATTAAATGTTGCTGATAAGAAATCTGATACCAATATGATTCTGGTTCCTCTGTAGGCAACCTTCTTTCCATAAACCTTTTATCTGTCATTCTAAAATTTTAAGATTGCCCTAGGGCCGTGTGTGTGTGTGTGTGGGGTGTGTGTGTGTGTGTGTGTGTGTGTGTGTGTGTGTGTGTGTGTGTGTGTGTGTGTGTGTGTGTGTGGTTGTGTGGTTTTCCTTTTCATGACCTGGTGTTGTCTGCAAAATGATGTATCTTTCTTTTGCTTTGGAAAACTTTAATAATTTCCTGTCTTGTATGTTTTTTGTTCTTTCCCTTGAACATCTATTAGTGATGTCAGGCTTCCTGAATTTATCCCCTTAAGTCTCTTAACCTTTTGAATGTATTTTTTGTAAATCTCTGAGTTTTTAATTTATAATCTGAGATATCAATGTTTGTCTTCTAGCCCTTCCATCGAATATTTTATGTCGTCATTTATACTTTTAAAGTTCGAGGCCCTTTTCTTATCTGAGTTTTGGGGTGAGCATGCCGCGCTGCTAACTCCTCCGCCTCCACTCTCTGCCCTTCCTCCCAGCTTCTCTTCCTCCTCCTCCCCTTCTACGAGCTGCTTTTCTCTGAGACCGATTAGGAAGTTTTGCAGGTCTCTCCTCTTGTCGCCTATACCACCCGCTTCCTCTAGGGCATCCTGTTTCTGCTCATCTGATTCCATCTCTCTTGCATGGTTAATGTTCCCCCTCTAATTATCGGTTAGTTGTTCAGAATGGTATTTACTTAGTTCTTTCTTTGAGCCGGACACTGAGCGAGACAGGCTAGGTGGCCTACCCCCACGGAGCCTGCACAGCAGGGAGGAGGTCGGCCTTGTCAAGATCAACAGGAGGGTCAATGTGTGCGTGTCCTGAAGGAGGCAGAGCAGGGCGGCGTGAGAGTCGGTCACGAGCGGGGGCCCTCTGTAGCCAGCGGCTGGGAAGGCTTCTTTTAGAATGAGATGGAGAGCTGATGCCAGCAGTGTGGCGGCGTGGGAGGGGGCCAGAGGGGAAGGCTCAGAGGCCAGGTGTACGCGCTTTGGCTGTGATTTAACTGTAGCGCAAAACCATCGAGGGGGCTCATGCCCTGGTTTCTGTGTTTCACGGTCAGCGCTCCCTGCTGAGTGGAGACTGACCAGCGAAAATCGAGGCTGGCCGCGAGGAGCCTCGTCTTGCCGTGTCTAAGCTAAGAGTGAGGCTGCGGTGGGGGTGACAGTGTGACATGAGGCGTGGGCACCAGGAGAACGCGCGTCTTGAAGGCAGGACAGGAGTGTGCCAGGAGAGAGTTCCATCGTGCTAACGGCGGTGGAGGGGTCCCGAAGCTTCGGACACAGCGGTGAGCATCACACTCGACAGGTGACGGCCACTGGCGGATTCATCACGCCCCATAGGCAGCTTGAAAAGTCCTTTCATACTTGTCGCCAACGCAAAGCCCTTTCAGAGCTCTCCATATATCTTCTAAAGCCTTCGCTTCTCCACACATTTCTTTGCTGTTCTTTTAATTGCTCCCGTGAGGAGCAAATGGTTAGAAAATCTCCTTGTCTCCTTGTAATTCCTGCTTGCATGCCATGTTGCTTCAGCTGTGTCTGACTCTTTGCAACCCTATGGACTGTAGCCCACCAGGCTCCTCTGTCCACGGGATTCTCCAGGCACGAACTCTGGAGTGAATTGCCGTGCCCTCCTTCAGGGGATCTTCCCGACCCAGGGGTCAAACCCACATCTCTTATGTCTCCGGCATTGGCAGGTGGGTTCTTTATCACTAGCACCACCTGGGAAGCCCGTAATTCCAGCTTATCTGTGAGCAGAAAGGGCTCTTGAATTCCGTTTTGTTAATAGGGTGGGTATGTGCAGGGACTGGGGCTTTTGGGGGCCTTCTGGTGTGAAGCCAGGGAAGGGCGGGGTAGGGCAGACACTAGGCAATTATCAGAAAACAGAGGAAGTTATTGGAGCCGTGAGAGGCTGTTTGGATGCACTGAATATCTGAAACCAAGGAACTAAACCACACATCTGTAAAATTTCCTTTAAAACTCTGAAGCACAAAGTGTGAGTTTACTTCTTCAGTTACCCTGCACACACAGATGCTTTTCTCAAAGTCCAGACTTTTGAAGGTGGAGCTCAGAGCCAACTGCTGAAGGAATGTGGAGAACTCGCTGAGGACTGCAGAGAGGTGACTCTGCTGTGAAGCTACTGGCTCACTTCATCCCGTGGCCGCCCGGGCTGTTGGCTGTTTTCATTCCTGCTTACAGGTGAGGAAGCTGAGGGCTGGCCACAGTCACACAAGCTAGTCACCACCATGCATGGCAGTGGAGCCCACGCGAGATTCCGGAGTCTCAAGCAGCCTTGCAGCCAAACCTGTCTTCAGCCCCACCTCTTCCTCCACGTTTAAAGACCCTGGCGCTGCTCCTGAGCCTTTTGCAGGTCTGTGGTGTGAATCCTGACATTCCCCCCCGGTGGCTCAGGTTTGCTAAATTAGTGTCTTCTCCTCCTTCACCTCTAGCTTCCCAAATTGCCTCTCCCCAGCCCCTCTGTCCTCGTGGTTCTCCGCCTTGAAGATCATTTTACCGTGACTTTGGTTTAGGGGAAATGGAAGTAAAAATATTAACGTTTAGTCTCATCCTTCAGTGAAAGTTGTCACCTAAACTTTCATTTTTTGTTTACTTATGGCTGCCCTGGGTCCTCTTGGCTGCACCCAGGCATCTTTCTAGGTGCTGTGGGTGGGGGCTGCTCTCCCTTGCGGAGCCTGGGCTTCTCTGCGGTGGCTTCTCTCGCTAGGGTGCGTGGGCTCCGCGGCGTGCGGGCTTCGGAAGCTGCAGCGAGCAGCCTGAGGTTCTCGGGCTCAGCAGTTGTGGCACCTGGACTTAGTTACCCCGGGCACGTTCAAATCCTCCCAGACCGGGGATGGCACCAGTGTCCCCTGCCCTGGCAGGCGGATTCTCACCCACTGCACCACCAGGGAAGTTCAGCCATTTTTTTTTTTGTTTTTTAAATCTCAAATTAAGAGATGCAAGTTCAATTCGGAGCACTTAGAAAAAAACGAAAAGGACAAAGGGGAACCACGCCCCTCCACTTCCCAAACCTCATCATCAGAGGTCACCATAGTCAACACCTTTGCATGTGACTCGAAATAACTTCTTTGCAATAAATTCTCAGTTTTGAAAATGATGGATAAACTAGCATGTGCATGCTAAAGACTTTTGACATATATTGCCAGGGTGCCCCATGGAACAGCTGATTGCCACGCGCAATCAACCTGCACTTATTTTTTAAATGTTGCCATCAACAAGGGTTAATATCCTTTTCAAAACATTTGCAGTCTTGTAGGGAAAGAAAGTCATGTATGGATGTGAGAGTTGGACGATAAAGAAAGCTGAGTGCTAACGAATTGATGCTTTTGAACTGTGGTGTTGGAGAAGACTCTTGAGAGTCCCTTGACTGCAAGGAGATCCAACCAGACCATTCTAAAGGAGATTAACCCTGGGTGTTCTTTGGAAGGAATGATGCTAAAGCTGAAACTCCAATACTCTGGCCACCTGATGGGAAGAGCTGACTCATTTGAAAAGACTCTGATGCTGGGGAAGATTGAGGGCAGGAGGAGAAGGGGATGGCAGAGAATGAGACGGTTGGATAGCATCACCCACTCAATGGACATGAGTTTGGGTAAACTCTGGGAGTTGGTGATGGACAGGGAAGCCTGGCATGCTTCAGTTCATGGGGTTGCAAAGAGTCGGACACAACCGAGTGACTGAGCTGAACTGAGGGGAAAAAAAGTTTCTCCTTTTAATTTGCCTTTGTTAACTCCTTCCCTGGTGGCTCAGTGAGGAACCCACCTAAGGAGACCTGGGTTTGATCCCTGGCGGGGGATAATCCCCTGAGTCTTCCCTGGTGGCTCAGATGGTAAAGCATATGCCTGCGATGTGGGAGACCCTGGTTCGATCCCTGGGTTGGGAAGATTTCCTGGAGAAGGAAACGGAAGCCCGCTCCAGTACTCTTGCCTGGAAAATCCCACGGACGGAGTAGCCTGGTGGGCTACAGTCCATGGGGTCGCGAGCAACCAACACACAAATCCTAATGACTTTAAGTCCTATATTAGACATAATCCTATAAAATCTGGTGTGAATTGTCAATTTGTATTTCTTCTTTTCTGAATTACATTTCACATTTTTTCTGCCTATTTCCAATCAGTGTATTTATTTTACTGATTCATAAGAATATATTAAGGCTATGATACAGTACTTCAAAATAATTTTCCTGCTGCCTTTCAATTTTTAAAGATCTTTTTCATATTGTGCTGTTAAGCAATTGGTTCTTTCTTATATATCTATATCTTTGTTATTCTATTCTTACCCCAAGGCTGTGCTTATTACCTACATGGTCTTTTAGTTCTTATATGGTTTCATAAGGCATGGAATAATGCTCTAACTTTAGTCCTTTTCTTATTTATCATTTAAACCATATTATTTTAATATTGTTAATATTATAATATTATATTAATATATTTAATATTTAATATGTTTCCACATTGACTTGAAGCATCACTTTTATTTGGATGTTTTGGAACAAGGACCACAAACCTCTCAGTATACTGTGCTCCCCCTCAGAACAGATGAGTCCCTATTTCGTTCTGAGTCTCTCTGTCTTCGTCTGTCAGGGATGTCAGGGAAAGGCATCATTCTTGCTCTTGCTGTTTTGCAGCCTGATATGCTCTTATTCATGAATTCCACAGGCGTGCATACGTCCTCTGTGGTGCCAGGGTTTGTGCTAAACACTGGGGATACAAGAGAAACTGGAGTGAGGCAGTCGTGTCAGTAAGCTGGAGACAGATCCAGCAGGAGTCATTCCGCCTGGACGGGTCTCAGCTACACGGGAAAGGGGGGGTTACAGAGTCTTCGAGATGCTGAGCGAAACGGTCATGATGGTTGTTTCCGAGGGTGGGATCTTACTTGGATTTTGTCCCTTCTTTATTCATTGCTGTAGTATCGCTTGTATGTTTTGCAAGCATGCACATTATTCCTTTTAAAATAAATCATTATTGTATTAAAAAAAAATGGACCTCTGTTTCACAGAGTTGGCTTAATTGCAGTCCTTGGTTGGAACACTCTCTTGGGGACCCCGTTACCTTTACAAAAAGAAAACGAAGCCTGCAGGGGTTAGCACAGCCCCAGGGGAGGGAGGCTTCTCCGGGAACGTGACGGGAGGGTGTTCCGGGGGTGGACAAGCCGCGGGGGTGTGAGGGGGCAAGGCACAGCAGCCCGGAACAACGCGGCCTTCAGGGACTTGGGAGTAATTCAGCTTGTCGGAGGCCGGGTCGTAAGCGGGAGTGACCGCGTGTTATCTGCCGTGTGTAGAGAACACTGGAAATGAATAATTTTAGGGCTGTGAGAATTTCCATGTTTAAGGCTCTCATATATCCAATTAAACCAGTCCTCTGGGGCATCTTCTCACAAATGGAGGATTAGATATTCTTCCTATTAAAAAGGGTAACTTTTTAATATATCTCCGGTGCTACATTAGTAACCAGAGAAATACTCTCTAAGCTAAAAAACATACCTTGGTGAAATAAACAATATAAATAAAAGCATACAGGGAACTCCCCATTGGTCCAGTGGTTGGGACTCTGCTTTCACTGCCAAAGGCCTGCAAGGCTTCAGGCCCTGGTTGGAGAGCTGAGATCCTTACAAGCTGTGCCGTGTGGCTATATGTGTGTATACACACACACACACACACACACACACACACACACACACACACACACACACACACACATATATCACATTTAAAGAAATAAATGTGTATATCCCAAATTATTAACAAAACGGCATCTTTGCAAAGACGACCTTTCTGTCCAGCGTCGTCAATGCCCAGCCTTCCCGGGGGCGCGCTGACACGTCCCTGACCCCCCTGTGCTCTCCATACTGGTCTCACGAGCATTTCACGTCTCTGCTCTCCTTCCCGGTAAAACACCACCTCCTGTTCCACCTGTCTACCTCCCTCTCTCCCCATCCCTCTCCTCCGGCTTCCAGCCCCTCTGGACCACCGAGACTGTCGTCATCAAGGTGTCGTCATCAAGGTCGGCAGAGACCTCTGACCTGCCGAGTCCGGTGGTCTGATGCTGTCCTTCTTGTACTGCGCCTTTTAGCAGCGTTTGGAAGGCTGACCACGCCCTCCTGTTGGAAACGTTTCTCTGGGCTTCCACCCTGTCCCTTTCTGCTGGCTTTCCTGCCACCCAGCTGGCTGCTGCTTCTCAGTGTGTGTGACCTCTAGATGCTAGAATATTCTAGGACTCAGCTCTGGGTCCCCTCTCTTTTCCTTATTTTCTCCCCAGTGAGCTCATCGGCAGTCTTGACTTCCTCTACCACCGACAGACCCCATCAAAGACCCCAGTAGTCTGACTTCCCCCTGGATCTTAGATTCCGGCTCCCGTGGCGCCTGCTGCTGCTGCTGCTAAGTCGCTTCA
Organism: Procapra przewalskii; assembly: GCA_006410515.1. NCBI lineage: Eukaryota > Metazoa > Chordata > Mammalia > Artiodactyla > Bovidae > Procapra > Procapra przewalskii. Next base: position 391,254 of record SJYF01000323.1, on the reverse strand, counting down.
GCCATGTCTGACTCTGTACGACCCCACAGACAGCAGCCCACCAGGCTCCTCTGTCCATAGGATTCTCCAGGCAAGAATACTGGAGTGGGTTGCCATTTCCTTCTTCAACTTAGCCCTATGCAGAGGTGTTTTCTAAGCATCTCAGACTCAGATGGCCAGATGAACTCTTGCTTTTCTACCCGTTCACAGTGACTTCTCCTGGGTCTTCTCTGTCTTACTAAGTAACTGGCACCTCCATCTTACTCTCTGGGACCTCAAACCCAGGAATCATTTTTTCCTTCTGGCTGTGCCACGTGGCTTACAGGGTCTTCATTCCCTGACCAAGGAGAGAACCCAAACCCAGCAGTGGACGCTCAGAGTCCTAGCCACTGGGCTGCCAGGGAGGCCCCATGGGAACCATTCTTTTTTTTTGTAAACAAATGATCATTTAGTATTTATTAAGGATCTTTACAAAGCTTGTCATTATAATCATATGTTAAGATGTCAGCCTGCATATGTGAAATATCGACGGATAGTTGCATTTAAATTGCTCACATTGAAGCAGTGAAAAATGCACTTAACAAAGTAAATGAAAATTAGGGCAAAATGGGTTATTCTGTTTATGATCTTAAGAACTTTTTACTTCTAGCCATATCCTTTTTAAAGATTTTGGTAATGATCTTCTCTAAGGAACCCATTACACACATTACTCTCACACACACACATAACTCCCCACAAGAATCATTCTCGATGCCTTTCTTTGGCTCTTTCCATTCAGCCACCTAATCTTAGCAGATTTATTTCAGAAATATATCCCAAGCCTGCCCACCTCGCCCATCAGCAAGGCTCGGATCCTAGTCAAAGCCACTGTCTTCCTAGCTGGTCTGCTTCAACACTCTCCTGAGCAGCCCTCCCCTCCCCCGACATACTCTGCACTGGACACAGATCGTTCTGAAATGTGAGTCAGAGCAGCACCCGGTGCTCCAAGCCTCCTCCTGGCTCCAGTGACGGAGCGCGTCCAGTCTCCTAAAGTCCTGCGGACTCCAACTCAGGCCCCGCCCTCCTCACCGTCCACAGGTCTCTGCCTCTCGAGCACACGAAACTTGTACCTCCCTCGGACCTTGGAGTTTGCTGTTCCCTCTGCCTAAAATGCTTTTCCCCAAGATCTTTGCATGGCTGACTCCTCATCCATCATTCAGGTCTCCATTTAATTACCACCACCTGGATGAAGCCTCCCTAGGGTCACCTAGACCGGCTTTATAGCACAGCGTTTCAAAAAATTGTCAGAATGGAGCTCATGCCCATTCTGATGTTTCCTTTTCTCTTGATTTTTGCTTTCCAACCAGAATGAAAGTTCTGAGAGCGCAAGACCCTGTGGGACTTGTTGACGGGAGCGTCTTTGACACCTAGAACCTGGCCTGGCTCTCAGAAGGGTTTGTTGACTGAGAACGTGTTATCTTGTCACGTGGGGTGGAGATAACTTTGGCCTCATTTCATAGGCAGGAGAACGACACCAAGAGGCTACTTGGATCATCTGAAGTGAAGACTGTTTGGAGCATCAGTGCTGGCATCCGATCCTGGAGCCTTGGGTTTAACCCCCAGAAATACTACCCTCAGGATCTATCCCTCTGGAACCAAGAGTTCATTCAATTAAAAATGGGGGGGATTCGTAAAATATCTGTAAGCAGGTGAGTTAACTTTTCATACGTGGGGAAGCAAACACAGGCTGGAAATGAGGTTTACTAAAGTGTCAAGAACTACTTTTATCAGATGAGCTGGTCAAGTTTATACAAAATCCTTTCTTTGTTTAAACCTATAATTAACACACAGTATGATTTCTATTAGAACTCGTGGCTTGAACGCAGACCTGGTTACTAAGGGCACAGAACCGCAGGAAGGAAGCCCCGGGCTCTGTCGCACATGGCCTCTGCTTGTGGCAGGGAAGTCCCTGCCTCCTGGGTGTCCTCCCCTGGCGTCTGCTCTGCGGCTTGTGCACAAGTGCTGCCGCACACGCAGAGCGCTCTAAGCGTTGCAGAGTGCTGTACGCGCTGGCTCCTGTGACTGTGTCCCTCCCCTCACCCTTCAGGACCCACGTTCTTCAGGGACCCATCTTAAGTGTGTCGTAGGATTCCTAATTGCAGTCCATGTGGAGTCAGGAGATCTGCAGTGGATTCTGGCTCTTCAGGAAAAGCTGGCCCTCTGACTTCTCGGCCCCACGTGGAGAGTGCGGACAGAAAGAGTCCATCTTTTCTGAAGCAGAGGGGATCTCCCGGAGGAGGACTTGGTTCAGGACCACACCTTTCCGAGGCCTACCTACGTGGCTCTGGCACACCTGCTCACCAGCTCTCAAAGTGTCGCCCCGGCCCTTGGCTCCGCTTAGAGAGTGACGGGTGGGCGGAGGTCGGGAGGAAGGGACAGGCTGCCAAGAAGGTCAAAGCAAAACCTTTTGTTTCTGCTTTGATTCTCCAGAAAGTCAATACTCCTCTGAGTATCAGCCACCAGCTGGAAAAGGACATTTCTGAAACAACCGGGGAAATTTAACATGGACTGTGTGTTAGATGCGGTTGCTTTTGTTGAATGGGGCAATGGCCTTATCTGAAAAATCCTATCTGTTAGAAATGCGCAGTGAAGTTCTTACAGGCGAGATGGGGCAGTGGCTGGGATGTGTTTTAAGCTCCAGAAGAAAGGGTGAGTGTTTGTGGAAGCGGGCAGATAAAACCAGTAAGGGAGACAGCTGATGGTTGAAACCGTGTACAAGGGAATTCTTCACTCTAGTCTCTCCAGGTCTCATAAGCTTAAAATTTGCTCAAGAAAATCGTTTTTAAAATCCATCATTATCCATGCGTTCAGTCAAGTTTATAAATTACTTATTTTGCTTGTCCTGAAGAATGTGGGGCTGCAGTGGGTCACTCAGGGCTTATACAGAGGATGTGTCAACCAAGAATCAAGGCCACAACCCTCTACGCCAGCCTGGCTGAGCGAGAGGTCTCGTCACCTTGCTGGGTCACCTGTGACCAAGGCTCTGTCTCCTCGCCCTTCTGACCTTGCGTGGCTGCCGTGATGAGCACAGGAAAGCCCCTGGGAAGGGGACAGGAGCCAGAGGGGCCTCCCTGGTGGCCCAGTGGCTAAGTCTTCGCCTTCCAATGCCGGGAGCAGAGATTCCACATGCCTCGCTGCAAGCAAACAAAGCCCAAAACAGAAGCAACAATGTAACAAGTTCAGTAAAGACTAAAAAATGGTCTGCACCAAAAAAAAATCTTAAAGAACAGATACTGTAGAAAAGCAAAGCCCAGCTGAATCAAGGCGTGCTCCCTCCTTCCTCCTCCCTCCTCCATCCCTTCCTCCTTCCTACGGAGGAAGATTCAGGGATTCTGGTCCTCAGCTCGGCTTTCCCGCTCCTTTCTTTCTTGCAAATTTTCCACTTTGCAAATCTCAAAGACAAGACAGAAAACGCGCCCTGTGTTCTCCCTTTGGAGTCCCATGACAAAGTCCTGGTGGTCAAGACTCGCTGACCCTGAGCGCCCCTCCCTGAGGTTTCTGAGGGATGTTTCTGCACTTTGGAAGTTACAAGGGGGCTGGCCTCCTTCCAGTCTTGGCAGATGTCCCGCACGAGGCACACACTGTCCCGACACCTAGGTTACAGGGGTGGAGCAGGAAGATAAAGGACCTGCAATATTTGAGGGCCCGGATGGTTTTGCGTCACCTTGAATGCACACCAATGGTTTCTGCAGTTTTAAAAAGGTGCCTGGGAGAATTGGGTTAATTATTCACCACAGGGGGAAAAAGTCCTTTGTGCGAATCTGAGACCATTAAAATGCAATCTAGCACTGAGCTTTGAACGTGCTGCCAAGGAAAGCGAGCTTGGAGACTCTGGGCGCTCCTCTCTCATCCCCTAGATTTGTGTCTTGCTGAGGGGCCGCACTCCCAGGGCGTGCTCCCCACTGCGCCTGTGACCCCGCGGCTTGGCTGGACCCGGGAGCTAAGCGGGAGGCCTGGGCCGAGAGGGCGTCGTGTCCTCTGGCACAGGCTGAAGTTACAAAATCGCCTTGGCAGGAAGAGACTGAGGTGTGAGGAATGAGTCCGGAAAAGAGAAAACCACCTTTTGGAGGAAGGGAAGGTGAGAACAGGAAATTTCAGGTAGATCTCTGCGCACCCTGAATGTGCCCCTGTCACCTTGCTCCCTCCCTGGACGGGGCTTCCTGCAGCCACGGAGGACTCTCAGTCCCTCTTGCATCCCCCTCATTTCTCCACCCTCAGAAACTCCCTCCGCCCACGTGCTGTTTTAGTAAATCTACTGCCCTTCGAACAGGCCCTCCTCCTCACGCTCTGCCATTCATTCCTCCTGTGTGCTCAGTCGTGTCCAACTCTGCAGCCCCGTTTACTGTGGCCCGCAGGCTCCTCCATCCATGGGATTCTCCAGGCACGAACACTGGAGTGAGCTGCCGTGCCCTCCTCCAGGGGATCTTCCCCACCCAGGAAATGAACCCGGGCCTCCTGCACTGCAGGCGCACGCTTTACTGCTGAACCTCATATGGAAGCTGACGTTAGTCATCCACCTAGAAATAAATTTGGGGAGATGATGGCGGGGAAAGTCAGATCGCTCCGAGGCCGCTTGTCCTGCCCGAGCTGGGGTCAGCGTCTGCAGGCGGTCGCCGGGAGGCCGCGTCATCACAGAGTTAAGTTTTCATCACCAGAGGAGCAGCAGCGGCAGCAGCAGACTGGACAAGCAGGGCTCAGGCGGCCTGGGCGCGGCCGTCTGCACGGCCTCAGGAGCGGGTGGTCTGGCTCCCACATCGGAGTGCTCCCGCTCCCCTTGTGAGCAGAGTCCTCTCATCGAGAGCCCGCCACACCTGCCTGACCGCGTCGGGCCGAAAGCCTGGCAGCTCCTCAGCGGCGCCGTGTCACCCTTTTCCTGGAGCGTGGGTTCTCACGCAGGCTCACTACAGACTGGCTTGTGACATGGGCAAGTTCCTGGGTTTCCCCGGGCCTCAGTTTCCACGTCTGTTAAATGGGAATGGTAATAGGTCCCATTGAACTGCAGCAGGACTTCATGCATGGAGACATAGAAAGCTGCCTCACCCCAAGTGTGGGGTATTATAGTTACTGTCTCTAGAGGACAGAGGGTGGCCTTCTAGGTCAGGGAAGAGAAGGGAGGTGGGTGGCAGGGGAGGCAGTGTGACTTCCCCTGCAGTGGAGGGAAGTGAGACTTTCAGGGAGCTGTTCCAGCTCTTCACGACTTGCTGGCCCTGACTTCCCGGTCTCAGCCGCAGCCAGAGGGCCAGCTGTGCCCAGGCAGCGCTGAGCGCAGAGCTGTCGAGACGGGGACGGGATTCTGTCCCGGGCAGGTGGCCGCTCGGGGGAGGCGCTGGACGCCTGGATCTGGAACTCAGGAGGGAAGCCGGGCCTGGTGAGGAAGCTCGGGGGTCGTGGGGCGGGAAGGGAGCGACCAGATGGGGGAGTGAGACCCCCAGGGGCTCCAGGCGTCCGGATGAGAGAAGCCGGAAGGGACTGGCTGACTCGCGTCGAGGGCCTGGTGCAAAAAGAAGAGCGGGTGGAGGGAGAAAGAGGGTCCAGAGGTGGGAAGGGCGGGGGCGGTCACCGCGGTGAAGCGCTGAGGGTCAGCGGTGTCCGATGCTAACGAAGAGAGAAGACGGGTGAGACCTGTGCAAGGCCACTCCGGAGACGGGCGGCACAGCGAACAGGAGGAAGCCAGCGGGTCCCCGGCAGCACCCACGCCGCCACCTGGCTCAAGCCCCGCTCTCGGGCCGAGGGGGAGCACGCGGCCCCAGGCCCGGCCTCTCCGCTGGAGAGACGCTGGCTCCAGAGCGCCCGCAGCGGGACCCACCTTACGTCCTTCTTCCGGAGCCGTGGGCAGAACTGGGCCACGCGGCGGGACTTGGCTCTGAGGGAGGCTCTGGGGGGCGGTCTAGCGGGGTCACGGGGGAACGGAGAAGCCTTCCAGGCTCTGGTGGTCCTGGCATTGAAGACCTCGCACAGTGAAGCCCAGCCCCCTTTTCCGGTCCGTCTCCCTGGTGGTTGACTC
>SJYF01000323.1:344223-380929 GCA_006410515.1 Procapra przewalskii | reverse complement strand
TCTTCGCAACCCCATGGACCGCGGCCTACCAGGCTCCTCTGTCCATGGGATTTTCCAGGCAAGAGTACTGGAGTGGGGTGCCATCGCCTTCTCCGAGAGAAAGCAGACTGGAGGAATCTTAGAATCTTGCTAGGAAACGTTCTAGAACTGAAGGACATAATTTTCCAGTTTGAATAACCCATTAGAATCTAGCATAATGACTGACGAAAAGTGGGTAAAAAGTTTCCAGGAGATAGAAAAGGTCACAAAAGCTCAGGAATTAAGATCGTGCCTGCGGAGTTCCTGATGGCCCAGTGGAGTGAGACTGCAGTCTCAACGCAGGGGCCACGTGTGGTCCCACAGGCCATGTGGTGCGGCCAAAAGATGAAAAAAAATTAAGACTGTACCGGGTTTTTCAGTAGCAATGTTGAATATTAGTTAACATTTCAAAAAATCTGGAGAAAAATGATTTGAATAAGATAGATTTTAATATAAGATACAAATAAAAATAAAACCACATCTCCTGGGTGTAAAGCATGTCATCCCAAACTGCCATCTACCTTTTAAAAATCAGCTTGAAGGGGGTGCAATTTATGTACAAAAGCATTAGCTAGTTTTAAGTCTACTGTTTAATGAGTTTTGACTAGCGGTTCTCAACCAGAGGCAGTTTTGCCTCCCAGTATAGATGTCTGGCAATGTCTGCAGATGCTTTTGGTTGTCACAACTTGAGGGGTGGGGTAGCTACGCACAGCTAGTGCGACAGAGGCCAGGGATGGATGCTGTTGAACATCCAGGAATGGACAGACCATGCCTCCAGAACCAAAACCACGCTGCCCAGAACATCAGGAGAGCCAGGGCTGACAAAGCCTGGCTTTGAAAATAGACGTGTAATCGACACCGTAATTGCAATACAGAGCTTTCTCACCTGAGAAGGTTTCCGGTTCCCTTTTACAGTTAATTCTCTCTCCATCCTGCTGTGCTTTGTCGCTCAGTCTCGTCCCACTCTTTGTGACACCACGGACTGTGGCCCGCCAGGCCCCTCTGCCCATGGGGATTCTCCAGGCAAGAATCCTGGAGTGGGTTGCCATTTCCCCCTCCAGGGGATCTTCCTGGCCCAGGGACTGAACACAGGTCTCCCAAATGGCAGGCGGATTCTCTACTGTCTGAGCCTCCAGGGAGAATGCTGGTCTGCTTCGTGTCACTGCGCTTCTGCTTTTTCGGGAGTTTCACATGCCTGGCCTCATCCTGTAGACGGCCTTTTGGGTCTTGTCTCTTCTGTTTGGTATACTGTTCCTGTGATTCATCCACCAGCAATTCAGTCCTTTTGATTGCTTTGAAGAGTTCTACTGTATGCATGTATCTAGTCACTCAGCGAAGGAAAAGTTGGGTTGTTTCCAGTTTGGGGCAATTATGAAGAGGTCTGCTATGGACATTGATGAATATGACTTTTGTGTGGACATATGTTTTCATTTCCTCTGGGTAAATATATAAGAGTAGAATTGATGGGTCATCATAAGTATATGTTTAACTGTATAAGAAATTACCAAATTGTTTTCCACAATGAACACCATTTTACATGCCCATCAAAAATGCTTAAGTTCCAACTGCTCCATATGCTTGTCAACACTTGGTCTTGTCCATCTTTTCAGCATATGCTTCTGTGATTAATGATTTGTTCAGCATCTTTTCATGTGCTTGTAAACATTTGTATAACGTATTTTTCTAAAGCGTTTGTTCAACTCTTTCCCTTCTTACAGAAAGTATACTGCTGCTGCTGCTGCTGCTGCTGCTAAGTCGCCTCAGTCGTATCCAACTCTGTGTGACCCCATAGACGGCAGCCCACCAGGCTCCCCCGTCCCTGGGATTCTCCAGGCAAGAATACTGGAGTGGGTTGCCCTTTCCTTCTCCAGTGCATGAAAGTGAAAAGTCAAAGTGAAGTCGCTCAGTCGTGTCCGACTCTTAGCGACCCCATGAACTGCAGCCCACCAGGCTCCTCTGTCCATGGGATTTTCCAGGCAAGAGTGCTGGAGTGGGGTGCCATTGCCTTAAGTGCATCTTCCGGAAGTATACTGATTGATTATCAAATGTCGAACTCACTTTGAAGTCCAGAATATGTCCCACTTGAACATGATGTAGTACACTTTAAAAGTATTGTTTGGTTTGTCTTGCCGATATTCTTTTAGGACTTTGAGCCTTTGAGTTCATGAAGAATGTTTGCCATAGTTTTACAGCAGTTTACTTTGTTTGGTATTGGAGTGATGCTGATTTCATAAAATGAAATGAGAATTTTCTTCCTCCTATATTTTCTGAAAGTATTTGTGTAGGATTTGTATTATTTCTTTCTTAAATATTTGATGGAATTTGTCAGAGAAGCCACCTAGACCTGACTATGTATTTTTATGAAGGTTTTGAATTACAATTCCATTTGTTTAATAAATATGGACTTACTCTTACATTTTATTTCTTCTCATGTTTGTTTCAGGAATCTGTATCTTTTAAGAATGTGACTGTTTAATTTACCTTTTGGGAGACATATTCTTGTTCGTACTCTTTCCTTACTAATTTTTTTTAAAAACTTTTATTTGCATTTATTTTTTGCGGCATTTACTCCCGGGCCATAAGTTTTTGTTTCTTCAGTTTCTTCTGGGATACCTTTTTCTTCTGTGCAACCTCCTCTTCTGGTTTAGGAACAGTCTGTTCTTTTTCAGTAAGGATCGTCTCAATGTGGCAGGGAGAGCTCATATAGGGGTTGATCCGACCGTGAGCTCTGTAATTCCTGTGCCGCATCTTGGGGGCTTTGTTCACTTGGATGTGCTCAATGACCAGAGAATCTACATCTAAGCCCTTAAGTTCAGCATTACTCTCTGCATTTTTGAGAATGTGTAGTAAAAACTCAGCACTCTTTTTGGGCCACTGACCCTGCGTCCAGCCCCACTGTTTGGCCTGTGCACACCTACCAACTCCACCGTCGTAACGATGGAATGGCACACATTGCTTCTTTAAAGTGACATCCCTCAGATACTTGGTGGCTTTTTGGATATGCATACCCTTTATGGCCCGGGCAGTTTTACGAGTGTTCTTAAAGTGAACACGAAGATTTGAACCTCTTGATTTGCATGATTTTGTGGGGTTTTCTGGGTCAAGTGAATAGCGCACCATTTTTAGGAGTCATCTCAGGCCGCTTACCAGAAAAGGAAGCCCTTACTAATTTTTAAAAATATTTGTAGGATCTATAGCATTTTCCCTCTTCCATCCCTGAGAGACTTGTGAGACCATTATTACTTCGGATAGGATCTTCAGTTTGTCACTGAGTTTAGGTTAAAAGATTTGCTCAAGGTCACGCCCGTGCTAAGTGCCAGAGAATGGACTCCAAACTCACTACCTCTACTAATTATTCCATAATATGCACAGTCACATCACAAAATAACTTTGAGCATGTTGATTTATTGACCCACATATATGCGGAACCATGACCCGATTACTTGGATGGTAGGCGGTAGGATGGAACATATACTGATTTTGGTTTGAATAGGTTTGAACAAGTGATATCACAATTGCTTGCTGCCTGACCTTGGGAACATTATCTGAGCCTCCTTTTCTCCATCTGAAATAAGATATGATTACCTTCCTCATAAGGTTTTCTTAAGAGTTAACATACATAAAATGCTTTAACAGTAACTGGATGTTGCTTAATAGTATGATCATTTTCATAAACTATGCAAATAACTGAAACTGTTTAATGACTTTGTATATGGGAACAGCAATATTGACCCACTATCAAAATGACCATATTAAGTCTTCCTACTGGACTACTCAATTTCACAAATGAAGCATGGATAGGTGAATGTCAAAGTTAAACTGAAATTATTTTAAGCATTAGTTTGCTTTTGGAGATCACCATTCCAGGAACAGGAATCTTGTGAGAATCGAGCTACATCTGTATAAGTCCTACTTTTTGTACAGTAGTATAAATGCAGAGAAAAACGTGGATAAATCGGTTAATGGTAGTCATCTCTGAGGGTTGGGATAATGGTGGGGCCATTCACCTCTTTGTTTGTTTGTTTGTTTTTAGTGCTTTAAAAAAAATAATGATGGTGACCTAGAGGAGTGGGGTGGGAGGAGAGGGAGGAAGGCCCAGGAGACACGGGATACATGTACACGTACAGCTGCTTCACGCTGTTGTGTAGCAGAAGCTAACACAGCATCGCAAAGCAATTAAACTCCAATTAAAAAATAAAAACCAGTGAGACGATACTATTTTTATAATCTGAAAAACAGAATATGATTGAAGGAAGTTTGGTGTGACTTGCTCCACGCTGGCTCCTTGACATCATTTCTTCCCAGATGCTCCGTGGAGTGGTCTCTAGATCCGGAATTTCTGTAAGCACCAGCCAGCCACTTGTGTCCCAGAATTTGCATCGGTTTCCATAGCAGTGTCCCTTCATTCTCTCCAGGCCTGGGAGCCGACACATTTTAGGATGAGAGCAAGTGTGCTCCTTTTAAAGGCGAGGTTTCGCGGCCAGTCTTTCCAGCCTTGAACACGACCTCCTGAGGACATCATTGCTGTCAAAACCGTTTTAATTAAACGTATTTGTAAACAGAGATTCAAAAGGGACTTGACTATTATCTCATAGCCCAAGATGGCATTCGAACTTTGCCTTTCATTATGCCTAAGAGTTATTTCCAAAGCCAACGCTGGACTCAATTTTACCCTTTCTGATCCTTGCTGGTCCATCCGGGTCTGTCCGAGGCTCCCTTCCTGAGTTCCGTCTCTCCGCCTTTTCGCCTTTTCCGTCCTTTCTGGAGCTCCTGCTCTTCCCGGAGCTGCGAGGGGGTGGGGAGAGGCCGGCTTTGGCTCCGACAGCTGTGGGAGGAGCCGCGTGGCTTCCTGCGTCCCCAGGCAGCTTGCTTCTTCCGAGGGCTCTCGAGTCCGGCAGCTGCTCCGAGGGACCTAGAGTTTGAAATGCTTTCAGATCTCACCTTACTACGGTCTTAAAATGTCATGTTTCTCCAAGTCGACAAGCTCTCTAGAGATCCGGGAGGATGTCCAGGGGGTGTCGGTTCTTCTAGATGCTCCCGGGTGACTGATGGGCCCCTGGGCACCTACTCTTCTTAAGGTGATGTGCTAACCGGCGCCGCTGCCTCCTTCGCGAGCCTTTGCCTCTTGATGATGGTTCAGGAACCGAACAAGACGCCGGCTGTGCTCTGGGGGCCAGGCTAGGACACACCGCCCCCGCCCTCGACCCCGCGGAGCCCGGGTCACCCCCACTGGGAGTTTATGCGCTCTCACTATCTGGATTCAAGTTCATGAGATCCACACTTTTATGCTGGCTTGAATGTGAAACTTTAAAACAAATGACTTCAGGGGTGACTGCCCTTTAGAAAGAGTTGAGAAAATTTCAAAAAAGGATGTCACTGGCCATGTTCTGAACAAAGGGGAAAGTTGATGAGGTTACCCAATGACTCAGATTCCAGGGAATCAGCTGGGGGTTTCTGGCGGTTTCTGCCTTGTGGATGATGATGCTTGACAAATCCTGTTCCTAAAGTCTTCCAGGCAAATGTCAGTGAGACCTGTGCGTGCGCTTGCCAATTTGTTGTCCAGTCGCTCGGTCGTGTCCAACTCTGCGACTCCATAGACTGTAGCCCACCAGGCTCCTCTGTCCATGGGATTCTCCAGGCAAGAATACTGGAGTGGGTTGCCACTTCTCCAGGGGATCTTCCCGACCCAGGGATGAACCTGCGTCTCCTGCATTGCTTTGCCACGGAGCCGCCTGGGAAGCCCTGAGTTGAGGTGTGGACACTGGCATTCCCCACCAGGAACCCTGGTCTGAGGCCCCCGCTGCAAGGCCTCTGCACGTGCCCTGCTGTGAGCCAGTGAAGCTACACTCAGCGCAGAGGGAGAGAAAAGAAGCTTTGCCTTTATTACTCAGGTTCTCTCTTCATTTCCCCAAGAATTAGTAATAGGTTTTGCGGGCGACAGTGCTACAAAGGAGCTGTAGTGAGAGCAGGGAGGGTTTTTATTGCCGCTTCTTGTTGGTTATCTGACATTTTCAGCCCCTGCCAGAGTCCAGTAAGAACAGTGACCTTTGAGGATAACCGTAAAATCTGCTAACATTCATTATTGGGGACCGGCTCCGTGCACGGCTTCCCAGGGATCACTAAGGGCAAAGAATCCCCTGCAATACAAGAGACCCAGGTTTGAGCCCTGTGTCAGGAAGATCCCCTGGAGAAGGAAATGGCAACCCACTCCAGTGTTCTTGCCTGGCCAGTCCCATGGACCGAGGAGCCTGGGGGAACTATATCCTGGAGTCCCAAAGAGTCAGACACGACTGAGCCGGCTCACACACTCACACGTGCCTGGCCCACTGGCTCCTCACTGGCCCCTGAAGAAGAGGCCACGCCCCCGAGAGCACCGTTTCTCTGCTGGTCCAGGGGCCGCGCTGGTGAGATGCACCCGGACCTTTCACCTGCTGTGATCAGGCTACGCCTCAACCTCTGCTGAGGGTCAGCGTGAGGAACAGCCATGTGATCCACGCTGTGCATTTCATTGTCCCGTGGCCTTCAGAGGAACCATCTGTCATGGATAGTCTCAGAGCGAAGAAAAAGGCTGTCTTTCTTCATGCTTCCTTCTATTAGACGGACATCTGGGCTTCCTGCCTGGGGACTCTGATTCACTAAGTGCAGGAGGGTCAGATAATTGTGTTGGAAATGCCCCCTCTCTCTGAGCACAGGGGCCTCAGGGGCCTCTCCTGGGGCTCTTTACCTTCCCCAGGTGCCCAGATCCTTTGACCTCACCAAGCTGAGATTCATGGTCAGTTACAGCTCCCTGCTGTGGACTGAATGTTTGTGCCCGGAGATTCAAATGTTGAAGCCTAATGCTTAATGTGATGGATTTAGGAGATGGGATCTGTGGGAGGCGATAGGCCATGAGGGCGAAGACCCTATGAATGAGATTTTTAGTCCCTGGGAGCTCTCCTTCCATCCACCAGGCGTGGACTCAGCGAGAGGAAAGTGGGTTCTCAACAGACACTGAGGCTCAAGGTAGGTGCCTTGAGCTTGGACTTGTAGCTCCAGAACTGTGAGAAATAGAATGCTGTTGCTTGCAAGCCTCCCAGTCTGTGGGGTTCTCTTTTAGCAACCGGAGTGGGCTAAGATGCTTCCTTTTACTTAGGGTTTTGATAGAATTTTTACTCCCTTTTCACGCTTCATCTCTTGTCCTTTAATTTGCTGTTGCCATTTAATCACTAAGTCATGTCCGCCTTTTTGCAACCCATGGACTGCAGTCCGCCAGGCTCCTCTGTCCATGGGATTCTCCAGGCAGGAATACTGGAGTGCGCTGCCATTTCTTCCTCCAGGGGATCTTCCCTTCATCCAGGGGATCAAGCCTACGTCTCCTGTGTGTGCAGCACTGGCTGGTGGATTCTTTACCTCTGAGGCACCAGGGAGACCCATTTTGAAGTTTACTTTCTAGTAACATTTTTTATTGTAAATTTTTTATTGTAAAATGCCTCAAATCTGGGTTTGGCATAAAAACAAACTAAGGGAAGAATGAGTGTAATTGTCCACCTAAGCTTTTCAACCGATTTTCTTTAATCTTCCCTTTATTATCTTTCATTTGCCATTTTTGGTTAACTGTTTGACAAAGTAAACAGTTACATTCCTTTGTTTAAAAAAAAAACACATTTAAATGTTCTAAAGGGAGACTGACTCACTTTCAAATGTCTTGAGGTACCATAATTGTGAAGAGAAACTCTTGCAGGTGAAGGAGTCCAACCCAGAGGTAATGAGGCTGGAGACGCCGTGAGGAGTTCCGAGGAGAGCGCTGGAACCGGTGCAGTCGCAGGGGCTGTCTCGCAGGGTGGGCCTCTCTCACCTCGGGGCCTCCCGCCCGCGGATGTGGGTGCAGGTGAGCGTCTGGTTTGCAGCAGCCAACATGCAGCGATTATTGCATGTTTGTCAACAATATGATAGAACTTTTGTGAAGACGAACTTGGCCTGGTCCCTAAACACAGCATTTACAACCAGCTTCCCTTGCTTCAAAGCAGCTTTCATCCAATAAGAGGCTATTTCAAAGGTCATTGCGAGACTGCAAATAAGGAGCCCAGACACACGTTGTTCTAAGTGGAATGTGACTGGTCGGTGCTCGGGTGAAATGACATTGGCTCTAATCCAGAGCTAGGTCTGGATTCAGACGGTCACATGCGTGTGACCACTTGGAGGCATTTGTCTGGTCTTATCTTCTCCACCGAAAAAAGGAACTTTTTTTTTTCCTACTGAGTGTGAAAACTACTCCAGTGCCACCAGACTGTTAAATTAATTGGATGATGGGATGGCTTTTAAATTAAATTTTGAGTGAGGCTGATAAACTTCTGTATTACTTCCTTGGCTGCTGATCAGCATAAGTGATTTCCAACCAAGTTTAGCCAGACTTTTTCATTCCAGAGGTGACCATAACCCAACTATCTAATTTGGGCAACCCCCTCCTTGTTTTCTAAGGAATCAGTTGTTTCAACTTAAACTTTCCAAGCCTCTGCTCTGTGTACACTTTTGCCCTAGATACTGTTACTGGTCTTTAGGAATTCACCACTGAAGTGAAAGAATACATTATAGACACTATACAAAAATGACAGGGGTTAGCAGTAGGAAGCAGTGTTGGTTAAGTGAGGCTAGAGGTGGAAGCACACGTTGGCAGGAAGCCAGAGGCAGGCACAGGCACGCGGCGGGTGAGGTCAGGGAAGGGGCCCCAGAGTGGGGGGCGTGGGTGTTTGCTAACGTGAGTCTTCAGATGCTCCTGGGTAGAAACTCTCCCCTCCACTCGCCGTGGCCCATGCACCCATGGAAACTTCTCTCCCCTTTTTATCACCACCTTTGCCAACGCCGTCTCTCCTAGAACGTCCAGCCTCTGTCTCTGCTTAGAGTAATTCTCCCAACGTTTCCAGCCCAGGCTGTGGGGCTCCTGAAATAGGTGGCTTAGGCATGTGGCCTTTCTGTTGGTGGGAATCACTCCCCCTCTTTTGAGCGGGGCTGTAAAATGATCCGTGTGCACAAAGGCCGAATTCAGAAGAGAATCGTTTCTAAACATTCAGCGCAATGGGCTTATGCCTTCTGTTTATTGAAATAATCTATTGATTGAGCAGCCCTTATGTGAGAAGGGGGCAAAAGGCAGGCCGACGTTAGAACAGCAAGGAGAGATGTGAAATCGAGGGAACAATAGAATGGAAAAGACTAGAGATCTCGTCAAGAAAATTAGAGGTGCCAAGGAAACATTTCATGCAAAGATGGGCACAATAAAGGACACAAATGGTGTGGAGCTAACAGAAGCAGAAGATATTAAGAAGAGGTGGCAAGGACACACAGATGACTATGGAGGGTATCAGTGCCAAGCAAATGACTTCAGGGAAGGCACGCCACTGAATCCTTGCCAAGAAGCGCCGTCATCCGGGTAACTTGTTTGATTTTTCCCTGGGTGTGTGAGAGTTCCCGCCTTCCCAGGTGTGACCAGGTTAGGCGGTCCTTCCAGTTCCCATTTCTCTCTGGAGGAAATGCAGCTAGTTTGGCCAAGGCTGGGGAGGAACAGAGGGCCATGGTGAAATCTTGAGGGCTCCTGAAAACATGGATTTTCTTGCCACGGTTGTGGTCTTGGCTGAACGGAAGCTGTTGATGAACTTTAACTTTGCTGTACATGTTTATAATACTTTTATTTGGTGGGAGGGACCAAGGTTCAGAGGTTATTTTAGCTTTATTTTTATGATTAATGTGCAAAATTTCTGTTCATATTTTAATAATAAATGATTCTGCATACTTATGTCAGTTGTATTATTGAGCATGAAAATGAATGAAAAATATTAATTAGTTAACAGTGTTTATTGCATGTCAGTTATGAACAGAAACTTAAGTACTAGATACAGCGTCATAAGGATTCATAGTCCGGCCCAGGAGACAGTTAAGTAAAAAGATGAATTGTAATACCATGAGCTAAGTGCAATGGCAGGATAACTGTGTGGCCCCTATGGGGGCGCAGTGAGAAGAACCTTGAGCTGAAACCTGAGACTTGAAGGTTAGTAAGAGTTACTGAACAAAGTGTGCGGAGGAACGCAGGTGAAGGCGGCAGGTGTCATTCCACCGAGTGCAAGCAGGTGCAAGAGCTCACAAGTTAGAAAAAGCAGGCAGTGTTCAGTGAACTTCACGATGTTCAGCAGAGCTATCTGAAGATGCAGTTTAGGATTCAGTGGCATTTGTAGCTGACGAGTTCATTCCTTGGACGATTAACTAAGGACAGTATGTAGAACAAGGAGAGAATAGGACCTGAGAGAAAGACAAGCAAGAGACAAGTGAAAGAAGATCCCAGACGGATACAATTTGGTAAGAGAAAACATTAATAAAAAGACACGCCATAGCTGGCAGAAAATACGTACGTTACCAACATGCCCAACTCTGTGCGTTCCCACAGACTGTACCTGCCAAGCTCCTCTGTCCATGGGATTCTCTAGGCAAAAATTCTGGGTAGCCATTCCCTTCTCCAAGGGATCTTCCCAACCCAGGGACCAAACCGCACGGCAGGCAAATTCTTTACTGTCTGAGCCACTGGGTCTAGTGCTAACATGTAAAGAGCTTTGAGAAATCAATACAGTAAAAGTTAATACTGCCCCATGGACAAAAGGAGGGAAAAAGCATTTCATAAACAAATGAAAAGGTCCTCAACCCCGTTGGTGATCTGAGAAATGCTAAATAGAGCCACAAAAGATATCATTTCTCATCCATGAAACTAGGAAATTTAGAGACAATATCAAATAATGGAAAGAAAGGGGACAGTAAGAATTCTACATCCTAATATGGGAACATAAATTAGTGCAAGCTTTGGGAAAAAATATTGGCATTAGCTTGTAAATGTGAAGATGTAATTGTCTTATATCTTCAAGGGTGCCAGAAGGTGTGGGGCAGTATAGTTTATAATAACAAAAACTGGAATTAAAATATCTATCAGTAGTAGGATAGAAAAACAAATATTTTTGTCTGTTTACACAATGGAATACTACAGAGCAGTGAAAATGTGCACACAGCACCTCTGTGTATGCTGTGGTTTGAACTGTGCTCCCTAAAATTCATATGTTCAAGTTGTGACACCCCGTATTTCAGAGTGTGACAGTATTTGGGTATAGAGACTTTAAAGAGGAAATTAAGCTAAAATGAGATCATGAGGGTGGGTCTTCCTCCAGTGTGGCCCATGCCCTGGTAAGAAGAGGAAATTAGGGCACAGACACGTGAAGAAGGACGGCCACGTGGAGACACAGGGAGAAGCAACCGTCGACAAGCCGGGAAGAGAGGCCGCAGAGGAGAGCAGCCCCACCGGCACCTGGGTCGCGGACGTCCAGCCTCCAAAACTCTGAGAAAGCAGATTCAGCTGTGTGAGTCTCCCAGGCGATGGCATTTCATACGGCAGCCCTGGTGGACTAACACAATGCCAATACGAATGGGTTTCAAAAACATAAGGTTGGATAGAAGTGCAAATCACAGAACACTAACAGTGTGATTCCATTTAGGTAAAAATTAAAAAGAAAAAAAAGAGCCATATGTAGATCAGGAACACAGGCACATTCAGACACAGACAGACCAAATTCTTACCCTGACCCTCCTTTGAAAGACGGAGCTTAATTTCCCTCTGCCTGAACACGGGCTGGACTCAACGGCTTACGTCTAACGAGCAGAATAAAGCCCAAGTGACAGTGTGTGGCGTTGGATTCTAGGTCATGAAAGCCTGTGTGGCTTCCTTCAGGCCCTCGCCTGCATCACTTACTCTGGGGAAGCCAGGTGTCATGACGCTCGAGTAGCTCGCGTGGCAAGGGCCTCTTGCCAACAGCCATGCCAGTGTGCCTTCTTGGTTATGCATCTGCAGCCCCAGCCAGGCCTTCAGATGACTATGGCCCTGGCGGATGTCTATTTCAAAGAGTTTTGAATTTTTTGCTGCACTGCCTGGCAGGTGGGATCTGAGTTCCCTGACCAGAGACTGAACCTGCACACCTGCATTGCCGCATGGAGTTTTACCCGCTGGACCTCCGGGGAAGTCCCCTTCCCTGGCTGAAGTCTTGATGGCAATCTCATGAGAGATCTGGATCCAGAACCACCAGTGAAGTTTCTCTCAAATTCCTGACCACAAGACCTAAGAAGTAATCAACGTGTGTTGTTTTCAGTTGCTAAGTTTGGGAATAATTCGTTTCACAGCAGTAGATAACTGATACAATATACTATAGAGAAAAAGCGAGAGAATGACTGGTGTACATTTCAGGATGATGGTGACCTCTCGGGTGGAGACAAGAAGAAATTAGGTAGGGGAGCACGTGTGCCTTAAAGATGCTGGTGGCTGTTTGCTTATTTATTTTTAATTCGGTATCAAGCACCTGTATGTTAATTTTATTATTTAAAAAACTATAAATCTGTGTTATGTACACACATACACATTTTTGGTACTTAGGAACTATTTTATTAAAACAGAAAAGTGAAACAACTGTGACCAGATAAATAGAAAGAAATGCAAGTGTTACGTTTCCTGGCAGCTGGGAAATGAATGGGACAGAGAGAGCTGCTGCTTATAAATAAATAAATATATATATATATATACACACACACACATATCTTACTTTTATATATCATGTGTATTAAATATTACATAATTATATATGTATAATTATGACTGATTTGTTGTATGGCAGAAACCAACACAAAATCGTAAAGCAATTTTCCACAATTTAAAAAATAGATAAAAAAAGAAGAAAAAGCAGGACTGACCCAAGAAACCCAGAGGGCGGCCGGCCGCGCTGAGCTGGGAGGGCGCGCAAGTGGACGACCCGCCTCCGCCCCGCGTTGGCGCAGACACCTCGTCAGCACCCCAAGGAGCAGCGTCTCAGATCTTCATGAAGGGACCAGGGCTGCCCCTGCTCCACTCCCCGCTGGGTGGATAGCTCCCTTTCTTGTGCCTTTACCAGAATAACAGGACCAACTGTCCGCGCTTTCAGCCCTCGCCGGGTGCCGCGAGCCCTGCGTTCAGGGTTCCATCCTTACCACCGCCCTGTGCAGTGAGCACGCTTGTTGCCCCTGTGTCTCCAAAGAGCTTGCACAGGGGTCATAGTGGCGCCTGGAGCCGTCTACCTGCAAACGCCAGGGCGCCGCCGCTCCACGCGCTTCCTGAGCGCGGGGTCTGCACCGAGGCCCCTGCACGGCTAGCCCTGGGGGCCGTGGGGAAGCCCCACCCTCCGCTGGGCTGGTGTCTGAAGCGGAAGCCCTTGGGAGCTGACTAGGATCTGATGGCTGTGGGGCAGAGCCCTCGGGAGGGGATTTGTGCCAGACGGGCATCACCAGAGAGGCTGTGTCCCCTCTGTGCTCTGGGCCGGGTGAGGGACAGCCAGAAGATGGCCGTCTGCTCCTGGCAGAGGATTCTCACTGCGGCCTGACGGCGCTGGCACCCTCACCTCAGGCTCCCAGGCCAGGGACTCCAAGACATCTCTGCTACTGTAAGCCCCCTCCTGCCTCCGCCGTGCAGGGGTCCTTTGTTACAGCTGCTGAAAGGATGGAGCCTGCCCTCCCCCACCACTGGGAATCCCTTTCCAGTTTATGCTCTCGATGCCAAGGCCAGTGCCCGCTTCTCTGTCACACACACGGCCGCTGGGGCTGCCCGCAGCCTGCCAGAGTCTGCTCCGTCTGCTCACAGAGAGACAGAAGTGTCTGGAAATTTGTGCTCTCCCAAGGGCGGCCTGTGGCGTGAGTATAGATGGTCTAGGTCCCAGCCCCAGACTGGGCGACCTCGAGGTGTGACCTGCAGGCTCTCCGGAGCGCCTCGCCTAGGATCACGCAGAGGCCCCCGCGGAGCGCGTGGGAGATGGCCGTTGCAAAGGTGAGCACAGCGATGCCTCCCATCCAGTCTTCTTCCGCAGTGTGGTCTTGCCTAATGCTCACTGATGCTGAGACACATGTCCCTTCTACGTGCATCTGGACTGGCCTGAGCGATAACCTCTGACCAACGGAATGCAGTGAATCAGCAGAACTTTGCTGCTGACTTTGGAACCTGGTCAGAACAAGTCTTGCAGCGTTTGCCGTGATCTCTTGCAACGCTTCTTGTCCTAGACTTCGCCGCCTCCTGGAAGGCTTGCTCCCGAAACCCAGCAGGTGTGCAGTGAGAAGCCCAAAGCCACGTGAAAGGCCACGTGTAGACCCCCTGGGCTGACACATCCCAGCTCAGCCATACTTGCAAGTCAGACAGCTTCTAGATGGACCCAGCCCCCGTTCAGTGGGCCATCCAGCCTTCAAGCTCTGCCACCTGAGGCCCGAGACACGTAGGACAGAAACCAGCTGCTGTCCCGTTTGGCGTGTCCACATTCCTGACCCGCAGAGTCTGTGGGCACGAGGGAGGAGCAGCTGGTTTCCGCCACCGAGCTGGATGCCTGTCACTCAGCGATAGAAACCCGGAATGCAGAGCGCTGCATCCTTGCTTGGCTTGGCCTCCTTCCGTTCTCTTTCTCCAACCAACGTCTCTGGGGAACACAGCCCAGTAAACCCCAGTCACACACACAGCCTCGGGGGAGCCTGACTGAGACACCCCCGGCCGCATCTAGCCTGGACGCTGGGTCTGGGAGGAGGGCTCTCCAGGAGCTAGAAGGGAGAGCGTAGTCACACTTGTCGCTGCCTGTCATGTCATCCCCGAGCAATTCTTCCCCTGGGAAACTAACCTGGGTGTGTCCTTGGCCTCGAGACAGTAGGCTGGCGAGTGAGGTGACCTGATTATGGAGTCAAGGGAGAGAGGGAGCCAGGACCGAGGCGGAGGAGGATGGGGCAGGGGTTGCGAGGAGCCAAGGTGGGCCTCTGGGAGGAGATGATCTGTCCACGTGGATTCATGGGAGGAGTTCTGCCACGAGGCCGGTGTCCGGGTGAGGACCCAGTGAGGCGGAAAGAGGTTCATAAGCCAGAGAACGAAAAGGAACCGGCGGCCAGCACCAGGGGCCAGCTCAAGGTGGAGGCAGGAAGCTGGCCACGCTCGTGAGAGCCCCTCAGGGGCCCCGGGGGCTGAGGCCACCTCTCCTCTTCTTGCCTGAGTCTTCTAGTTCCTTCTGGTTCCTGAGGATGCAGCTCCGGGCACCGCCAGGCTGGTCTTCCCAGCAGAGACTCCTGGGGTCCCCAGCTGGGAGGGTGGACCTGGGCTGGCAGCTGCCCCCGCCAGCTCATCTGTGGGCACAGACACAGCCCAGGGCACTGGAGCATGGGGTAAACACAGGCAGGAAGCCTTGCCATGTGGGGTGGAGCTGGCAGGCAGGGCACCGTGGCCCGCCTTGCAAAATGCTGGGGGAAACTGGTGATGGGGAAAAGCTTGCTTATTTTTTTTCCAGGAAAGATGAACAGAGACAGAGAAGTCAGGGCAGTGCAGTGGGGCCGGCGCTCTTGAGAGGGCTTCCTGGCAGGGTTTTCATCTGGGAAACGCGCTGATTCACAGGCTGCCACGCGGCCTCCAGGCCTCCAGCGTTTCTCGCCCCGGTGCACTCGGACCTGGGAGGCCGCCCTCCGGTCCCAGCGCGGGTGTGGCTGTGCCTGAGGGCTCCACCAGCCGTGCCAACTCTCCAGGGTCGAAGGGAGATGCAGGAAATAGGGATTTAATAGCCCGCCGAAAAACAATAACAAATTGGGCTTTTAGGGGTCACATAGGCATAAAAATTCAAAAAGAAGCTACAGTAGAAAAATAAATCTCCATGTCACTCCATCTCCTGGACCCCGCGGTCCACCTCAGCTTCTCATGCATCTTCAGGTATTCTGTGCACACGGGGGCATATGAGGACAGGAGGCCGCGCCCTTGCTCACATGTTTTCACACATTTGTGCACCACATCCAGCGGTGTGCTGGAGCCAGCCCTGTCGGCTCACAGGAGACCTCTCTCCAGTTTCAGGAATTTGGTGAGCTGGTCGTCAAACACAGCCATTACTGAAAAGTAAATTGTGTGACCTTATTATTAAGGAAATCATATTAAAACAAATACTTACAACTCATGGCTTCCTAATTATTTTACTTCGTGTTACTGTTACCTGCCTTCCTGAGGTCACTGACACCTGTCGTTATCTGTAGAGTGGAAGAGCCACACACTCTGCCAACTCTGCCTTTTGTGAGGATGCGCTGGTGCCTCGGAACTGGTCGTGGGAATATTTACACCCTGGAAATGAGCAAACACGGCAAGTCAGAGTGTTATTTGTTGCTCTGCTGGAGATCCAGACCAGGGGTCTGCGCACGCTCTCTAGAAGGGCCGGATAGTGAATATCCGCGTGTTTGCAGCAACGCGGCGTCTGTTGGGATAGTCAACTCTGCTGTTGGAGCACACAGACAGCCTCAGAGGGGCGCAGATGCAGAGGGGCTGTGCTCCAAACTGCATTTACAGACCAGACGGCTGCTGGAGGGGGCTCAAGGATTTGGCGACTCCTGTGCTAGACTTGAGACAGCTGTGGGGAAAACTGTAGAGATACAGGTTCGGTGGAGGAGTGCTGGGTCTGACTCTGCTATGTTGTGAAGAACAGAAAGGTGAGGAAATATTCTTTTTTAAAAAATGTTCATTTGTTTGTTTATTTGTCTGCCCTGGGTCTTAGCTGTGGCCTATGGGATCTAGCTCCTTGGCCAGGGATTGAACTCGGGCCCCTGTGTTGGGAGCACAGAGTCTTAGCCACTGGACCACCAGGGAAGCCCCAGGGAATATTCTTTAGTTTTCAGAAACCGACGTCGCTATAAACAGTGAAGTTCCAACACACGTACTTGTTTTCTGTCTGTTTTCCTCATGAATAAAACTGAGCTATTAATTGGCCTTCATGTTTGAACACATTATCAACTTGAGCGATTTCTTTGCTGATTAAATAGCTCGCAAGCTTTCATGGTTTGATCTTTGACGTGATTGTTGGCGATAGATTTATAAAACTGACAATAGATTTTGTAAGAAATAGCACACCACATTGATGTTAAAAGATGGAATTTACAATGAATATTGTTTATTATTTATTATCTGTACATGAAAATCCTTTGTTTAGCATAATTTGTAATTATAAAATATAAACATACTTTTTTTTACATTATTAAACATTTTTCAGCTCAGCATTGCATATAACTGTTTAGAACCTTACTTTTATTCACAATGTATTTTGAAGAATCTTTCATACATTATTTTCTGCAGCTATATTCTTTTTTTTTTGGAAAAGTCTTGCAATCTGCAGGATCTTAGTTCCCCAACCAGGGATTGAACCCAGGCCCCGGACAGTAAAAGCAGAGTCTTGACCACGGGACTGCCAGGGAATTCCCAAGACTATATTCTTTTTAACAGTTTGTACTGTTTTAGATGTGTTCCAGGTTTGTTTATCCTGGAGTAGGAAATGGCGACCCACTCCAGTATTCTTGCCTGGAAAATTCCATGGACAGAGGAGCCTGGCAGGCTACAGTCTGTGGGGTCACAAGAGGGGGACATGACTGAGTGACTTTCACTTTCACTTTCACGTAATATATGTTTAACCACCGTCCTGTTGATGGGTCTCTAGGCTGTTTGTGAGTTCCACTATTAGAAGCAATGCTCTAGCGAACACATGTGTATATTCTCATACACATGCCGCAGCATGCACACACAAGTATACCTGTAGCCTCAGCTTTTAGAAGCAGAATTGCTGGGCTAAAGAGTGGGTGCGTTTGTAATCGCGTTCGATGATGACAAATCAGTCTTCCCAGATGCACAATGGTAAAGAATCCGCCTGCCAGTGCAGGAGACGTGGGTTTGATCCCTGGGTTGGGAAGGCCCCCTGGAGAAGGAAATGGCAACCCACTCCAGCATTCTTGCCTGGGAAACCCCATGGACAGAGGAGCCTGGTGGGATACAGTTCATGGGGTCGCAAAGAGTCAATGACTAAGCACCCACACCCTTGGTCTAGATGATCACGTACCATGACAAAGTGCTTTTCAAAGACCTTGCTCCAATCACACTGCCACCTAAAACAAGATGCCTTATTTCTCTGTGCCTTTGTCAACACGTAAATTATCACATTTTTTATTTTGGAAAATCCAGTGGATGAAATGGTACCCTATCGGAATTTAACTGGTATCTCATTTGTTATAAGAATGAGTAAACACTTCATATGTTTAAATACCATTTGTATAATCAACTGTGCAAACTCCTTATGGTCTTTGCTCATTTTTTATTCTTTTTCTACTAATATCCAAGATCCCTTTGTGGACTTTCCCACAGAATGTGAGCCCCAAAGAGGCAGGAAGTTTTAATTGGTTTGAATCCCCCAAAGCTCAGAATGATGGCTGGCATGTAAGAGTTGCTCATTAAACATTTGTCGGTTTATTAATTAATTACTAAGGGGTTTAGTCCCTTGTCTGTCATATATGTTGCCATATTCTCTCCCAACTTCTCATCTGCTTTTTGAAATTGTGGTATTTATTTCCTTTGCAGGAGGTTTTAATTTTTATACAGTCAGATTTGGAAATCTTTTCTCTTTTATAGTTTTTGTACCTTTGTGTCTTACTTGGAAAGATAGCCATTTCTAAAAATAAGTAAGCTCTCCTGTGTTTTCTCCTAGGAATTTGCAGTTTGATTATTTTCATGTTTAAATCTTTGGAACATCTGGAAATTCTGCTAGCATAAGTGATAAAGTCAGCATCACACTCACGATTTTCCCATTTGGATGCCCAGTTGTTCTGACATACTCAGTGAAGTATCTCATTCCCCCAGCGGCTTGAATTCTGCTTTATCATCCACCAGATTCCCATGTGTGGGTGGTCTGTTTCCAGCCTCTATCCCTCCGTCTGCGTATCTATTCTGTATTCTCGTGCCAGCACCAAGCGGCTTTAATTAGTAATGCCCACTCTTTTACGTGGTGTTTATAGCATCTGAGTGGTCAAGCTCATGTACATATCACAGTATGATGAATCAATTTGGGGCCTTAGGCTTAAACTTGTAGCTGTTTATTTATTTAGGCTGTGTTGGGCCTTCATTGCTCGTGTGGGCTGTCTATAGTTGCAGAGAGCGGGGCCTCCTCTGCCTGGCGGTGCGCGGGCTTCTTATCGCAGCGGCTTCTCCTGTTGTGGAGCGCGGGGTCTAGGCCTGTGGGCTTCAGCAACCGCAGCTTGTGGGCTCAGTAGCTGTGGCCCATAGGGAGGTGGGATCTTCCAGGGCCAGGGATCGAACCCTTGTCCGCTGCACTGGCAGGCAGATCCCTATCCACTGGACCACCAGTAAGTCGCTTAAACGGAGGGCTTTAAAAAGGTACAAAGTGTTTTGCAGGCCTTGTCATGCTTGATTTTTACAATACACCCATGAGGGAAGTTGTGGGGGTGTTTTTGTTGCACCATTTTACAGATGAAGAAGCTGAGGCTCAGAGAGGTCGGGGACCCTTTGCTGATTATTCATTTCGTGGTTTGTAGGACGAAACTCCTGCTCTTTTCTGTAACAGAATGCAGCTTAATGGAAAGATGTGCTGTTAAAAGAGCAACTAAGACAAAACGCCCTAAAGTCCCGTAACCAAATCAAATTAAGGGTTTCTGTCCACGGATTTCCTGTTCTGGACTCACTCCTTTTGTCGTCCTCAGATTTAATGGAGAGGCTCGAGTGAGTAAATGTCAGAGGACTTTGAAGAAGATAATGACTCATTTATTGTGAGATTCTTAACACAGCTCCTGGCAAGACAGTAAGCACTCAGTGAGTGAGAGCTGTGTTTATATTCTTATTTTTATCCATTTGATTAAGAGCATGAGCTTTCAGACCCGAGTCCTATTTAGCCTTTGCTCTTTCAGTATTTAGCTGGGTGACTTTGGACAAGTTATTTAACCTCTCTGAGCTCTGGTGCCCACATATGTAAAGTGGGCCTTGTGATAAAGCCTCATGTTTTCTGATGATTAAATGAGATAGTACACGAAGCCTGCCTTAGCATAGCATCTGGCACATAATAAACCCTCAATCAATATTAAGTGATTTTCTGATTGATTATTTTCTTCTGAGGATCCTACAATTATTTCTCCACAATGGGGATATTTCCATATTTCTTTCTCAAGAAAATCAGGGACGGTTAGTTCTTCAGTGGATTTTAATCACGGCCACACTCTTGCATGACTCTCTCTTGCCTTATCTGAAAAAAATGGAAATAAAAATGAATGGAAGAAACTTGCTTTAATTTAGACTTCACTTATTCTTGCTAAGTTCTCTGTTTGCATTATTTGCTAAGAAAGTGTTTGTGAAATAAATTAATAGAGTAGATAAGACTTGGGAAGAGTGCTTAAACATCTGAGGAGTGCCCTTTAATGCAGACGAAGTATCTGAGATTATCTGTTTATCAGCTGGTGACCACAGCTGACTGAGCGCTTATGGGCTGAAAGTTTGTGTCCTCTCAAGTTCCTGTGCTCAACCCCTCACCCTCACTGTGATGGTGTTAAGAGGTGGGGCCTTTGGGAGGTCGAGTTAGAAAAAGTCCTGAGTGTGGAGGTCCCAGGGGGGCGTTAGAGCCTTGCTCTCACCTGCTTCTGCCGTGAAAGGACTCAGTGGGCAGGGGGCCCCTGCAAGTCAGGAAGTGGGCCCTCCCTAAGAACGAAACCTGGGTCCCTACGCACAGGCTTCCCAGCCTCCAGAACTGTGAGAAATGGGCCTGCCTTTCAAGCTGCACGGCCTGCGGTGTTCTGCCACTGCAGCTCAAGCAGCCTTAGACATGGCCCGGTCTCTCTCCCCAGCTCGGTGTGCTCTTTCTTTAAAAGTTATTCTTATTTAATATTTATGTATTTATCTGGCCGCCGCGTGGGGCTTAGCTGTGGCACGTGTGATCTTTTGTTGTGGCCTGTGGAATCTAGACCCCTGCTGCTGCTGCTGCTGCTGCTGCTGCTGCTAAGTCGCTTTAGTTGTGTCCGACTCTGTGAGACCATATAGACAGCAGCCCACCAGGCTCCTCGGTCCCTGGGATTCTCCAGGCAAGAATACTGGAGTGCCCTGACCCGGGGATCAAATCCGGGCCCCTGCATTGGGAGCTCGGAGCCCTAGCCACTGGACCACCAAGGAAGCCCCTCAGTGTGTCCTTAAGGACAGGTCACGGCATGCCCATCCCCGCCCGCTGTGCCCTGCATGGAGTGCCTGGCTCAGAAGCCTGGTGTCTGCCCATGATGGGTGCCCAGAGACTGTTGGCAGAAATAACATACGTGTCCCAAGGGGTTTTGCTTAGAGACATTTGGTTATTCTAAATTTGGTGATTAATTCATCTTTCATAAGCTAAAGATAGCTGATCTTATTGGACAGCCCTACTCAGATATCCTGTGGTCTTGCCAGCAATATACAAGAATATCTTTTTCCTGCATCATGATCAGCACTGAATATTATCACTCTTTTTGCCAGTAAAAAAATGATATCTCCTTTAAATTTACATTTCTCTTGCAAATAGGTGTTGAGCGTCCTTTTTTGGGATACTTAAATTTTGTCTTCTATAAATCACTTGTTTGTACCCTTTGCCAGATTTCCCATGGGGTTGTTTTTCTTTTCTTTAAAAGACTTAATTTCCCTATCAATGCCTTGGCAGGGCTTTGTGTTTTGCCTATTGTCCAATTAGAAAATTACTTTAGTTACCTTCTCACCTATCCGATGATTTAAGAAATATAATGTAGTCATTGAATGAACTTCTCTGAAATAACCTCCAAGCTCTCGTACCCTTTAAAAGTAAAGTCTCTTGGAGATTTATAAACTTTCAAGTTATTAGAAGTTCTTGCTTTCTGACTTTACATAAATTTCTTATGATTCAGACATGCCTTCACCTAAAAATGAAAATATACAAGTAAGGTTATAGAAATCAAACACTGTGTTCAGTGGCTTAGTTGCTTAAGTGAAGTTTATCGGTTTCTTCGCTAAGAGTACCTTGCCACGTGGCGCCTGTGCCAGACTGGAGTGGCTCCTATATGCCTAGGAAGGAATTCTATTCATTAAAGATAGAATCAAGCCTCAGTCACTCATCCCGGGCGTTTCCTGTGCTCCTGTAGCTGCAAGCCCTGGCTAATCCTTCTTCGTGTTTGAATTGGAGGCTGGTGGGCTCCTGAAGGGGCTTTGCAGGTGGTACTAGTGGTAAAGAGTCCTCCTGCCAACGCAGGAGAGGTAACAGACACGGGTTCCATCCCTGGGTCGGGAAGATCCCCTGGAGGAGGGGCAACCCTCTCCAGTATACTTGCCTGGAGAATCCCACGGACAGAGGAGCCTAGCGGGCTATAGTCAATATTGGTCGCAAAGAGTTGGACACAAGTGAAACGACTTAGCACACACACACACACGGACTCCCGAAAAACTTCATTAATAGGGCTGATTTCTTCACAAAGTGTCCTCATGCTCATTACAGAACCCTGACGGTTTCTTTCTCAAGATTCGTTCATCTAGAAAGAAAAGTTGGGTCTCTGTTTCCTTCGCTGTTGATTTAAAGAGAAGCTGCTGATGGAGTTCTTTGTGCCTTTCCGGAGTCAATGGGAGCTGTCCTCCCCCGGAATTGACTCCGTCCGTGGCAGCTTCTGGTAGGAAGGCAGGAGGCCAGAGGCCAGACCCCCTGGAGCGTCACGATCAGCCAGCGCGTGACTGATAATAAATGGTTGCACATTTGGTGGAGATACAAAAAAAGAATTGTCCATCTACAGAAGTCCCCGTGGGACACAGCTGCATCCCAGGACTGGAAGAAGTGAGGGCTTGCGTTTCAGATGTTCTGTGCATCGAAATGGCCGGAGATTGTGAGTCGGGACCCTGTCCGGTGAGAAGGAGGGCAGGTCTCTCCCGTCTATTGACAAATCACCCGGAAACCCAGGTCTTAGCGCCCAGGCTCAGCTCTAGGGGTCAGTGCTTGGAAGGTGGACACCGGCAGCATAAATGACCCCTTCTTCCACCCTCAGGTCAGTTCAGTTCAGTCGCTCAGTCACGTCTGACTCTTTGCGACCCCATGGACTGCAGCAGGCCAGGCCTCCCTGTCCATCGCCAACTTCCGGAGTTTACTCAGACTCACGTGCATTGGGTCAGTGATGCCAGTGCCACCCCCAGGCTCTGCGGAAGACACAGCCCTCCCTTCTCAGCCAGAGCACAGGTCCTGGCGGGGTTTCCCTGCCCTTGGATACACAGCCCTGCAGAGCAGGCTGGCCTGGCACAATGCCTCCTCGCTGGGTGACAGTTCTCAGCTGAGAAACCCCAGGTGACAGCTTCCAGCTCGTGTTGCACGTTCCGGACCAGCCCTTCTCAAACTTTCTCTTCAGCCACTTCACTCCCAAATGTTAGCAGTTTCTCGCTGTCCTCTGGATAAAGAACAAACGTGCCTCACGGAACTTTGAGCCTGGTCCCCAGCTCAGCTCTCACTGCGCCCTGAAAACAAGGCAGTCATCACGCCCGCCAAGGACGGAGTTACCCCCACACGGGTGCCCGGCCCGCTCCTGCCCAGTGCCTCGAATGCCATCACCCCAACCCCCTCCCTGCCCTTCACGGTCCACTGCGGGTCATGGCCTTGTTCACAGACTTCCCGGATCTTCTGGGCTGTGCTGACCTTTCTCGCATCTGAACTCCACTAGACTCTGTGAGCGTTTCTCTGAGTCATGCACCATCTTTTGGAAATTACCATTTTATGAGTTTTGTTTTTGCTTTCTGCTGTTACTGCTCTGTGAATCGCATTGAGTCCTGGTGGGGAACAGAGACTGAGTCTCCCCCCTTCCCATTCCCCTCCCGGACTTCAGTATTTCAGCAACTCTGAGCACACAGAAGCAGTTCGTGTAGCCCGTGCCGTCAGCTCAGGAGCTTGTACTCATCAGCATGCTGCTGCTGAGCTCCATGAAATGCTGAGAGGCAGATGAGGCAGTTCAGACCCACTTTCTTCCGGACGTGCTGAATTCTTGCTTTCATTCATCCGGTATTTTTGAGAATGTGCTCTTTGCCAGGTACTGGGCTCTGTGCGTGGGAATGGAATGGTAAGAAAGAGAGGCGGGGAGGCTCAGCGTCTGGCCCCATGTGGCGGAAGGTCCTACAGGAAGGACAGGCTTCAGGGACCCAGGCCCCCAGTACAAGCAGCACAGGGGAAACGCCGCAGGGAGTGGCCTCGTGGCTTCGTGAGAGCCTTGCAGGGGCCACTGGTCCAGTGGGGAGGGTGACAGAGGCCTCCCTCCAGAGTGGCCAGTGCCCTGCGCCCTGAGGGAAGCTGGGCCTTGACCAGTAGGGGGGGAGGTGGGTTCCAGGGACCACGCTGGGAGCAGCTGGCCCCAAGAGGGGTGAGCAGCTGGGTGTGACTCAGGGCAGGCGGGGTGGGGAGGGCGGGCCGCTCCACGGGGAGAGGCCCCCGCACAGGGCTTTATAGGTTGTGTTACAAACACTGAGACCAATGGAAGGTTGTAATGGGGAGACTGGATTACCACTGGTGCTGGGGAGGGCCTCCACACCAGCCGCAGCATCTGCAGAGGAGGGGAGGCCGCCGGGGTGATCGAGCCCGTCCAGGAGGCTGGGCCTCGGTCCAGGTGAGAGGCCGCGGTCCCTCCCTCGTGGTAGGATGGCAGGAGAGAGGGGCTCAGGAGGCTTCCCAGTTCACAGCTGGCCGGGCTGCGTGATGGGCTGGGTCTCGGGGTGAGGGCAGGAGGGGGCAGCCCCTGTGGGGGTTTCTGGAGTGGGCCTGGTAGACGCCGGGGCCATTCACCCTGGGAAGCGCCGACAGAGCCCAGGCCGGCGATCGTGGCTCTGGTTTTCGGGGACGTCAGACCCGAAGTCCCTGAGGCGCGTGGAGCAGGGACCGGTAACCCACGGCCGCGGCCGCTTATTAGTCAGGAGCCCTCCCGAATGTCAGCAGGCGCAGGGTGAAGCTGCTGTTGGAGAAAGCACCCCCAGCGCAACTTGCCCTGGGGTGTGCCCCTGAGCCTAACTTCTGGCCAGTGGAGGCGCCGTGCACAGCTTCTGAGGCCGGCCAGTGAGGGGATCCACGCCCTCCGGCCCTTCCTGCTGGCTAGGTGATGGGGCAGGAATGACCATCTTGGGCCCAGAGCTGGGAGCCTCTCGAGGGGGATGGCTGAGCCTCCATCAGGTCGCCTGCCTGTCATTTTGATGTGAGGGGGCGCTACGCCTCTGTAAAGACATGGCCTCGTAGGGTCTCTCTGTGTCTTAGTTCACCTAATAGCCGTGGGGAGGTGACACGAGAGCACTTGGACTTGTGACTCTGGGGCTCAGAGGGAAAGTCTGGAAAAGTGGCAGGGGTGTGAGAATTCTTATTTTTTCTGCATTTATTTACTTATCTTTAGCTTGGCCATGTTGGGTCTCCGTGGCAGCACGTGGGTTTTTGTCCACGCCTGTGAATCCTCTCGCTGGGACGCGCGGCTCAGCAGTTGCTGCACGGCCTTTGTCGCCCCGAAGCTCGTGAGATCGAGATCTCAGCTCCCCGACCAGATCGAACCTGCATCGTTTGTGTTGTAGCTTCTCACCCACTGCACCACCAGGCAGGTCCCAAGATTGGGAATTCTTAACAGGTAGGAATAAGGACAGAGTGTGGAGGAGACCGTCCAGAGGGAGAGAGGAGGGGTCAGGGCGGACCGTCGGGGGACCACACGCTTCATGTCTGGGTTTGAGAAGCGCCAACAACTGAATGAGGCTGAGAGGACTCAGCTGAAGCAGCAGGTGGAGACCTGGGGGGGCGTGGGTCACGGGCCCAGGAGCAGAAGGGAGCCCTTTGCGGGGAGGGGCCGTGGGCACTGCTGGACTTAGACGGTGTCCATGAGAGGCTTGGTGGCGCTCGGCCAGTCTAGTCCAGGACAGCTGGGCAAGTTGTCACACCGAGGCCTTGTTTGCTAATGAAGATTATGATTGCTAATGCAACTCCGTAATAACTGTGTGCATCTCTGGCAAGAGCATTGAGAGATCTAATTACTATTTCTCCATCCAATTTTCATGATAAATTATCCAGAAAGAGAAGAAATCGTCAAACTCAGCTTGACGCTTCACATGAAACACTAAACAAGCCTAAATGCTTTAGTGTCATAGCTCCAGGTTCCAGAAATTCATTTAAACTAAAACCAATTTTTAAAAAATTGGTGGTTAAAAAAAAACACACACCAAAAACCCAAAATATAACATTTAACTAACAGGCAGCTGTCCACAGGCTTGCTACAACTGTTGTGGAGATGGCAACAGGGAAGAGTCTATTGTAAAACAAGTTCAGTAGTTGATTTAGGGAGGTTCTATCAGGGGAACCTCAATGCTNNCTTAATTGCAGAGTTGAGCCTCTGTCCTTCCTGACTCTGGAAGACGCAGACCAGGAGCAGGGGGAAGGGGAGGCCGCACAGGTGATCTGAGGCCAGCTGCCCCGGTCCCACCCCTGGTATTTCCCAGACCTCAGCGGTCCGCCCTCATTTCCAGTAAATACGCAGCAAAGCCAAGGCCGGAAAGGAAACCCCCGAATCCACAGTCCCGTGCCTTTTCAATACATCACCATACCTGCCTTTGGTCTCGCTAAAATAATCTTTTTAAAAATTACCGTCGTAACCATTCTAAAGTGCACAGCTCAGTAGTAAGTACTTTCTCATTGCAGCGAGACAAATGTCCAGAGCTTTTTCATCTTGCAAAACTGAAACCATCCCCGTTAAACAACATCTCCCAAAGTTCCCCTCCCCGAGCTCCTGGAAACCTCCATTTCACTTTCTGTCTCTATGAACTGAACCACTTTGGGTTCATCAGATGAGTGGAATCAGATATTTCTCGTTCTGTGACTGACTGCACGCAGCTTAAAGTCCTCAAAGACCATTTGTGCTATAGCACGTGCCCATGTTACTGAACGGTGTGGGTACTGGCTGCTCACTGCTCAATAGCCAAAACACAGGCCAGGCTGGTGGAAAGGGAAGTTTACTTTATTTTAGATTTGGGCACCTGGCGGTGGGTGGCAGGGTGGACATCTGTCCAAAGGCCAGCTCTCTCCACTGGCAACCAGTAGGCAAGAGCTCACAGCCCAATAAGTGCTGACAGTCATCTTCAGACTGATCGTCGATGGTCTGACCAGCACCATCTTGCTTGAGGGACAGTTAGTCTTCAGTTCCAGGGCCCATTTGTCCCATTTCTTTGAGGCTGGTCTCGGGATGGGGCAGCTCGCATCTTGGGCGTGGTCTGGCCATCTCTTCTTCCACCCGGTGTAGCACCTACACGACAGCTCGTAGGTTTTGGCTCAGAATATTATCTGCAGCCCTGGTGGAGGAACGGAAGGTCCTTGACTATGCTCGATGACTACTTTATTATTTGGTCTCCTTTGACTGTTTTCCTTTGTTTCTGCCCTTCTCATTTCTCTGATTAAACTTACTCTTGAAAGTTTTCAACAGCAAAAGGCAAGCAGAGGACACGGAGGGGGCAAGGACCACAGGGTCCTGCTCCATTCCCCCAAGACTTCCTTCCTTTTTAAGGCTGAATAATTGCAGCCATGAAATTAAAACACGCTTACTCCTTGGAAGGAAAGTTATGACCAACCTAGATAGCATATTCAAAAGCAGAGACATTACTTTGCCAACACAGGTCCGTCTAGTCAAGGCTATGGTTTTCCCAGTGGCTATGTATGGATGTGAGAGCTGGACTGTGAAGAAAGCTGAGCATGGAAGAATTGATGCTTTTGAATTGTGGTGTTGGAAAAGACTCCTGAGAGTCCCTTGGACTTCAAGGAGATCCAACCAGTCCATTCTAAAGGAGATCAGTCTTGGGTGTTTTTTGGAAGGACTGATGCTAAAGCTGAAACTCCAGTACTTTGGCCACCTGATGCGAAGAGCTGACTCATCGGAAAAGACCCTGATGCTGGGAGGGATTGAGGGCAGGAGGAGAAGGGGACGATGGAGGATGAGATGGCTGTGGCATCACCGACTCGATGGACATGAGTTTGGGTGAACTCCGGGAGTTGGTGATGGACAGGGAGGCCTGGCGTGCTGCGATTCATGCGGTCACAAAGAGTCGGACATGACTGAGCCACTGAACTGAACTGAACTGGACTGACTGCTCCATTGTTTGCATATACTGCACTTTACCTTCACATATTCATTCCCTAAAAAGTCGACTTCTCTGCCTACCACGATCAGCGAAGGCTTCTCTAAGGAGATGACCCTTGAGTTGAATTTTGCATGAGGAAAGGGAGTCGATCATTAAAGGACTTGATGAGGAAGCAATCCAGGGAAAGGGAATAGCAGATTCAGAAGTCAGAAAGCACGCAGGAGTCTGAGAGTCAAAAAATCAGAAAGGCTGAATCCTGTAATCAATGGATAAACTAATAAGAGAAGAATGAGTCTTGCTGAGACATGGAAGCCATGGTTAGAAGTCTTAAATGTATTCCAAGTGGAATCATTTATGTATTTGCATGTGAATATTTGCAAATAATTTTCTTAGAAATGGGGAAACTTGTATTAAATAGTATCTGATGGATCCGTTGTATATCTGCATGTAACAATGACCTTGTTACAGCGAGGGAAAAAAGTCAACTTTCCAAACTATGTCCTTCTGGTAAAGTTTCCTGCCTACCTAAAGCACATGGAAGACAGATGGCTAATTAATTACCAACTTTCTCCAAGAAAGGTACCCTGTAAATCAGGGGTGGGCACACTTTTCCCGTAGGGGACAGGGAGTAAAGACCTTTGGCTTTGGCGGCCGTACAGCCCACGGCACAGCGACTCTTCCACCAGGTGTCTGCCTGGCTCCTGCACTCTTGTGGTTACTGATGGTTTTGCTCACTGTCTTGCCTGCAAGCCTGAAGGCAGGGGCTCTCGCCTCCCACCCGCAATGAATTTGTAGCATCTGGCACGTTAGAGCCGCGGCAGGAGCTTCACGTGTATTCCGTGTCCTTCTGTGGGATGCAAAAGGCAGTTACTTACAACTGGGGAAATACAGTGCTTGTTGATTGGCTAACTTCATCTCATGACGAGGGAGTGTCGAGCTCCTTAGGAAGGAGCTCGCTCATGCATATTCCTCTGCAGGACAACGTCCAGTCATTTAAAATGTCAGAGTTTGTGTGTCAGTATGCCAGAGCTAAAGATGAGAATTTAAGACACGTTTTAAAATAGTTATTCATTTGGCTGCTCAGGGTCTTCATTGCAGAAGCAGGATCCTTAGTTGTGGCATGTGAACTCTCAGGTGTGGATGTGGTTCCCCAATCAGGGATTGAGCCAGGGCCGCCTGCCTTGGGGGCGTAGAGTTCTTAGCCACTGGACCCCCCCAGGGAGGTCCCTGAGGCAGTTCTGGTAGCTCCGGGAGTGTAAGAGTGAAGGGCTTATGGATTAGCATGATGATACATGCTTGCTCCTTCTCTCTGGTCTTTCTAGCACTGAGGCCGCAGCGTGTGGTCATGCTTGTTCATCGCTGTAGTAGGGCCCCGGCCCGCAGGCCGGTTGGGCAGAGGCTCAGCTTTGCTGTCCTTTCCAGGCCCTGTGCTTGGAGTGACCTGCACACCTCCAGGGGACGTCACCTGGAGGGGGCAATCTTTTTCTGAGTTCATACACGGGTGTCCAGCTGTGTCTGGACTGACTGCTTAGCTCCAAACTTCTCTGGCTTATACACTGGTCTCCTAGCCTAGCTTTTCTACCTCAGAGTTTTTCCTCATATCTCCTTCTGCCAGATTAATCTCATCATTCCTATGCTCAAAAACACCAGTGGATTCTGAACACTCTCAGATGATCTCCCAGTCTTCTCCGGGTCATCGCCTGGTCTGGCCCACCCCATGCGTAGCCAAGCTGCCTCCGCCCCCGCGAGGCCCTGGCTGGTGTCCTGGCCTCACAGTGCTGGCGGCTGGAGCAACGACAGCTAACGTTTACTTTCCCTGGAGAAGGAAATGGCAACCCACTCCAGTATTCCTGCCGGAGAATCCCGTGGAGAGAGGAGCCTGGCGGGCTACAGTCCACGGGGTCGCAGAGAGTTGGACATGACTGAGCCACTATTGGGCTTCCCTGGTGGCTCAGAGGTTAAAGTGTCTGCCTGCAATGCAGGAGACCTGGGGTCATCTAAGAGTGTGCCAGGTGCTATGTCAGAGCTCTGCCGGCCGTGCCTCACTTACTTCTCGGAACAGTCCCCTGGGATAGGTTCTGCAAAACTCCATCCCTGAAGCCCTGAAATGCTGCACGCGCCTCATCTCCCTTTCTGGAAACAGCCCTATGAAACAGTCTATAAAACCATAGTTTGATGACTTTCAGATGCTCTTGACAACATGTTTCTTTATCATTC
Organism: Procapra przewalskii; assembly: GCA_006410515.1. Lineage (NCBI taxonomy): Eukaryota > Metazoa > Chordata > Mammalia > Artiodactyla > Bovidae > Procapra > Procapra przewalskii. The sequence continues at coordinate 350,757 of SJYF01000323.1, read as the reverse complement.
ACATGCATTATCTCATTTAACTGTCTTGAGAATTCTGGGCCACATATTATTATTCCTGTTTTTCAGCTGAAAAAAACTTGAAGCTCGCAGATGTTACATAATTTTCTCAAGGGCATATAGTTACTTACAGGCAGAGCTGGTTCAGAGGCCTCAGCTGGTTTGATACTAAGGGCTGGACTGTTAAAAGACCCGTGGTTCTCAAGCTGATTTACCCATAAAGATCACCAGTCAATGGGAGCTAATTTATTTTTATTTAGGTATTTAGGGCATCCCAGGTGGCAATAGTGGTAAAGAACCCACCTGCCAGTGTAGGAGATGTGAGAGACAGGGGTTTGATCACTGGGTCGGGAAGATCCCCTGGAGATGGAAATGGCAGCCCACTCCAGTGTTTTTGCCTGGAGAATCCCAAGGACAGAGGAGCCTGGTGGGCTACAGTCCATGGGGTTGCAAAGAGTCAGACACGACTGAAAGCGACTTAGCATGAGCTCTCTAGCTGTTTGGGAGCTGGTTGGAAACGGGCACTGACTCTAGAGGTCCTGCTTCAGCTGACCTGGGAGAGGGCCTGGATTTTCCATGTGCAGTTGGGCTTCCCTGGCATCTCAGATGGTAAAGAATCTGCCTGGCAACAGAGAAGACCTGTATTTGATCCCTGGGTTGGGACCATCCCCTGGAGAAGGAAATGGCAGCCAAGTCCAGCGTTCTTGCCGGGAAATTACATGGACAGAGGAGCCTGGAGGGCTACCGTCTGTGGAGTCGCAGAGTCAGACACGACCGAGTGATGAACACTTTTCACCAGTTAGTGTGCGGCTCAGGAGATTCTGCTGCAGCTGTTTCGTGGAACACGCTTTGGGAACTCCAGGCTAAACCAGCAGGGGATGAACAGTTTCCCCTCCACTTGGCAGCATACGGTCAGTACATTCAGCAGCTTCCGAACCACAGTTATTGGGCTCGGTGATCAGTGTAGAGCAGGATGTTATGTCCATGGAAATGTATCCATTTCATCTCAGAGAGGCCCTGACATCTTTGAATGTGAATTTAAGAGAAGCAGAGCACAGATCTACTTCACACCATTTAAAATAGTAAATGGGGCTTCCCCGGCGATCCAGTGGTTTCAAAAAATAAAGTTAATTAAAAAAAAAATAGTAACCTGCCTCTTCAGAAGGTCAGTGTTTCCCACTCTGATTCTGGAGGTGAAAGAAAGAATTCTCTGGAAGTGTCAAAAGCATTGGTTATATGTTGAGATTCCTCAGCTTGCCCAACAAAAGATCTGTGAACGCTTGGAAAACCTGAAGTTTTCCTGATAGGTTTAACAGAGTGTGTTGTTAAGGGAAACGGCCTTGCCCAATATTGGGATCAACCACAGAGCATCAGGCTGAAGGGGATTATTCTCAAGCTGCAAAATTTAATGGAATTTACTCTGCTAGGTTTCAGACTTTCTTGGGACCCATGATTCTTTTTTCTGTCCATTTTTCCTTTTCAGAATGGGAATGTCTATCCTAGGCCCACCTCACGGTTATATTCTGCAAGTAGATGCCTTGTCTGTTTCACGGGTTCACAGATACAGATGCCTTGTCTGTTTCACGGGTTCACAGATATGGGGAATTTTGCCCCAGGGTGACTCACACCTCGCTGGCTCACCCTTATCTGATTTAGATGGTATTTAGATGAGATTTTGGACTTCAAGTTGATGCTGTAATGATTTAAGACTTCTGAAAATGTGGGGATGAAGTGAATATGTTTTGCATGTGAGAAGGATGTGCATTAATTATGCAGAGGGTGGGCTGTTGATTGTGTCTCCTTCAGACTCCTGTGTTGAAGACCTAACTTGAAGGACTTCAGAATGCTACCTTATTCAGAAACAGAGTCATTGCAGAAATAATTAGTTAAGATGAGTTCATACTGGAGTGGGGTGGGCCCTAATCCAATATGACTGGTGTTCTTATAAAAGGGAAAAATCTGGACACAGACATGCACAGAGAACGCCGTGTGAAGAAGAGAGATCACAGTGATGCATCCACAAACCGAGGAATGCCAAGACCGCCAGCAAACCGTCAGAGCCCAGGAGGGAGCATGGAACAGATCTTCCCTTGTAGCGCTTGGGAGAAACCGACCGCACGAACACCTTGATCCTGGACTTCTAGCCTCCCAAACTGTGAGACAGTGAAGTTTCTCATGTTTAAGCCACTTGGTCTGTGGTGCTTTGTTACGGCAGAATTCAATTCACTTCAGTTCAGTCGCTCAGTCATGTCCGACACTTTGCAACCACATGGACTGCAGCATGCCAGGTTACCTGTCCTCCACTATCTCTCAGAGTTTACTCAGACTCATGTCTGTTGAGTCCATAATGCCATTCAACCGCCTCATCCTCTGTTGTGCCCTTCTCCTCCCGCCCTCAATCTTTCCCAGCATCAAGGTCTTTTCAAGTGAGTCAGCCCTTTGCATCAGGTGGCCAAAGTATTGGAGTTTCAGCTTCAGCATAAGTCCTTCCAGTGAATATTCAGGACTGATTTCCTTTAGGATGGACTGGTTGGACCTCCTTGCAGTCCAAGGGACTCTCAAGAGTCTTCTCCAATATCTCAGTTAAAAGCATCAATTCTTCAGTGCTCAGTTTTCTTTATGGTCCAACTCTCATATCCATACCTGACCACTGAAAAAAACCATAGCCTTGACTAGACGGACCTTTGCTGGCAAAGTAATGTCTCTGCTTTTGAATATGCTGTCTAAGTTGGTCATAGCTTTTCTCCCAAGGAGCAAGTGTCTTTTGATTTCATGTCTGTAATCACCATCTGCAGTGATTTTTGAGCCCCCCAAAATAGGCTGTCTTGGTTTCCACTGTTTCCCCCTCTATTTCCCATGAAGTGATGGGACCAGATGCCATGATCTTCATTTTCTGAATGTTGAGCTTTAAGCCAACTTTTTCACTCTTCTCTTTCACTTTCATCAAGAGGCTCTTTAGTTCTTTTTTGCTTTCTGCCATAAGGGTGGTGTCATCTGCATATCTGAGGTTATTGATATTTCTCCCGGCAATCTTGATTCCAGCTTATGCTTCATCCAGCCCGGCATTACTAGATTTTGGCATGATTTAATGCTTTCTGGACATAGAACGTCTTCCCTGAAGACTGTCTTTCAGTTCAGTTCAGTCACATGGTTGTGTCTGACTCTTTGTGACCCTGTGGCCCTAAGTTAATCAGTCAAGGACTCCATTTCCAGAACATTCTAGGATAAGGGGATATTGATGCCTTCAAACTGTGGTGCTGTAGAATACTAATGAGAGTCCCTTGGACAGCAAGGAGATCGAACCAGTCAACCCTAAAGGAAATCAGCCCTGAAGGTTCATTGGAAGGACTGATGCTGAAGCTCCAATACTTTGGCCACATGATGCTAAGAGCTGACTCTTTGGAAAAGACCTTGATGCTGGGAAAGACTGAGGGCAGGGGGAGAAGGGGATGACAGAGGATGAGATGGTTGGATGGCATCATTGACTCGATGGACGTGAGTTTGAGCAAACTGTGGGAGACAGAGCAGGACTGGGAAGCCTGGTGTGCTGTAGTCCATGGAGTCGCAAAGAGTCGGACGTGCCTGAGTGACTGAACAGCAACCATGTGGGGAACACCACGGAACTGGAATTTTAACAAAATGCCCACGAGGCTGGTGTCCCCACAGTGCCAGCCCCTGAAGCCAGGGGATGAGTGACCACAACACAGAGCCCGCCCTCAAGACTGGGCCTGGGACTAAGCGTTGCTGGGGATCCATCCCTTGCCCCCTGAAGCTGATTCTCAGCAGGTACCTCGCTCTGCTTAGATTCAAACATCAGCATTCTAGGGCAGCCACAGGAAGAATGAGAGAGGCGCTGGGCCACGGTCTGGGTGACGGGGGAGGAGAGGGGGATAAACTTCAGCCCAGGCTGAGATTTCCGGCAGGGGGCCAGCTCACGGCTGCTCCGCTGTCTGCTGGACAGAGGCTCCGTTCTGGGAAGACAGGGCTCCACAGCCCCGAGCCTTTCTGCGTCTCTCTGACTCAGCTGGATGCCCTGCGCTGAGCCGCAGAGGGCGGGGCTTCGGAACGCACGCTTGTGTTGCCGCAGTGTTTTCCAGCTGGTCGCCTGACTTAGGCTGTGAGCCTGCAGAAGGTGCCTGGAGGACTTGAACTCGGATGGTGAGTCCGTGTTCACCGCGATGCTGACTCACGCCTGCGCTCCACCGTGGGAGGTCTCAGGGTCACTGAACAGGTGATCCGAGCACTCACTTGCGTGGGGTGCAATCCATGAGAAGTTATGTGCTCCCTCTGTGTTCTCTAGAGCGATGATTCTAAAATGCCATCACCGCGAGGCCACAGTTCCTTTTCTGAGTCCTCCTTCCTCTGGCAGCTCCTTCTGAAAGGAAGGAGACGCACTTTAGCCCGTGGCAGCATCTAAGCCACAACCCCCACCCCCGCCTTCCATTGCACCCCCAGAGCGGGGCTTTGAAAATGCCTGGTCCTGTGTAAGAGATCGCTAAAGCGGATGAACAACACACTGCCTCCAAAACCCCAACCTGGATGAATAGAAAACTTCTGAAAGTGAGTGTGCACAATGGAAAGAACGGGGGAAAGGACCTCAGCCCCCTGCCTCTCACCATCCCTGACTCTACGCTGGCGGCGTCCTCCTGCAGAGGGCGTCGAGCAGCGTGGTCGTTTATCAGGGACTGATTACATCGCGAGCCTCCCTTGAGAGTCTGAACAGCCCCGTCTAGCAGCTGATGGTCTCCTCTCATCAGACAGTGTGGCCCAAGGAGTGTTTCATGAATGACATTCACCCAAGCAAAGGGCCCAGAGTCTGCTCTGTGCTTGGAGAAGAATCCCACTTTATAAACCATCCTCTTGAGTTAGCACAGTGAATGTCGGCAGGACGGAGCGAGTGTGGGGTGAGATCAGAGAGGAAGAGGACAGCAGGCAGGCACTCGGTCTGTTCACTAGAAAACGGTGGCTGCAAAATCTGCCGGTGGCCTGGACTCGCGGTCTAGGATGCCAGGATCCCGAGGCCCTGCTCTGATGGAAGCGGCTTGGCACTGACACGTCCTGGGCCCGCGGTCTGCCTGCAGCAGCCTTGCTGACAAGTGCTGGATGAACGGCTCCTCTGTGTCATCTTCTGTGGATATGCTGGGCTCACCAGGAGATGGTTGATCGGGAGGACTGCAGAACCCGACGGTTAACCGGTGACCATGGGACAAGAGCGCAGTGTGGGTGGGAGCTCTGGGTGATGCCCGCTGCAGGGGTTGGGATGAGGGGCTGTGGCTTGTTGCCGGTGCTCATTCTCGGAACTAAGTCTTTATTGCTCCTTCTCTATTTGCACATAGCAGCTTCCAACAAGAGCTATGAATTTGGGGAAGAACTTGGCCGTGGGGCCTCTTTCTCTCATCTCTTTTCTCTCTCTTCATTTTTGTTGTCTCTGTGTGACGTGAAGCCATGAGCCATATTTTCAGAGTTAGTCCATAGAATCGGGACCAAGTCCATCATGGCAAGGCAGGGGCTTCAGAAAAGGCAGGGAGAGGATCGCGTCTGGAAACATGGAAGCCTGATTGCCGGGTTCCAGAGATGGGGTGTGGCCGGGCACAGAGCTGGCCGTGCACCAGGGTGAGGGCTGCGGAGGTCCCGGAGGACTGCAGGGGTGGGGAGGAGCAGAAGCAGGCAGAGAAGTGTCCGCTCCTCCGGGAAGACTCGTGGACACAGAGTGGCCTCCTGGCCCAGCTAGGTGGCCCCATGTGCTCTCACTGCCGGGCAGAGGCGTCTGAAAACACAGGTAGCCGGGGGCGGCAGCTGGGCCCCGGACAGGGCTGAGCTCGGTGAGGAGTTTACAGCAAAGGCCTGGCACTCGTCTGAGCCTTTTCTGGGGTCTTGTTTAGTTTATTTCCTGGAGCGTGGATTCAGAGAAGTCCTCCTAACTTCCGAGGGGACTCGTGGCTTTGGAGTCACTTCTGAGAGAGCTCTGCATGTCGAGAGGCAGCATCTCATCCGGACGCTGCGTCCAGACGGGCTTTCATCTCCACTTCCTTCAGCTGATTTCCTTGCAGGTCCTTCCCTTTTGAAAAGGAGATGCTGTTTGTTCCGTCACGTGGAATTGCAATTACTCACCCGGGGAAGGGTGCCCCCCCTTGAGACTCTGGCAAGAAGAGCAGGGGAAATTCCTTTCAACACTGGCCCCGAGGAATTCTCGTGATCCTGGTTTCCATTTTGGTCAAGACCAAGATGAAAGGACTCAACCCAGCATTGAGAAGAGCTGTAATTTTGATCCCCAGGGAAGCAGAGCTAGATGAGAAGCGAGGCCTCCTTTAATCTGGCCTGTGACTGAGGAGCCGCTTCCTGGTACAAGCTGAACAATGATCGGGAGTCAGACTCCTGGAGCCCATCTCCTAGTCTGCGCCCCGGGAGGGGAGGGGAAGCCACCGAGGAGGAGGGCCTGGTGCCTCCCGCCTCCAGGTGTCCGCTGACGGAATGAGATGCCTTCTTAGGCCATGTGGGCTGCTGCTGAGAGCTTGTCAGGACAGACGATTCCCACAG